>SJYV01056333.1:3488304-3643654 GCA_006410875.1 Neotragus pygmaeus
GGAGTAAGCATCTTTTAATTTCATGGCTGCAATCACCATCTGCAATGATTTTGGAGCCTCCCCAAATAGTCTGACACTGTTTCCATTGTTTCCCCATTTATTTCCCATGAAGTGATGGGACCTGATGCCATGATCCTTGGATGTTTCCAAATTCTGCTCTTCTTTCGTATCTCTGGAAAGTTTTAAGCTCCCATATTGGGATGAGAGTGATTGCAGTGGGGGGCTCTGGGAAGGTAGTCTGAACGTCCTTCTACTGCCTGGTGCAAGAGCTCCTGGGCTTGCATCAGGAAGCCCTCTGGCCTGAGAGAGAAGCTGTGTGACCTTTAGAAATGGATTGACCTCTCTGAGTTTCAGTCTCCCCAGTTGTGAACTTGGGGGTGGAGGGACCAGATTGGTCCCTTTCTCTGGTTGCATGTTTGATTTTAGCACATAATTTCTAAAAAAATTTATTTAGCTTTGACTGCGCTTGGTCTTTGTTGCTACACACAGGCTTCCTCTGGTTGTGGTGCACGGGCTTCTCACTCTGGTGGCTTCTCTTGTTGCAGAGCACCGACTATGGTGCAGGCTCAGTAGCTGTGGCGCACAGGCTTAGTTGCCCTGCAGCATGTGGGATCATCCCGGATCAAGGATCTAACCCATGTTCCCAGCATTGGCAGGTGGGGTTTTAACCACTGGACCACCAGGGAAGTCCTTTTAGCACATAATTTTAAGTCCTCGTTAAGGATCCAGTTCTGAGTGGACACACAAAATGGATGGTCTGGCCCCAGTCCCACCACGGGCTGTCCTGGGCCTTCTGCTAAACTCCCTAATCGCTCATCCTTCTATAGTCTAACTCCAGCCCATGAGTCAGCTTCCTACCTCACTNGTCCACCAGAGATGGACGGCTGGCCCTTGTGCCCGGTGGCTTGGCCAGAGCAGGCCTGTGGGCCGGGCTGGGCCGAGGTCAGGTGGCGCCCAGCTCCGCTCACGGCATTGGCTGCCCAGGTGCCAGGCGTGGAGGGCGGGGAGGGGCAGGCGGGCGGGCTGTGGGCCTCTCCACCCAGTCCTTGGCTGGCAGTCACACATCCAGGCCCCAGGGAGAGAGCAGGCAGGTAGGAGCCCAGCCGCCAGCCCCTGGGGGAGGAGGGGGCGCCCTGCCCCCGGGCACTTCCTGCCCCGTGCCTCGGTTTCTCCCCTGGACCCTGGAATGAGTCCTGCCTTCCTGGGGCTGCAGACGGACGGTGCCTCCGTGGGTGAGGCGGGGTGTCTGGGAAGGAGCCTGCAGAGGGTCTGGTCCGGAGGAGCAGCCCCAGGGCCCTGGGGGCCAGACGTGGGAGCTGGCGCTCACAGCCGGAGCCCATCTGGTTCAGGGCTGAGTGCTGGCTGCAGAGCGTGGGATCCCCGGGCTCCCGCTCCTGGTCACCACGTTCTACCATCTCGGGAGGGAGGGGCAGGCCCGAGCGGTGAAGGGCTGGCCCCCGTGACGCGGCCCTGGGAGGGGATGGGCTGGGACCCCTGGGGCCTGGCTGCCCAGGTCCAGGGCACTGGGGCCGCTTGCAGAGACCCCTGACCAGGGCTGGCCGTCTGCCCCTCTGCCGGCCCCAAGCACGAACCCCAGTGCCTTTGCTGCCGGAGCTGAAGCGCTTGCCTCCATTCTGCTCTGCCTGTCGGGAGTCAGGGGTGGGATTCCAGTGGGGATGACTCAGGACCCTCGGCCCCGGACTCCCCCGCCCCCTCCAGGAACAGGGGCCTCGAGCCGACACCTGCTCATGCAAATCCGATGTTTGCATGTCCTTCCCGCTCTGGCCCCATTTGCCTGGAGAGATGTGTATAAGAGACAGAGCCCGCACACCTCATCCACTCACTGGCTGCGTCGCCCCTGCAGCTCCGGTCCTGTCTGGAAGGCTCAGTGGCCGACAGTCCCCGGCAGGAAGCAGGCAGGCAGCACACGAGTTCGCCTCGGAGGGCCAGGCCTCCTGAAAAGTGACGCCGGCTGACACAGAGAGAAAGACCCGGGAAGCTGCTGCGCCTGTGTGGTGGGGGCGGGGGCGTGCAGGGAGACAGCAGGGGCCTCTGAGGCTGAACAAGGCTGTGAGGAGGAGGCCAGGTGGTCGGAGAGGTAGGCAGTGGGCAGGCCAGGCTGGTGGGTTCAGGGCTGGGTGTCATTGCTGGAGTAATAGGGAGCCGTAGCGGCTTGCAAGCTGGAGGAGCGGAGCCTGGTACTAGGCTGGGGGTGGCCAGAAAGGGGCGTCCTGGGGGCAGCAGTAGAGGGCAGGGCTGGAACGCAGGGCGGGAGGAGGGGAAGTACCGTGTGCCTCCTGCCCCACAGGCTCCTCCACATCACCTGGGCGGGACACTGGCAGGACCCCCGGGGGGCTGGGCCCCAGGCCAGCAGGGATGTGTGACCCAGTCTCACCCCCTTGCCAGGGCTGGGTCTGGCCCTCTGCCCAGGAACCCCAAGGTCGGCATCTTCCCCCCAGAATCTGGTCCTCAGGTTCTCAGGCCCGGGATCTCAGGCAGCCCCTCCCCTCCCTGGGAGCAGTGGGGGGCTACAGGCTACGCTATGGCCGCTCCTGGACCCTGACAGCTGTCGTGTGCAGAAGCACAGCGGCCTCTGTGGGCCAGGCCTCATCCACGGGCCCCAACTCAGCCCACGGTCCCGGGGTGCCCTCTGGTGGCCAATGGGCCCAAGCGGCGAGGCCGCTGGGGGTCCCAGAGCTGGGCCTGGACCCGGCCTCCCACCCAGCCCCAGCTCAGGGGGCGCGAGGTCCCAGGAGGGGGCCCTGGGGTCTCGGAAAGGGGCACTCGGACGTGTCACCTGCTTTCGTGAGTTACCGCAAACCCCAGAAGCCGAGCTGCTCGGATCCCCTTTTTCCAGAGAAACCAACGCCCAGAGTTAGAGACAGAAGGATTTGCAGGGCGTGGACCAGGCCGCGGGCTCCGGGCCCCGCACCTCCCTGCGCTGCTCCTCGGTGGAGCGACCGTGTCTGTGCGAAGCCTGCTCGCTGACAGCCGCCTGCCCACCCCTCCAGGACAGCACTCCTGGGGGCTGACACCTCTCTGCTTGGCGGGACCCAGGAAGGGAGAGGACAGTCTTTGCCCGCTCCAGGGACGGCTGGGCTGTACCCTCTGGGATCAGCCACTCCCACCTGCTGGAGAGATGGAGGAAGCAGAGACACAGGAGGGGCGGCGCTGCCCCCACAGGGCCGCCTCTCGACACCAGGAGACTGGTGCTGCCCAAGCGGTCCCTGGGTCCACCAGAGATGGACGGCTGGCCCTTGTGCCCGGTGGCTTGGCCAGAGCAGGCCTGTGGGCCGGGCTGGGCCGAGGTCAGGTGGCGCCCAGCTCCGCTCACGGCATTGGCTGCCCAGGTGCCAGGCGTGGAGGGCGGGGAGGGGCAGGCGGGCGGGCTGTGGGCCTCTCCACCCAGTCCTTGGCTGGCAGTCACACATCCAGGCCCCAGGGAGAGAGCAGGCAGGTAGGAGCCCAGCCGCCAGCCCCTGGGGGAGGAGGGGGCGCCCTGCCCCCGGGCACTTCCTGCCCCGTGCCTCGGTTTCTCCCCTGGACCCTGGAATGAGTCCTGCCTTCCTGGGGCTGCAGACGGACGGTGCCTCCGTGGGTGAGGCGGGGTGTCTGGGAAGGAGCCTGCAGAGGGTCTGGTCCGGAGGAGCAGCCCCAGGGCCCTGGGGGCCAGACGTGGGAGCTGGCGCTCACAGCCGGAGCCCATCTGGTTCAGGGCTGAGTGCTGGCTGCAGAGCGTGGGATCCCCGGGCTCCCGCTCCTGGTCACCACGTTCTACCATCTCGGGAGGGAGGGGCAGGCCCGAGCGGTGAAGGGCTGGCCCCCGTGACGCGGCCCTGGGAGGGGATGGGCTGGGACCCCTGGGGCCTGGCTGCCCAGGTCCAGGGCACTGGGGCCGCTTGCAGAGACCCCTGACCAGGGCTGGCCGTCTGCCCCTCTGCCGGCCCCAAGCACGAACCCCAGTGCCTTTGCTGCCGGAGCTGAAGCGCTTGCCTCCATTCTGCTCTGCCTGTCGGGAGTCAGGGGTGGGATTCCAGTGGGGATGACTCAGGACCCTCGGCCCCGGACTCCCCCGCCCCCTCCAGGAACAGGGGCCTCGAGCCGACACCTGCTCATGCAAATCCGATGTTTGCATGTCCTTCCCGCTCTGGCCCCATTTGCCTGGAGAGATGTGTATAAGAGACAGAGCCCGCACACCTCATCCACTCACTGGCTGCGTCGCCCCTGCAGCTCCGGTCCTGTCTGGAAGGCTCAGTGGCCGACAGTCCCCGGCAGGAAGCAGGCAGGCAGCACACGAGTTCGCCTCGGAGGGCCAGGCCTCCTGAAAAGTGACGCCGGCTGACACAGAGAGAAAGACCCGGGAAGCTGCTGCGCCTGTGTGGTGGGGGCGGGGGCGTGCAGGGAGACAGCAGGGGCCTCTGAGGCTGAACAAGGCTGTGAGGAGGAGGCCAGGTGGTCGGAGAGGTAGGCAGTGGGCAGGCCAGGCTGGTGGGTTCAGGGCTGGGTGTCATTGCTGGAGTAATAGGGAGCCGTAGCGGCTTGCAAGCTGGAGGAGCGGAGCCTGGTACTAGGCTGGGGGTGGCCAGAAAGGGGCGTCCTGGGGGCAGCAGTAGAGGGCAGGGCTGGAACGCAGGGCGGGAGGAGGGGAAGTACCGTGTGCCTCCTGCCCCACAGGCTCCTCCACATCACCTGGGCGGGACACTGGCAGGACCCCCGGGGGGCTGGGCCCCAGGCCAGCAGGGATGTGTGACCCAGTCTCACCCCCTTGCCAGGGCTGGGTCTGGCCCTCTGCCCAGGAACCCCAAGGTCGGCATCTTCCCCCCAGAATCTGGTCCTCAGGTTCTCAGGCCCGGGATCTCAGGCAGCCCCTCCCCTCCCTGGGAGCAGTGGGGGGCTACAGGCTACGCTATGGCCGCTCCTGGACCCTGACAGCTGTCGTGTGCAGAAGCACAGCGGCCTCTGTGGGCCAGGCCTCATCCACGGGCCCCAACTCAGCCCACGGTCCCGGGGTGCCCTCTGGTGGCCAATGGGCCCAAGCGGCGAGGCCGCTGGGGGTCCCAGAGCTGGGCCTGGACCCGGCCTCCCACCCAGCCCCAGCTCAGGGGGCGCGAGGTCCCAGGAGGGGGCCCTGGGGTCTCGGAAAGGGGCACTCGGACGTGTCACCTGCTTTCGTGAGTTACCGCAAACCCCAGAAGCCGAGCTGCTCGGATCCCCTTTTTCCAGAGAAACCAACGCCCAGAGTTAGAGACAGAAGGATTTGCAGGGCGTGGACCAGGCCGCGGGCTCCGGGCCCCGCACCTCCCTGCGCTGCTCCTCGGTGGAGCGACCGTGTCTGTGCGAAGCCTGCTCGCTGACAGCCGCCTGCCCACCCCTCCAGGACAGCACTCCTGGGGGCTGACACCTCTCTGCTTGGCGGGACCCAGGAAGGGAGAGGACAGTCTTTGCCCGCTCCAGGGACGGCTGGGCTGTACCCTCTGGGATCAGCCACTCCCACCTGCTGGAGAGATGGAGGAAGCAGAGACACAGGAGGGGCGGCGCTGCCCCCACAGGGCCGCCTCTCGACACCAGGAGACTGGTGCTGCCCAAGCGGTCCCTGGGTCCACCAGAGATGGACGGCTGGCCCTTGTGCCCGGTGGCTTGGCCAGAGCAGGCCTGTGGGCCGGGCTGGGCCGAGGTCAGGTGGCGCCCAGCTCCGCTCACGGCATTGGCTGCCCAGGTGCCAGGCGTGGAGGGCGGGGAGGGGCAGGCGGGCGGGCTGTGGGCCTCTCCACCCAGTCCTTGGCTGGCAGTCACACATCCAGGCCCCAGGGAGAGAGCAGGCAGGTAGGAGCCCAGCCGCCAGCCCCTGGGGGAGGAGGGGGCGCCCTGCCCCCGGGCACTTCCTGCCCCGTGCCTCGGTTTCTCCCCTGGACCCTGGAATGAGTCCTGCCTTCCTGGGGCTGCAGACGGACGGTGCCTCCGTGGGTGAGGCGGGGTGTCTGGGAAGGAGCCTGCAGAGGGTCTGGTCCGGAGGAGCAGCCCCAGGGCCCTGGGGGCCAGACGTGGGAGCTGGCGCTCACAGCCGGAGCCCATCTGGTTCAGGGCTGAGTGCTGGCTGCAGAGCGTGGGATCCCCGGGCTCCCGCTCCTGGTCACCACGTTCTACCATCTCGGGAGGGAGGGGCAGGCCCGAGCGGTGAAGGGCTGGCCCCCGTGACGCGGCCCTGGGAGGGGATGGGCTGGGACCCCTGGGGCCTGGCTGCCCAGGTCCAGGGCACTGGGGCCGCTTGCAGAGACCCCTGACCAGGGCTGGCCGTCTGCCCCTCTGCCGGCCCCAAGCACGAACCCCAGTGCCTTTGCTGCCGGAGCTGAAGCGCTTGCCTCCATTCTGCTCTGCCTGTCGGGAGTCAGGGGTGGGATTCCAGTGGGGATGACTCAGGACCCTCGGCCCCGGACTCCCCCGCCCCCTCCAGGAACAGGGGCCTCGAGCCGACACCTGCTCATGCAAATCCGATGTTTGCATGTCCTTCCCGCTCTGGCCCCATTTGCCTGGAGAGATGTGTATAAGAGACAGAGCCCGCACACCTCATCCACTCACTGGCTGCGTCGCCCCTGCAGCTCCGGTCCTGTCTGGAAGGCTCAGTGGCCGACAGTCCCCGGCAGGAAGCAGGCAGGCAGCACACGAGTTCGCCTCGGAGGGCCAGGCCTCCTGAAAAGTGACGCCGGCTGACACAGAGAGAAAGACCCGGGAAGCTGCTGCGCCTGTGTGGTGGGGGCGGGGGCGTGCAGGGAGACAGCAGGGGCCTCTGAGGCTGAACAAGGCTGTGAGGAGGAGGCCAGGTGGTCGGAGAGGTAGGCAGTGGGCAGGCCAGGCTGGTGGGTTCAGGGCTGGGTGTCATTGCTGGAGTAATAGGGAGCCGTAGCGGCTTGCAAGCTGGAGGAGCGGAGCCTGGTACTAGGCTGGGGGTGGCCAGAAAGGGGCGTCCTGGGGGCAGCAGTAGAGGGCAGGGCTGGAACGCAGGGCGGGAGGAGGGGAAGTACCGTGTGCCTCCTGCCCCACAGGCTCCTCCACATCACCTGGGCGGGACACTGGCAGGACCCCCGGGGGGCTGGGCCCCAGGCCAGCAGGGATGTGTGACCCAGTCTCACCCCCTTGCCAGGGCTGGGTCTGGCCCTCTGCCCAGGAACCCCAAGGTCGGCATCTTCCCCCCAGAATCTGGTCCTCAGGTTCTCAGGCCCGGGATCTCAGGCAGCCCCTCCCCTCCCTGGGAGCAGTGGGGGGCTACAGGCTACGCTATGGCCGCTCCTGGACCCTGACAGCTGTCGTGTGCAGAAGCACAGCGGCCTCTGTGGGCCAGGCCTCATCCACGGGCCCCAACTCAGCCCACGGTCCCGGGGTGCCCTCTGGTGGCCAATGGGCCCAAGCGGCGAGGCCGCTGGGGGTCCCAGAGCTGGGCCTGGACCCGGCCTCCCACCCAGCCCCAGCTCAGGGGGCGCGAGGTCCCAGGAGGGGGCCCTGGGGTCTCGGAAAGGGGCACTCGGACGTGTCACCTGCTTTCGTGAGTTACCGCAAACCCCAGAAGCCGAGCTGCTCGGATCCCCTTTTTCCAGAGAAACCAACGCCCAGAGTTAGAGACAGAAGGATTTGCAGGGCGTGGACCAGGCCGCGGGCTCCGGGCCCCGCACCTCCCTGCGCTGCTCCTCGGTGGAGCGACCGTGTCTGTGCGAAGCCTGCTCGCTGACAGCCGCCTGCCCACCCCTCCAGGACAGCACTCCTGGGGGCTGACACCTCTCTGCTTGGCGGGACCCAGGAAGGGAGAGGACAGTCTTTGCCCGCTCCAGGGACGGCTGGGCTGTACCCTCTGGGATCAGCCACTCCCACCTGCTGGAGAGATGGAGGAAGCAGAGACACAGGAGGGGCGGCGCTGCCCCCACAGGGCCGCCTCTCGACACCAGGAGACTGGTGCTGCCCAAGCGGTCCCTGGGTCCACCAGAGATGGACGGCTGGCCCTTGTGCCCGGTGGCTTGGCCAGAGCAGGCCTGTGGGCCGGGCTGGGCCGAGGTCAGGTGGCGCCCAGCTCCGCTCACGGCATTGGCTGCCCAGGTGCCAGGCGTGGAGGGCGGGGAGGGGCAGGCGGGCGGGCTGTGGGCCTCTCCACCCAGTCCTTGGCTGGCAGTCACACATCCAGGCCCCAGGGAGAGAGCAGGCAGGTAGGAGCCCAGCCGCCAGCCCCTGGGGGAGGAGGGGGCGCCCTGCCCCCGGGCACTTCCTGCCCCGTGCCTCGGTTTCTCCCCTGGACCCTGGAATGAGTCCTGCCTTCCTGGGGCTGCAGACGGACGGTGCCTCCGTGGGTGAGGCGGGGTGTCNTCTGTATCCTCTGTCAGTATGCCCGGCAGTGAAGAAGCAGATGCTGACAACTGTCCATGCATGAGGCAGCCCCCAGATCTGCAGGTGGGACTGCTCTGCTTTGGGGTCTGGGTGCCAGCCTGCATGGCCTTCATGGAACATTCTCAGGAAGCTGGCAGGAGCGGGACCAGCTGTGTGCAGGAGACAAGTGGAAAAACATTGTCCTATAGGGAAAGCCAGGTCTGGACAGTAGCCTC
Source organism: Neotragus pygmaeus (assembly GCA_006410875.1). NCBI lineage: Eukaryota > Metazoa > Chordata > Mammalia > Artiodactyla > Bovidae > Neotragus > Neotragus pygmaeus. Next base: position 3,496,887 of record SJYV01056333.1, read on the forward strand.
TATGATCTGGGAGTTTTTGTGTGTGTGGAGGGGGGAGAGGTAGGAAGAGGGATCCTCCAGGGAGAGCTGCGGACACTGGGTTTTCCTCTGTCCCATGGTTGACTGGTTCTGGAAAATTTTCTTGGTGTTGGGGACAAAGGACTTTGACAAAGGCCAGGGGTTTGATGCAGAATGTGGGATATGTTCGCTATTCCAGTTTGTTTATTCTGGTGCAGGTTCAGTGGGGCAGGGTTGGGGAGAGGGGCTGGGGGTCACCTCATCCAGTGTCTGGCCCTGAGGGAGCGGGACTGAAAGCCAGGGGCATGGCAGGCTCAGCGGTGCTGCAGGTGACAGCTGGGGCCCTTGGGGCCAGGGTGGGGTCCAGGAGGCAGGCAGCACTTTGAGCACGGATTTGGGATTCATCTCAGTACCTTCCATTGTCCTTAGACAATGAAACTGCACAGTGCCCTGATCCCAGCTGGGAGCCTGGGTGCCCTGAGCCTCATCCCTGTGAGGGGAACAGGGTGGGGCAGTGAAGGCACCAGGGCCTACCCCAGCGTTCACGACAGGATGCCGAGAACCTGAAAGCAGAGGGCACGCCACTGGCCCCTGATTCTCTTGACGTGCTTGAGGGGCAGGCTGTGCAGTGTTTGCCAACCATGTTCAGGCTACGGCACGTGTAAGAAGTGACGACATATGTACAGAGCGCTAGGTAAAGGGAGGAGCTGCTGGTGACCAGAGCGACCCTGCCAGGATGCTCTGGGGGCCCCGCTGGGGGCTGGGGGAGCACTGCTAAGCGGGCAGCTTGGGTGAGGAGCAGTGTGTGGAATACAGCTTGCCGTTCTGCCCACCTCTGGGCCTCAGTTTTTTTCATCTCTAAAATGGGGACAGTATTAATCTTAGCACATGCCACATCAGGATATTATGGGGATTAAATGAGTATATTCATGTAAAGCTCCTCGAAGTATGCCTGGCACGGAGTAAGTGTTCAGCTTGTGTAATGATTATTAGCTGTTTCATCCCATTCAAGATGACAGTGATTGTACCTTGATTTCAGAGCTGTTAAAACATGAAATAATTAGTCTTGGAACTGATGATAGATGGAACCAGCTGGTGTTGATGATGAGGGTATCAGGGCAAAGGGGGCCTGCCTACAGGGAAGCCCGAGACCACACAGCCAGCAGGACACCATCTGACTTCGAGACGCTTCAGGTCCCATGTCCTAGGGTCAGAGGATGGATGTGGGGCCAAGTCATCCAGGGCTGGAGTGAGAGTAAGGTTGTGAGGGAACAGCATGGGGTCCTAGCAGAATAACTGGGCCCAAGAGGCTGGGCCTGGTGAAATCCAAGTCCTGCTGAGGCTACTGGCCTGCGGGAAGAGACATTCTGCCTGTTGTCCTTGGACCTGAGCCTCCTAGGGCCTTCAAGGAGGCAGTAGATGGATGTTGCCTCCTATTGTGTTGTTCCATGCAAGACTCTCTGGTTATGTTAATATCCTGGTACTCTGAAGCAAGACTCACAATTTACTTTTCTTCTTCTTATTATTATTACTATTTTAGTAACAACTTACTTGCCATTTACCTTAGCACCAATGATGACACTTTATTGTGTAGAGATCCCACATGTGAGAACAATTGCTGTAACAATGCCAGGGACCGAGGGAGCAACTATGGTGATTACAGAAGTTAGAGCCATTGTCATAAGCTACTGTGAGCAGGAGTGGGTTGTTTAAGACGGATTACAGCACATCCTTTAGATGACTGACTTGATAATGTCTGGCATTCATTCAACAAACGTTTACTAGATGTCTGCTGATGCCAAGCTCTGACGTACTTGTAGGGACAAGACCGAGCAATGATATCTTACCCAGCCCAAGAAAGCTAAGAAGAGACCCCTGTCTCGCGCCCTGGTTCCTAAATATTTACTTGTTTAGTTATTTGGGTGCATCAGGTCTTAGTTGCCACGTGTGGGATCTTTGGTTGTGGCGCATGGACTCTAGTGGTGGTGCTGGGGCTCCGTAGTTGTGGTGTGCAGACTCCGCTGCTCTGCGGTTTGTGGGATCTTAGTCCCCTGACCCAGAGAAGGCGATGGCACCCCACTCCAGTTCTCTTGCCTGGAAAATCCCATGGACGGAGGAGCCTGGTGGGCTGCAGTCCTTGGGGTCGCGAAGAGTCGGACACGACTGAGCGACTTCACTTTCAATTTTCACTTTCATGCATTGGAGAAGGAAATGGCAACCCACTCCAGGGCTCTTGCCTGGAGAATCCCAGGGACGGGGGAGCCTGGTGGGCTGCTGTCTATGGGGTCGCACAGAGTCGGACACGACTGAAGCGACTTAGCGGTCCCCTGACCAGGGACTGAAACCACGCCCTCTTTGCAAGGCAGATTCTAAAGCCCTGGACCAGCAGGGAAGTCCTTGAGCCCTAGTTTCTAACCTGGCTTCCCCACCTCCATAAACACTCATCTCAGCAGATGCTGTGAAGTGTCAGTCCCACTTGAACGCAGAACTGACCTTCTGTGTCCAGAGTGTGTGTCTTTTCCTTTAAGACACACAAGACACCATGCTGAGATCCAGATCCACCAGGCTCTGTTTCCAACCATTTGAAAATTATGGAAAGTTTCAAATATACACCAAATTAAGAGAGACTAGTATAATGAAACTAATGTGTCCAAACACAGACTTCAGTAATTACTGATGTTCTTTCAATCTTGTTTTATTTTTCTTCTTATAACATATAATTTACATGTAAATACTTCATTATGTATCTCTAACAGATAAAGATGCCTTTTACTTACTACAACTAAAACACTATTGTCAGTCCCAACAGAATTAACAATTCTTCATATCATCTCTGTGTTATGTTTTCCCTGTTGCCTCAGTTATGTGCGTGCATTCATGCTGAGTTGCTTCAGTTGTGTCTAACTCTGTAGGACCCTATGGACTGTAGTCCGCCAGGCTCCTCTGTCCCTGGGTGTTCTCCAGGCAAGAATACTGGACTGTGTTGCTATGCTCTCCACGCCCTCTATGCTCTGGCAGGCACCACCTGGGAAGCCTGCCTTAGTTATGTACTTTATTCACATCCAGATTCAAACTGGGTCTGCATGTTACAGTTGGTTGATAGTTCTGTTCAGTATCTTTTAATCCATCATCGTTGCCCTTCTTTTCTTTCCATACCATGAATTTGTTACAGAAATGGTATAATTTTCCCATAAACTTCCCACATTCTGGTTTTGGCTTCCTCTATCCTCACGTGTTGTTGAACATTATTTCTCTACGCTCTTGTGACCTTCTATTTATAACTGAGGGCTCGATTAGATTCGTATTCTATTCTTTATATGAAGACCGCTTTTAGGTCATGCCGTGTGCTTTCTCTTGCCTCACATCAGAAGACATTTCATGTCTGGTTGTCCTGCTTTGTTGATGTTAATTAAGGTTAAGGTTCTGTCAGCCTGATTCATCCATGATCAAGTTCATGATCAGTCTTACACCTAATGGTTTAGTAGCCATTGATGATGATTCCCTAGAGTTATTACTTCATTTGAGGTGATAAAATGGGATGTTCTCATTCTATCATTCCTTCTTAATTTCTTAGCTGTGATTCCTCACTAAAGAAGAACTTTGTCTTATAATACAGTCTATATAGAAAAGGTAGAGTCATTGCTTCTTTCATTTGTCCATTTTTAAAAGTAATAATTAGTTGGTGCCTCAGCAGGTTCATTCATAACAATTTTCAAGATAACAAATTTCCCCACACCTGGCCATTGGACATTTCTTCAAATTTGTTCCCCTGTCAGTTGGCATCACTGGGAATTTACCTGTATTCAGCCTAGATAAGAAGTCCCAGGCTGAGTTTTTACATTTCATCCCCTGGAGCTGATTACTTAACAGCTAGAAATGGTATTTAGAGACCTCAGTCTTGCTAATGGTGCTCATTAAAGCTTTTATAGAGACAAAACTGGGACCTACATTATCTTGAAAAAGAAAAAGAAATCCTGCATTCATATTAATACTCATTCAAATTACATTTCAAGGTTTTTATTTTGCTTTAAAAATTTGTATTTATGTTTCTTTTCTCTAACACTGAAAATCTTGATTCCTAATGACATTAGTTACATATTCTTTCTCTAGGGTTTTTGTTGTTGTTTTTGTCTTTAGGATATGTCTTAGTTGGAATTTAGAGTCATTTAGAGTCAAAAAATTGTGTTAAAGTAATTTGAAAAATTTCTTCTTTCTGTGCCATTAACTTGAAATAAGTTGTGTTTGCATGTTTTAGTTTATTTTCTGTTTTTAGAAATTGCTTTACTTCTCCTTTTGATATAATTTAAAAATATGTAACAATTCTTATTTATTTACTTTGCCTTTGTAAATAGGTTCTGCTCATATATTGCTTCTTTTAACCAAGTATTATTTCTTTATATGATGTATAATAAGCTCTATTAATACATATTAATTTTACACACACGCTACAAGTTTACTAACTTCTCTTATTATTTGTAATTGGTTTTCTTAACATTTTTTTCTTCCAGTTTTATTGAGCTATAAATGACATTGTTGCTGTTGTTTAGTCATTAAGTCATGTCCAACTCTTTGCACCCCTATGGACTGTAGCCTACCAGGCTCCTCTGTCCATGGAGTTTTCCAGGCAAGGATACTGGGGTGGGTTGTCATTTCCTTCTCCAGGGGATCTTCCCAACCCAAGGACTGAACCCATGTCTTCTGCTTTGGCAAGTGGGTTGTTTCCCACTGAGCCACCTGGGAAACCCTATAGTTGATTTACAGCATTGTATGAATATAAGCTGTACAGCATAATTATTTGGCTTACACACATCATGAGATCATTGTCACGATAAGTTTACTGAACATCCATCATCTTGTATAGATACAAGATATAAAGAAATAGATAACATATTCTCCTGTAGTGAGAACTCCTAGGATTTATTCTTTTAATAACTCATATGTATGTGTGTAGTCACTCAGTTGTGTCCAACTTGTTTTCACCCCCATGGACAGTAGCCTGCCAGTCTCCTTTGTCCATGGGATTCTCTAGGCAAGAATACTGGCATGGGTAACCATTCCCTTCTCCGGGAGAGCTTCCAGACCAAGGGATTGAACCCGAGTCTCCTGCATTGGCAGGTGGATTCTTTACCACTGGGCCACCTGGGAATCTATATAACATATAGCGGTGTTAATTTTATTTATCAATTTTTCCATCACATCCCTGGTACTGTATCTTACAACTGGAAGTTTCTACCTTTTGACTGCCTTCATCTAATTCCCAGTATCCTTCAAGCCCTGCCTCTGGTAACCAAATATCTATCTCTCTTTCTATGAGTTTTGTGTTTATTTGTTTTTGAAGTATAATTGATCTACAACAGTATTTTAGTTCCTGTTATACAAGGTAATGACTCGATATTTCTATACATTTCAAAATGGTTACTCTGGTAACTCTAAGTGTTATCTGTCACCATAAAAAATATTACATGGTTATTGACTGTGTTTCCCACAATGTACATTTAATACCTATAACGCATTTAATTTGCAACTGGAAGTTTCTATCTCTTAATCTCTCTCACCTACTTGTTTTCTTTCCTTACCCCTCAGCCCCCTAGCCACCACCTGTTTGTTCTCTGTATCTATAACTCCATTTTTGTTTTGTTAGGTTTGTTCATTTGTTTTGGTTTTTAGATTCCACTTATATGTGAAATCATACACTTGTCTTTGTTGGACTTATTTTACTTAACATAATGGGAATCCTTTGTGGCTCAGATGGTAAGAAATCTACCTGCAATGCAGGAGACCTCAGGTTGATCCTTGGGTCAGGAAGATCCCCTGGAGAAAGGAATGACAATCCACTCCAGTATTCTTGCCTGAGAAATCCCATGGACAGGGGAGCCTGGCAGGCACAGTCCATGGGGTTGCAAAGAGTTGAACATGACTGAATGACTGACACTTTCGCTTTTCATTTTCAATACCCTCTAGGTTCACCATGTTGCCATAAATGGTGAGATTTCATTCTTTTTTTTTGCAGCTGAGTAGTAATCCAATGTATGTATCACTCTTCTTTATCTATTCACCTATTGATGGGCACTTAGGTGCTTCCATATCTTGGCTATTATAAATAATGAGGCAATGAACATAGAGGTGCACATATCTTTTTACACTGCTGTTTTTATTTTCTTCAAATAAATACCCATGAGTGTAATTGCTGGACCATATGGTAGTTCTAGTTTTTATTTTTCGGACAATTTCCCTACTGTTTTCCATAGTGGTTACACCAATTTACATTCCTACCAACAGTGCGCAAGGGTTCCCTTTTTTCCCACATCCTCACTAGCAATTGTTATTTGTTGTCTTTTTGATAATAACCTTTCTGACAGGTGTGAATTGATAACCTCATTGTGATTTTGATTTGCATTCCTCTGAGATGCAACCGGTCCATTCTGAAGGAAATCAGCCCTGGGATTTCTTTGGAAGGAATGATGCTAAAGCTGAAACTCCAGTACTTTGGCCACCTCATGCGAAGAGTTGACTCACTGGAAAAGACTTTGATGCAAGGAGGGATTGGGGGCAGGAGGAAAAGGGGACGACCAAGGATGAGATAGCTGGATGGCATCACTGACTCGATGAACATGAGTCTGAGTGAACTCCGGGAGTTGGTGATGGACAGGGAGGCCTGGTGTGCTGCGATTAATGGGGTCGCAAAGAGTTGGACATGACTGAGCGACTGAACTGAACAGATAATTAGTGATACTGAGTGTCTTTTCTTGTGCCTGTTGGTCATCTGTATGATGTGTGTATGTGTGTGTGTTTGATGCTGATTTGAATGCATGTTTTTGTATATATTTTTATTTTTTTGTATATTTTTGATATTAATCCTTTATCAGATATATCATTTGCAAATACATTCTCCCATTCAGTAGGTGGTCTTTTCATTTTGCTGATTGTTTATTTCAGTGTGCAAAAGCTTTTTAAATTGATGTGGTCCCATTTGTTTATTTTTGCTTTCGGTTCCCTTGCTTGAAGAAGGAAACAAACAAACAAAATATTACTAAGAGCAACGTTAAAGGGCTTATAACCCATGTTTTTGTCTAGAAGTTTTATGATTTAAGGTCACACATTTGAGTCTTTAATCCATTTTGAATTTATTTTTGTGCGTGGTGTGAAGGAGTAGTTCAATTTGATTTATTTGCATGGAGCTGTCCAGTTTTCCCAGCACCATTTTTTGAAGAGGCTGTTTGTTCTCCATTATATATTCTTGCATCCTTTTTGTAGATTAATTGCCCATATAAATGTGGGTTCATTTCTGGGCTCTCTATTCCGTTCCATTGATCTGTGTGTCTATTTTAGTGCCAGTAAATTGTTTACAATAGGTTTTTTTTCATGAATTCTTTTGGGTTTTCCAGATATATAATCATATCATCTTCAAGGAGAGATTAATTTTATTTTGTTTCTTCCTGTCCAATCTTATGCCTCTAATTGCTTGTCTAGTCATGTTGGTTAATGCCCACAATGCAGTGTTTATAGTAGAGGAGACAGTGAACAATACAGAGGATAGTGGTGGTGACAGTGACTTTTTCCTAATTTTAGCAATTGAGTCTCTGATATTTCTTCAGAAGTAAGAAACTAGATGCTGGCTTTTGAACTGTTGTGGATGTATTTATATTAAAGAAATATTCATTGTTTCCTATTTTATTGTGGTTTTCAACTTAAATTGCTCTGATCTGTTTACAATTCCTGGTTTTCATTTTGAGGATCTAGGATTTGGAATGTTTTGCTTATGTGAGCCTGAGCCAGCAATGTGAAGGGACACTGGGGCTCCTGAGATGTAGCCCTTGCAGAATTGTTTTGCAGTTTATAAAACTAGTTTTATTAATATTTTATTAATATTTTCTGACTTGGGCTTAGAATCTTGGCTTTACCTGGGTATACATTTTCTTTTCTTGATATTGAATTGGTTTTGGACAAGACCGAGAGAAAAGGAATTTCCATTTTTATGTCACAATGAAAGGAGCACTACACTTAGCACGTGCTTTTGCATTTTTCAGGATATCATTGGAGATTTCCTATGCGTAAACAAGCAAGTTATTTTATATTTTTATTTGTGCTTTTCAATCCCACTGCTAGGCATACACACACATGAAAAGATGTTCAATATCATTCATTATCAGAGAAATGCAAATCAAAACCACAATGAGGTACCGTTTCACACCAGTCAGAATGGCTGAGATCTCAAAGTCTACAAGCAATAAATGCTGGAGAGGGTGTGGAGAAAAGGGAACCCTCTTACACTGTTGGTGGGAATGCAAACTAGTACAGCCACTATGGAGAACAGTGTGGAGATTCCTTAAAAAACTGGAAATAGAACTGCCTTATGACCCAGCAATCCTACTGCTGGGCATGCACACTGAGGAAATCAGAATTGAAAGAGACATGTGTACCCCAATTTTCATCGCAACATTGTTTATAATAGCCAGGACATGGAAGCAATCTAGATGTCCATCAGCAGATGAATGGATAAGAAAGCTGTGGTACATATATACAATGGAATACTACTCAGTCATTGAAAAGAACACATTTGAATCAGTTCTAATGAGGTGGATGAAACTGGAGCCAATTATACAGAGTGAAGTAAGCCAGAAAGAAAAACACCAATACAGCATACTAACACATATATATGCAATTTAGAAAGATAGTAACGATAACCCTGTATGCGAGACAGCAAAAGAGACACAGATGTATCGAACAGACTTTTGGACTCTGTGGGAGAGGGTGAGGGTGGGATGATTTGGGAGAATGGCATTGAAACATGTATANTGTTTATAATAGCCAGGACATGGAAGCAATCTAGATGTCCATCAGCAGATGAATGGATAAGAAAGCTGTGGTACATATATACAATGGAATACTACTCAGTCATTGAAAAGAACACATTTGAATCAGTTCTAATGAGGTGGATGAAACTGGAGCCAATTATACAGAGTGAAGTAAGCCAGAAAGAAAAACACCAATACAGCATACTAACACATATATATGCAATTTAGAAAGATAGTAACGATAACCCTGTATGCGAGACAGCAAAAGAGACACAGATGTATCGAACAGACTTTTGGACTCTGTGGGAGAGGGTGAGGGTGGGATGATTTGGGAGAATGGCATTGAAACATGTATAATATCATGTAAGAAATGAATTGCCAGTCTAGGTTCGATGCAGGATACAGGATGCTTGGGGCTGGTGCACTGGGATGACCCAGAGAGATGGTATGGGGAGGGAGGTGGGAGGGGGGTTCAGGATCGGGGAACTCGTGTACATCATGTTTTGATGTATGGCAAAACCAATACAGTATTGTAAAGTAAAATAAATAAATAGAAAAAAAAAGAATGCTCTTTAGTATTAAAATACTTAAGAGGCTGGTGAACAACTGCCTCCCAGAATGACAGCATCTCAGTCAGTAAACACCAGCACAGACTTTTTCGCTCATCGTCTCTTTAAGCATCTCTCCTCTGTAGAGGAGCTCCAGTGTTCACATGTTCCAGTGAAGGCAGGACTTAGCTTGGGGGCTGACTGGACCTCACACTATGTCTCTGATTTCTTACTCTTGGCAAGTTGTTCCTCACCAAATCCCACGTGGCATGACTCTGTCCATTCCACACTTTGTCCGGAAGGTACCTTCAAAACAGAACTATATTAACAGAAACATTTGTGCACTGTTGGTAAGAGCGTAAATTGGTATAGCGACTACTAAAAATGGTATGGAGGTTTCTAAAACAATTAAAACAGAACTATAAGATCCAGCAATTCCACTTCTGGGTATATAACCAAAGGAAATAAAATCATTGTCTTGAAGAGAGAGTTTCTCTCTGGTGTTCACTGCAACATTACACTCAGTAACCAAGATATGGAAATAAGCCAAGTGTCCATCAACAGATGAGCAGATATAGAAAATGTGGTGTTTGCATACAGTGGAATATCAGTTGGCCATAAAAAAGAAGGAAATTTTGTCATTTGCAAAAAAGAAGGAAATCTTGTCATTTGCAGAAAAGAAGGAAATCTTGTCATTTACAACAACATGGGTGAACCAGGAAGACATTATGTTAAGTGAATCAAGACAGATTCAGAATAGCAAATACTTCATGATATCACTTCCATATGGAATCTTAAAAATAAAAAAAAATTAAGCTCATGGTAACAGAGTAGAATGGTAGTTATCAGGCTTTAAGGGGTAGGGACAAAGGGAAAATATTGACCTTAGGGTACAAACTTTCAGTTACAAGATGGCTAAGTTCTGGAGACCTAATGTACAGTTCGATGACTAGTTAATACTAATGTATACTTGAAGTACTCTAAAAACCCCAATAACAAATTTATTAAAAGTGGTGAACAAAAAACAGGATTATATTCAGTTGTAACAGAAATAAATTTTACTTGTGAATCAAATCTGATGACACCTATATAGAGGGTTTTGATAGAAAAGACCCACATACAAAACCCTTGTCAAACAGGAACAGAGGACACAGTTATAATTATTCAGGATAATGTGGCCATCAACAGCTGCCAACTATATTAAGGAACACAAGACACAAGAGTCCCTAACCTGATGCCCAGTATGATCACAATAGAATGGAGTGATTTTTGGTGGATATTTGAACTGGGTCTTAGAGTATCAGCTTGAGAAGCATTGTTTATTGGGTTTTCCAGAAACTGAATAGCACCAGCTACCCCATATTTATGAATTATTCATGCCAATAAACAATGCTGGCTCATACACTCCGTTCACACACATTAGATTCTCATCCATCCCCTGCTCCCACAGTGATTGTAGTTTTAGATATTCCAACAGGGACAAAAATCTGTGGAGGACTGAGTTTGCCTGTGACCTGTGCCCCCAACTGGATGCTCAGAGCCACAGATGCTAGAATGATGAGGTTGACCTTTTCTCCCAGACTATATCCATATGACCACTTGCTCAGAAGCAGGCGTGGGATCCATTTAAGGACATACTTGGTGGCATTGAAGAGGAAACTCAAAACCTCCCCACCCAAATACCCTCAGGGACAGACCGACTCTTCTAACTGAAGGAGTAGGAGGAGCAGCTTCCTTCTCTGGTCTGTGTTTGTGTCTGTGCCCTCAGCTTGATTCTGAGCTCTGTGGGGCTGTACCTACAGTGGATTCACTTCTGCCTCTCCTTGCCTGACTCTATGGGGTCAGTCTAGCACCATCTGAGCAGAGTAGGTGCTTAGCCACAGCCCATTAAGTGCAAAAGGAAGGAATGAATAATGATAGCTAGTGCATATGGTACTTACTCTGTGCTAAACACTTTATATTAGCCTACAAAGTAGTTATTATTATTATTGAGCCTATTTTGCAGGTGAGGAAACTGAAGCACAGAGAGGTAAAGCAAGTTGTATAAGATCACACAGCCCATATGTGGCAGAACCAGGATTTGGACTGCATGGTCTAATTCAATTAGTCATGTTCTTAACTATGTCACTACCTTAGTCTCTGCATATTATAGGTTGCAGTCGGGTCAGTGGCGTACCTTGAGGGTAGGATGAAGATAGCATCACATGTTGGGGAGCCCAGAGTGACTCACGCTGAGTGGCCAGTGCTCAGGGAACATTTTAGGTGCTGAAGGATGTAGGTGGGTCATTTGCTGAAATGAAATGCTGAAGACAACACTCATATGGGTCCAGGAATTATTCCAAAGTTCTGACTTCAAGGCTTGGGCTCAAAAACCAGCTCCTGGCCAATTTTTCAGATGATGACAGTAAAGATAACTGGCAAATGGACTCAGAGGAGAAATTTTGGAAATTTATTGCCCTTAGGTGTCTCATGAGGAAATGAGGTAACCAGTTAATTTGGGGACAAAGAGTAATTCCCGTAGGTATGTACTCTGGGTCTCAAGGTGCATAAGACCATTGGTGACTTGGACATTGCATGTACCCCGGCTCAGTCTTTGAGAAGCTCCTGGCGACATGGGGAGATGCAGGTCCATCTTCTATCCAGATTCTGACTTAGGGTGGTTCATTAGTTGGCAGTGGGCAATCAGTCCTATCCTGTGGAAGGTGGCTTGGCTTCCGCCATTGTGTGTGAGGCTAGTCGTGACCTAGAGAGGAGCATTCTGGTGAGATGGCTTCTGGCTGGAGAAGCCAGCTCCCTTTTTGGCTGAGGGACCAGCCCCTGGCTTTGTGTTTCTCTGGCACATCCCAGGTGCTGCAGTGAAGGGCACCAGAGGCCAGTCGAGCAGCAGGAGCAATTGTTCCTTGTGGGGAACGGCCACCTCCAGTGCCACACTCCTGTTGAGCTGCGAGCAAGTTCCAAGTAATTAAGTGGATTGGGTTCTGAAGCTGCTGTGACCATCAGCTTGGACATCCTTGCTAAGTACTCCTGGCAGGTCCCGTCACCTGCCGTTCTGGAAGCCAGAATAGCACTGGGGTCTGCCCCTGCCCTGGTGTCCGCTGGGCCTGGAGGCAACTGATGAGGGAGGGCACCCTTTGGATATTCTTGTGTACGGGGAGCTAATTACTCTCTTTAGAAATCTGCATTCCACCAATCACAGCTTTCGTGGTGCTGGCACTGTCATGGCAACTAAAAGCATATCTGAAAATAAAATGTCACTTTTCTTTTGCATTTCTAGTATAATGACACAGGAAACTTGTTTTTCATTTTTAACTTAACATAACTAGAGACTCAAAGAGTATAGGTGTGAGTGCGGCACATGTGGGCAAGTGGGTGTTGTAGTGTGTGTGAACATGAGAACTGTGTGTCTATGTGTGTGAGGGTGTATACGGGTGCTCATGTTGATGGGGGTCATGTCTGTGCAGGTGTGTGGCTGTTGCCAAGTCCTTTTTGTGTGTCTGTCCAAGGTTAGGGGCTGACTTTGGGGTTGAGATCACACGTGGGCTGTGAATATTTGAAGACTGATCTGTGACTCTGTGTGTGTATGTGTGTGTGTGCGTGCACCTGAAAACAAGCAGTGTTGGGGGAGGTGAGTCTGCAGACAAATGCTCTTGCCTGGATATATACTCTCATTTGGTGACACAAGCCTTCGGGAAGCTTTTTCACCATAGCATATCTCTGTTGTCCCAACTTTTGGGAGGTTCCAGCCAAGTCATGGCTTCCCAGGTGGCACTCACAGCAGAGAACCCACCTGCCAATGCAGGAGACACAGACACAGGTTCAATACCTGGGTTGGGAAGATCCTCTGGGAAGAAGGAAATAGCAACCCATTCCAGAATTCTTGCCTGGAGAACCCATGGACAGAAGAACCTGGCAGGCTACAGTCCATAGGGTCACAAAGAGTTGGACATGACTGAAGTGAGTTGACACACACAGTCATAGGAGATCCAGCGCCTTGTTTTGGAAAGACCCAACTCCTTGCCACAAACTTCAGAGAATCGGAGATACTATAGATCAAGAGCAACCAGACACACTCTGGCATAGCCCAGGACTAGATGATGAGGGTTTCTGCTCAAAATGGAAGGTACAAAGCATGCAGATGGTCTGTGTGTCATTCATTCTAGTAACTGACACAATTTAGGCTTAGGGATGAGCCTGTCCTATTTGACCTGGGGTAGGGCTGGCAGTGCCTACCACATGCTCAGATTTGCAACCATAATTTACGATAGAGATCATGTTTGCACACATCCAAGGCTTCATGCTTCCTAAGACTGTTTTCTGAGCCTCTTCTATAGGCTGGCTTCTCCAGGAGAACACTTCCCAAGCTTGGAAATGTGCCTCTGGTCAGAATCAAAAGGCTGCAAATAGAGTAGGGAGCCTTTTCCCAGGAGGCGAGGTGCTGGGGCCGAGCCCTGAGGGATGGAGACTCATCTGCCTGTCTCGAGAAGAGGCTGCCACCTGCTGCCATGTGCAATGCCCCCTCGGGGCCAGCTTTCTCAGGCAGGGGCTCCATCCATGGTGTCAGGGCTCTTTCTGTGCATCACCAAGATTCTTCCAGTTAACTTCCTTGTGCTTCAGATCTCTGGAGATTCTTTATTTTATTATCATGTTTTTAAACTTCAGTATGAAACCAAAGAGAACCAGTATCGGTTAAATAGTTAGTTCAATAAGTGTCTTATTGATCACCAGTTATTCTCAGATTGTCTCAGCCTGGGCCCAAGTGACACAACATGCATCTGAATGATTCCCTACCTGGAGCTTTTCTCAGTGCAGTGTTGTGGAGATGGAGGGAGAGAGGGAGGCTGTGGATGACAGCAGATACAGGCACAGTTGAGGGGTGCCTTAACCTAGCCAGGTGCCTTAAGCTAAGCAGGGTTGTAAAGGAAGGGGTTGACCAGATGTCTGGGGTCAGGGGAGGAGTGAGAGGAAGTCACATTTGATGACATCAGACCAACCCAGAGGCTCTATACATATGAGAAGCAACTTTAGACCAGAGCTGGTAAAGGGCCATTTAGTCTGGGATGCTCTTTGCTTTGTCTAAGGAAGTTAGGATGATGTTGTGTTGGGTTGGCGAGCAGCATCACATGCTTAAGAGCTTTGGCAAGAGTCCACTCCATTAGATGGCTCTGCAAACTCCTCTGCACCCCTCCCCACACATATACACTTTGTTTCTGTGGCTCTGTCGATATCAACTGCCAGGAAACAAATCCTGCTGGCAAGGTGCTGGGCTTTCTTGCAAGTTGCAATCACATTGGCTATTCAGGCTCCCTCTGCATAGCTTACACCACGGCAAAGCCCATGGGAGTGGGAGTGGAAAAGAACCTGTAAATAGGAAGGTCGGTTCCAAAGGCGCATTATTGGTTTCTTGTGCAATAATACCCTCTGGTGACATTGAGGCCTTATTAATAACTAAACATCTGTCACAACTGTAATTATATTTCTTGTGCCAGGATTGTGTTTCTAATCATTGTCCTGTTTAAACACAGAAGGGAGGGTGTGAATTATTTAGGCAACTGACTTTGAGTAAATAACCCACCAGCGCTGCGCGGGCAGTAAGTTTCTGTCAACTCCTTGCAGAGTCTCAGTGTCTCCGCTGACGTTCCCTTGATGTGCTCACAAATCTCTCTGAAAACATCGCCCCGGACCCCCGATGCGGCTGCCTGAGCAACCTGGAGAGGGGAAGCCTGAGAATGAGGAAAAGGGGGGCAGAGGAGCCCCTGGAGGGGGAGAGGAGCCGCCGAGGACC
Source organism: Neotragus pygmaeus (assembly GCA_006410875.1). Taxonomy (NCBI): domain Eukaryota; kingdom Metazoa; phylum Chordata; class Mammalia; order Artiodactyla; family Bovidae; genus Neotragus; species Neotragus pygmaeus. Next base: position 3,512,009 of record SJYV01056333.1, read on the forward strand.
CAGGCCCCCGACTTCCCCACTTGGCAAGTCTTCTACCCCCAACCCCCTGGAGAAACGAGCTTTCTCGAATGTTTGCTCAGGAGTTGATTGTGTTCAGCCCGCAGGTAGGGGGTGGTGTGGGGGCTGGGAGCCTTTGTGCTGAGTGTCCAGGGACGGGACATCCGGGAGGGGTCCCAAGGGGTTGCATGTCCCAGCGGGGCCAGAGATTTGATGATCTATCTTGAGCCTGACAGCTGTTCGTTAATTAAATCTGAGCTGTGTGGACGGATGAGGGGATGGGTTTGAAATCTGATGCTATCAGGGACTGATCAAATTGGAGGGGGTGCTTATTAGAAAAAAAAAAGCAACAGATACATTTTATTGAGTGCATATTACATGGCAGCATAGAAGTGGGATAATTGCAGCTAACCTGCACAACAACCCCATATGGGTGCTATTAACCCCATTTTTGCAGGGGAAAAGTAAGACAGTTGGTAAACGGCATCACATAGGCCATATCACAAAGGCAAAGGTCAATCCAGGACTCCTACCCACATCTCTGAATACAAAAACTTGTTCCTAACCATTAGATCACCCTGCCACTCCCTTGCTTATGGGTGAGGAGGTCAGCTCAGGGGGAGGGGTTGTGTGTGTTCTGAGCCACAGGCTCCCAAGGTTTGAGCTCTTTCTTTTTCTTGGGTTTTCATGGCTGTAAAAACTCAAGAGGAATTTTAACTCTGGGTGATTTTGTGTAGAAGGAAATGTTGATCTATGTGATGCTGACATCAAGGAGTTGGTCTGGGTGAGTCTTTTAAATGGGTATGTTCTGCTGTGGTCTCCCCAGGGTTGTTTGGAATGGGATCTCCAGCCCTCTCTGTCACTAGCTCCTAGTGGGGGCCACGAGTGTTCATGGTGGGGGCCATGAGTTCATGATTAGGGTTATGGCGAACTAAAGGAAGTCTGAGTCTCTGCGACCCCATGGACTGTAGCCTGCCAGGCTCCTCTGTCCTTCAGATTTTTCAGGCAAGAATACTGGGGTGGGTTGCCATTCCCTTCTTCATACGATCTTCCTGACCCTGGGGATCAAAGTCAGGTCTCCTGCGTTATAGGCACATTCTGTACCATCTGAGCCACCAGGGAAGCCCAAAGGAAATGAACACACTTCTAATGAGTAGAGCTCCCGACCTTCAGCACTTTCCCTCCATAACTGGGAGCTGGACTGCAGGGCCCAGCACAGGATACTGTAAGATTCTATGCAGGACCTTTTCCAATACAGCTCACTGTTTGGGAATCAGCGTGGGAGCTGACAGAACCCCTGGCCAAGGGCATGCTGGCCTGCAGGTGTGCCCTTCTCATCAACTCTGAGAATAGGTCTGGAACAGGGCAACATGAAACTGGAATGCCATACACTGAAGGCAGGCTCAGAGGAAGGGTCTGCTTCAGAAGGCTGTTCAGAAATCAGAGGACAACCTGGCCTGGGCCTCCCCAGCCAAAGAGGAGCACCAGCAGGAGACAAAGTCCAGTCCCAGATGAAATTCCTGGTTGGTTTATTCTCAGGCTTGGATAAGCAGTACCGTCCTGGGCACTTGCCCTAGGAGATGGGTGGTGTTGAGGGAAGGAGGGTAAGGATTGGGACAGAGAAATGGTTCTGTATGTCCTACAGGGTCTGTGGCAAATGACAGATGAGGCTGATGCTGCAGAAGATACAGAGAGTTGCCCACCTTAGTGAATGTGGAGATGCGATGCAGTAAACAGACAGAGAAGTCGGATGTAGTCAGAAACCCTTTTTACTTAACACACACCCACATTAAAAATATTTCCCTATTTGTTCCGGTGACTTTGGGTTTTCGAGTTTTAGAGCCAGAATGGTGATGGGCTTGAATTAGGCAGGTTAGTTTCTCTTGTCTCTTGGGAACAGCAGTAGCCCAAGAGGAATGAATCTGCTCCTCCCAAGCCATCAACTTCTCCTTGAGGGGAGAGTAAGAAATCTACCTGGACCCCAGGGCTGAGAGTCTCTGCCTTGTTCTCATCACACATTCACACCCCCACTCATACACAGTGCACATGACACTTTCGTTTACTCCTTCTTTGGGGGCAAATGCACACATTTCTCAAAGGTTTCTTTATGCAGTGGGCAGAGAGAGAGAGAGAGAGACAGCTAAAAGGAAGAGGGGTGAGACAGGACCAAGAGATGGATGGTGGTCACAGTCTCTGCACCAGGGCTTGGACGGGGAGGGGAGAGGGAACATAGCTCACCTGGAACACGTTTTCATATCACTTTCCAGCAAGCAGTGAATTCTTGCAGAGTACATTGTCTCCTTGTCCTCCAGTTCCTTTGCTAGGAGCCTCCTTCAGATAAAGTATGCGTATTGGGTTTTGCTTACAGGACATCGGGGGCCTCAGACCTGAAAAACTGTCTGGGCCCACGTGGCTGTGGTTGATGTGGGCAGGACCAGCAAATTAGAAAGTCAGAAGGAGTTTCCTCCATACACCCCACTTTCCTGCCCTGGATTATTTTCCCAACTCCTAGTATCATTTTGGTTGCTAGTAATGGAAATCCAGTAAACTTACCTCAGTGAAAAGAGGAACACCTGACGTTCCAACAGAGGATCCAGGCAAGGGTGGATGGTGGGGGAACATGTCTCAGAGAATCCAAAGCCTCAGGGATGTAGAAAATCCATGGAAGTTTTCTGCCGGTCTTCATCTCTCTGGCTTCTCTGTCCATGTGAAAATTAGTCCTTTCAAACAGCTACCAACTTGGCAGTCAGCCTCAACTGGGAACGTGTATGGTCTCAATTCCAAATTCCCTGGGGGAACAGGCTCATCGCTGCCCATCCATGAGCAATCCATTGTGTCTGACTCCGTATGACCCCAGGAACTGTAGCCTGCCAGGCCTTTCTGTCCATGGAATTTTCCAGGCAAGAATATTGGAGTGGGATGCTGTTTCCTCCTCTAGGGTATCTTCCTGACCCTGGGTTCGAATGTACATCTCACATCTCCCACAGTAGCAGGCAGATTCCTGCCACCAGAGCCACCTGGGAAGCCCTCATAGCTGCCCTCTCCTGATGAAGTCCACACTGTCTAGGGAGGAGGGTCAGAGGGTCTGAGCATAGGTGCTTCCGCTATAAATACACGGATGGAAATGGTGGCGAGACAACAACCAGAGCAGTCGAGCAGCTCCTCACCCCAGGTCCTTCACATAATGGTTTTGTATTCCATTCGTGAAGTTGGTCAGCTATCCATGAAGTGCTGGTAAGATGCTTGCTTGTCATGCTCTAAGTTAGTGACTTTATTTATATATTTTTGCCTTTTTTTAAATTTTTAAATTTTTGTTTTTTGCTGCTCTGCATGGCACATGGACTATTAATTCCCTGACCAGGGACTGAACTTGCATTCCCTTAATTGGAAGCACAAAGTCTTAACCACTGGACTGCCAGGGTAGTCCAACATTAATTTGTGTTTGTGTATTAATTTGAAGATAATCTGTAGACATTTTAAAGTGTAAACAATATCAATTTAAATGGAAACTAGGAATAGGCAGGTTTGAATGCTTTTTTTTTGGCTATGCCACATGGCATGCCCTGATCAGAGATGGAACCCTGGCCCCCCTGCAGTGTTTTAACCACTGCACCGCCAAGGAAGTCCTTGGAGCCTTTAAAAGAAGATGGTCCCCAGGAGACCCAGAGGAGTGAGTGATCACTGGTGGGACAAAAACAATGGGGTCGCTGGAGCTGGCTGGGGGCACCGCAGTGACCTGTGGAGAGAGACCTCACGCAGAGGCAGGAACCGGAGAGGTAGGACCCAGTAGCCTCCTCCCCACCTATTCTCCTGCTCGTCAGCCTGGCAGCTTACCAGATTCCCCAGACAGTCTATTCCTAGGTCTTGGCCAGGCTTTCTCTTGGTGGATCTGGAGGAGATGACCTGTAGATGGGGATGTTCCTTCTCTTCTACTCTGAATAGTCTCACAGGGACCCGCAGCAGTGGATCCCTGCTTGTCTCTGGCCCACCTAGGTACTAACATTTTAGGCTGGAGGCTTGAAAAGATGCTCTTCCCCTTTGTCCAGATTCTGAGATCTGAAACTCTTCTGAGTTTGGAGCTGACTCATGAATGGTCAGCAGGTCTAGGAGATCAACTGGAAGAGAGTCCCAGGGAACGGAGAGATGCCCAGGTAGCTTCAACAATCTACTGCTAATAAACAGCCCCACTACCGTGCTCCTCCAACCCAACCTGAAGGGAGCTTTTCTAATATAGGGAGAAATGGATGTGTACTCTTGATATATGAGCTAAAAATAGCCCATGTTCCAAACAAATTGTTTTTTAGTATTTTGAAATGAAAATGTGTAGACAAAGCAAGTATTTAGAATGTATGACTCATTAAATTGCTGACTCTGAAAGCAATGAGAATTCAAAGGGAATCTTTCTCTCCCTATTTTTCCCTCCCACCCCTTCTCTGAATAGCTTATAAAAAGAGTCTCTTCATAAACAGGACCCATAAACTCCTCCATGATTTAAGGTCCTGCTCAGTGAGAGGCAGATGGAACTCAAAGTTTTATTGCCTGATCACTAAGCTGGCTCCCCTAGTTAGGCTGGAATCATCAACCTGAGTTCCCCCCTGCCCATGGCCCACCCATCCTCATTTCTCCTCCTCAGGTCCCTAACAGATGCCCAGGGAATTCCGTGGCCCCACTATGACCACTGCTCTTCCCTCCCCACAATGCAGAGCTCTGTTGGACCTCAGCAGCACTCATGTCACCAGCCCTAATAAGGACGTCTCATCACTGAGCATCGACTCTGGGCCTGCATCCTTGAGAGAGCATACACTGGATGGTTCTGTGGAAGGATGCTGCCGTGGGCACCTCCGTCAACTCACTGAGGGCCCCAGGCTCATTATTGGGTTGAATGGGAAGGTTAGGTCTCATCAGTGGTGTTCAGGGGTTTTGGGTTTTTTTGCTAACAGAACCTTTCTAGATAAGTCTTCTGGGGAAATCCCAGTATGTAGAACAAAAAAAAGATGACCCATTCTGGTTGCATCAAGGTTTGCATGTGTTTGGGTGGGTGGGGAGGTCCCTCAGGACCCTTGAAATGAACAGTGAGACTTTTCACTTGTGGGGCCTGTTGCTCAGCCTTCATAGCATGTCAACTCTCACCCCCATACTCCTTGAATATCTTAGAGCTTCTGTCTTTCATCTGCCCAGAGTCCTGAGAGAAGGAAGCTAAAACCGTGTGGATGACCAGGCAATCAATTCTACCTCATGTTACTTCAAATTCAACTGCAGAGAACTCACACCGCAATACTCTCCTCTTTGACAACCTCCCTGATGGTGTTTGACACTGTTATTCCTATTTCAGGATGTAGAGAAAACCTTACTTGGATACAAGACATGGGTAGGTGGCCCTCAAAACTCATAGCTTTCAACGAAGAGATTCTTCTAGCAGCCAGGTCTCTTCCTCATTCTCCACCATGACTGTTTCACCCCTTACCCACTCATCTAAGAATGATGCCACTTCCTCATTCACAAATAAAACCAAGGCCCCAGGAGGAAACTTCTCAACTTTCCGAGCACCTCTGTCACATTTTCTGACCCGAGTTCATCTTTGCCACTCCCTGCCCGTTAGAGTAGAGGAGGATGCCTTTCACCAGGTTGAGGACCACCCCCCGGCGTGAGCCTAGACATCTGTTCCCTGTTACCCTCTCTTCAGGGACCTTATTTCAGCAATCGTTCCTCCTTGGCTATTCTTCAGCTTCTTTCATCTTTCCCTAAGCATAAACATTTGTTCTGATGCAACTTATCTTGGAAAAAAATAAAGGGCTGATACGAACTTTAAAAAAAAACAACATTTTATTTGTTTACTTACTTTTGGCTCTACTGGGTCTTTGTGGCTCTAGTTGTGGAGAGTGAAGGCCACTCTCTAGTCACAGTGTGTGCGGTTTCTCATTACACTGCCTTCTATTGTTGTGGAACATGGGCTCTAGGGCATGTGGGCTTCAGTAGTTGCTGCACGTGGGCTCAGTAGTTGGGCTTGTGGACTCCAGAGTATGGGCTCTGTGGTGCATGGGCTTAGTTGTGCACTTAGATGTGGGATCTTCCTGGACCAGGGATCGAACCTGTGTCCCCTGCATTGCAAGGGAAATTCTTAACCACTGGACCATCAGGGAAGCCCTGATAGGAACTTTAAAAAAGTTCTTTGAACTTCTTGGAAAAATTGCCTACACTTGCTCCATTTCTCCATTTCTCATTCACTACTCAGCCCTCCCTTGCTGTGATTTGGTCTCTCCCCGCATCAGGCCACTGATCCTGCTCTGACTGGAACAAGGGATAGTGTTAAAGCAGAAGGACCAATGCTAAGGTGTAGTCAAAATTTATCTGGTGAGTGTACAAAATCTATGTATGTATTACTAACTCAGAAAATTTTCAAGTAAGACCCAGGAATCTGCTACCCCAATTCCCTTCTCCCTGAGATCTTCACCAACAGCTCACCTAGGTCCCCAGAAGAACTGGGAGGGTCTCATGGACAGAGCAGACTGGTGGGCTACAGTCCATGGGTCGCAAAGGGTCAGACACAACTGAGCACACATCTCCTCTCTCCTCTGCTGACACAATTTCACATCAGCAAGCGTGCTTCACGCACTCTCATTAGGATGGGCAGATCTTTGCCTTTTTCCTTTAGCAGGTCCAGCCATCCAGTCTGAATTTCAAATGATCTTGGTTAAGAAACTTTCAATCACTCTTTCATTCTTCTGGAGATTGTCTGACCCTATCTTGTGGAAATCTTCCTTTCACTCAGGACCTATTTACTTCCTTTGTGATTCTTCTAATACAGCATGTTCCAAATTGATGATCCTCAGACATCGATGTTAATAAATAGTCCTCTAAAAGTGCTTCATGGTCAGTAAAATTCAGATGATGCTCCTCACCATATCTACTTGTTAGAGAATATCAGTGCATGTTAAAATCCTAGAGATATCCTATTGCAAAGAAAATGGTTTGTCTTGGCAACTTTTCCAAACACAGTTTGAGCCTGGAACACTGGATATGAGTAAATATGTGTGTATAGGTGTGTGTAAAGGTGAAGAAATCACCTACTAAGTGTTTATTTCCTCTTCCTAGGGCATACCTAGTTCTATGGAAATGATACATAACTGGTATTCCTGGGTCCAAAGAATGCTAACACCAATATATTCACAAAAACACCAGTAATTGATGTGCCAGGCTTTGTGCTGGGTGTTGTGAATTGAAATGAATGATTCCTTTCCTCTTATAGGTTATAGGCTCATGGATTGATACTCACCATAGTGTTTATGTGTTAAGATAAATTCATGCACAGGGTGTGCCTTGAAGCATTACCACATACACACACACACACACACACACAACCCAGGCAGTAGTACAGCTCCAGGGTACGCCATTTCCTTATAAAACAAGAATACAATGTGAATGTCATCCCCTGAAGTTGTGTAATATTCCTAGAATAAATAAACCTATATCCATCTAAATATGCAGTTTGTTCTCACTGATGTGGTCACATTACCCCACAAGGTTTTTTTCATTCAACAGTTTATTGCCAACATCCTTTCTGCTGTACTGTGATTGATTCCACCAGTTCACTGGCTGTTTAGGCTGCCGTTTTTGCTCTCACAGGCAGTACTGTAATGAGCAGCTCTATTTATCCTTATGAACTTGTGCAAGTATTTCTCAATATAAATTTTCTAGAAGTGAAATTTCTGGGTCAGAAAGTATATACATTTTTTTTTCCCTTTTGCTAGATTTGCCAAATTGCTCTCCAGAATTAGGTACCAGTTTACCTAAGGGAAGGGCTTCTGAGGACAGGGGACACTGGAGTGGAGGGGAAGGACGCAAGAGAGGAGAAGGGCTTGAAGGTGATAATTAATGGAGTACGTCTCTGAGGGAGTGAGGGGGCATGGGATCAAGAACATAGCCTTCATGAAGAAAAAATTTCTACATGCACAGCCAAAGTGTAAATTCTGGACTCTACAGAGAATATCACAAATGATCTTAGCTGAGAATTTTTGATCACTCTTCCACTCTCCTGGAGATTCTCTAACTCAGTCTTTTGGAAATCTTTCATTCAGGATCCATTATTTTCTGCATGATTTTTCTAAGAAAAAAATGCTTCAAATTTTTTAAAATTTTATTTTATGTTGGAGTATTGTTGATTTACAATGTTGAGTTAGTTTCAGGTGTACAGCCAAGTGATCCAGTTACACATATATCCATTCTATTTCAGATTCTTTTCCCATGTAAGTCTACAGAGTATTGAGTCAAGTTCTTTGTGCTATACCAGTAGGTCCTTGTTCATTATCTATTAAATAGTTTATATATAGTGATATGTATATGTTAATCTCAAATTCCTAATTTATCCATCCCCCGCTTTTCCTCTTTAGTAAGCATAAATTTGTTTTCAAAGTCTGTGAGTCTGTTTCTGTTTTGTACCTAAGTTCATTTGTATCCTTTCTTTAGACTCCACACATAAGTAATATTTGTCTTTGTCTGGCTTACTTCATATGATAGTCTCTAGGTCCATTCATGTTGCTGCAAATGGCATGATTTCACTCTTTTTTTTTTATGAAACATACCACAAATTGATGTTTAATATCAACATTAATAAGCATTCCTCAAGAAGTGCCCCCTGCTCAGTAACACAGTTGGCCCCTAGGAATCTGATTTCTTTGACAGAGCTTTGGGTATTAGGATGCTATATGCTTGCCCTCCTGGCATTTGCATGGGGGATGCAGCAGTGGATCAGAGGATGTCTAGCATCATTGGATAAACAGGGTACCCATTCATGCAATGTCCACTTCACCTTATGGCAGGTAATTGAAGATGGTTTAATATTAAAAGCATGCTTGATATGTTCTTGTGCAGAACACCAGTTTTTAAGACAAAAATCTTGGGCTTCAAAAGCAGATTCTTGATTGCAGGTGGATGTTTGGGGTATCACCTCATCATTCTTTTATTATCAGAAGCTCTTTTATGAAAAAATGGAGGATTCCTGGACCCGATCTAAATCATCAAGCATGCTCCCTGTGTTCGTATCAAATTTTAATTTGAGCATTTGACTCCTATTGGGAAAGTGGGGCAGGGGGAGGGAGAGGCAGTGGAATCTGTGCCCTAACAGACTTGCTGTCGTCAGCAGAAGAGTGTAGAAAACAGCACTTTCCCTTAAGGTTAAGGCAGTCCTGCCCATCACAGAGTTCAAAGGGGACTGGAGAGACACAAAGGACTCTCAGGCCTGTCCTGCCAGGTGCTGCTTCCCCAGACTCTCCCCTCGGAGCCACGTTCAGCTCTCTGTCCATGGTCCATATGTGGCCATTGCAGGAATCTTTTCTTCCTGGACCTCTGTCTCTTCTTAGTCCATCTATTACAGCTTTGCAATAAACCACCCCAAACTCGGTGGTGTAAACCAACAAACATCTTATGCTCATGGAGACTCTGGGTCGGGAACTCAGTGGGGGTTTATCTCTGTTCTGGGATGTCTGGTGCCTCTATTGGAAAGACTCAGATGGCTCATTGGGTGACTCATATGTTTGGTGCCTGGGCTGGCTGAAGGACCAGCTCAGCTGGGAGTATCTACATATGACATCTCCACATGGCTTGTGCTTTGCCCAGCATGGCATCTGGCTTCTAAGACAAGAATCTAGAGATGAACCTTCCAAGAGTACCAGCTGGGACCTGGTTGGCCTTTTATGACTTGGCCTTGGAAGCATCACTTCTGGCATATTATGGCAATCAAAGTAGTCCAAATCCTCCTGGATTCGGGGGGTGGAGGCATAGAGAGCACATATCAGTGGTGAGGAGATTCAAAGAATTTGGGAACCACATTTCAAAACTCCCACACTCTGCCTTCATAGATCCTGGATCATTCTGTTAGGTGGTCCCAGTGTTGCACTTCTTTTAGCATCTTCTGGATTCTTCCCAAGCAGCATGGAAGAATAGGATGCTGGTTGGGATGGGGAGAGTCTAGATAAAGGGTCTTCCCAATGATCGGAGAATCCTGTGCATAACTCAGAACATGATTATGTTAGAAAAGTGTTTGTCTGCCTTTTAATTACCCTCACCTGGTGTGTGCCAGACTCCAGGAAGAAAAAGGAACTGGGAGGAAAGATCCACTTTGGCAAGTAGAGGAAGTTTTGCCACCTGGGCAGAGACATTGACCAAGACAGGGTTTCAGGAAAATTGATAAAGCATGTTCCGGGAGAGAGAGTGGCCAGGCCACCTATATCATGATGCAGGGACTTCCCTGGTGGTTCAGTGGTTAAGAATCTGTGTTCCCAATGCAGGGGGCATGGGTTCGACCCCTGGTTGGGGAACTAAGATCCCACATACCGTGCAGTGTGACCAAAATGGATTAATTAATCAATTTTAAAAGTGGTCCACTCCACAACTCTAGGGGGCACTCAGAGTATCATTAATTGGGCCCTGGTCACACAGAGCTTCGATGGAACTTACTTAAAGAAAAACAGTAGTTGGTACCACTGTGTTGTTAGTCAAAGGTCTGTCTCATTCCCTTACCTGGGCTATCTCCTCATATTATATTTCAGGGAAATAGATTAGACCTGGGGTCTGTATGTAAGTCAGTCTGCCTGCAGCCGATTCTGGTTCCTGCCCCCATATAAGGGCTTAGCATCATCTCAGCTTGGTGCAGCTTCACTTCCAGTCACATGGGGGCCACCATATTCTCCCGATAAGCAGCAGCTACAGAGTCACCAACCCCTGGAGGGGCAGTGCTGGCGTATGGGTGCAATATTTTTTTTTTTTTGCCTCCCCTCAATTTCCCACCCAGCCATCATCACACAGCAGATGGATATAAATCACAGATTTTACTGAAAGTTTGGGAATAACTGACATAGGGAAAATTTACCATCTTCAAAGAAATCTTCTTAGAGTCAGAAAAAATAATTTCAAGGTAGGGAAAAACTACCATCTACAAAGAAATCTTAGAAAAAATAAAAACATTTTTAGAGGGACTTTTCATGCTTGCATCCCTTTGGCAGTCTGGTGAAGCCTGTGAATTGTGTTTTTAAATGCATGAAATAGAATATTCAAGGGACCAATAAAGGAAATCAATTATTTTTAAGTACAGTGTGGCAATATTAAACAAAACAAATGGGTGATATAATAATACATGTGGTTCTTGTTGATGTGTTAAATAATAAGATCTGGCAGTGGGTGTAATAACAACAATAATTTTGAAATACTGTGGCCATAAGTGTAAACAACACAGGGAGATAATTCTGACAACTGTAACCTGGTAGGAAAATATTAGTGGCAAAGCCACAGTACAGCTAATTACGCTGAGCCATGAGACTTGCGTTCATAATGGAAGGAAACGCTAGATTCCATTTAGAGACTGATGAACATAAAGGTATACTCTTTCCTACCCAAATTCATGGGCCCCTGGACTCTGTCCTCGAGCCTCCAAGAGTGAGAGTCTCCCAGAACTCCTGCCTGGTGCATTTCTCAGCCTCTTCTCCTGGTTTCTTTTCATTTCTCGTAGAAATGAGAGAGAGGCAGGAGAGAGAAGGCATGCACCGCTCCCATCTCGCTTGGTGCCCAGAGCTGCCTGAGGTCAGCACTGAGGACAGAGGCTCCGACCTCACTCCTCCTTGGGGGACCTTGGGAGCCCACCAGACATGGCCCCTGCCCCAGGATGTCATCTCTGGTCTGGTTCAGTGTGTGGAGAGTAGGTGGAGGCAGATCCCCCGGGTCTCACTGAGTCGTGGTGGGCAGAGACACTGAGGAGACGGCTGGTCTGTCACAGGGACAACGCCAAGGAATCCCCAAAAGAGAGATGTGTTTGTCAGAATTCTCCACTGCAAAGTTACTAGTTTTTCTCTTTTTTCCATACTGTAGTCTTTGGAAGGAAGTTACTGCACTGGCTACACAAGAAATGAGGAGTCGTGCCCCATCTCCGTGAAGGCAGAGCATCTACATAGATTATCTGGAAGTATTTTGTACAGGAGACTTTATTTTTTTTCCCTATTTCATTTTACAACCATGTATTTTCATAGTGTGGACTCGTGGATATTTATGTGCAGGTGGCGATGCCATGCGACTTAGTTTTGTGGCTCAAATGGTTGCAGCCTTGGTCACTGGGAGCTCTTGGCTCTTGGCCTTTGAACACTTTCTTATTTCCTGGCATGACAGGATGCTCCAAGCTCATCTTGAGTACTTCCTGACCCAGTTTCCTGGCCTGGTTTCTTTTCTTAGAGAATGGTGTTAGAAACCAAGATCTGAGCCCTAGGCGTGCTTGTTGCTGTTGAAGCATTGTTGCTTCCAGGTCCTGTCACCTGACACAACAAGAAAATATCTATGTAAATATTAACCTATATATATACATATATCTATGTATCTTTCTGTATGTAGCATCTGTACTTGTATCAAGCTAAATGTAGCTTTATACTGATGTTTCCAACTCAACTCCATTAACACAGATCCTTCTAGCATCCTCCCCTTTCTTACCTGTAAACTCCCACTCCAACAGAGAGAAGTCTGGCTCCTACCATCCACCATCCATTTACTTGTGTTTTTTGTTTGTTTTTGCTGCGCTGGGACTTCGTTGCAGCGTTTAGGCTTCTCTAGTCGTGATGCCCAGGCTTACCTGCCCTGCGGCATGTGGGATCTTAGTTCCCCAGGGATTGAACCTGTGTCTCCTGCATGGGAAGGCAGGTTCTTAACCACTGGACCATCAGGGAACTCCCTACTTGCTTAACTGTGTTAACATGTACAGTAGTATCAGAATTGTTAACACATACACCTGTGGGAAGCAGTTTTACCAACTAAAATTCTTCAGAGTCCGCTCATTTCCAGAGTTACCTATGTCAGCACTTTCCCTGTCTCTTCTGTGAGGTTGTTTCATATACATGTGTAATATAGATTGATTTGTCACATTCTGTATTCCATCCTGAAAATCTATTGATATCCTAAATGATTTTTTAAAAAATTTGCATACAGTAAGGGTCAATCGTTGTGCTGAAGTTAAATGGATTTTGACAAGTGTATATTGTCATGTATCCACAATTATAATATCATATGGAATATTAATAGTTTTGCTGCCCCAAAAATATCCTGAACTTCACCTATTCAACCTTTCTCTTTGATTTCTGAACTTCTGGCAACCACAAACCTTTTCAGTCTCAATATTTTTATCTTTTCCAGAGTGTCAAATAATTGGAGACATACAGTATGTAGCCTTTTTATACTGGCTCCTTTCATTTACATATATCCATTTAAGATCCACTGGTGTCTTTTTGTGGGTTGGTATCTCAATTTTTTTTATTGCTGAATAATGTTTCATTTCATAGATGGACCATAGTTTACCCACCTATTAAAGGACACCTTTGTTGCATCCAGTGTTTTGGTGATTATGAATAAAGGTGCTATAAATCCACATATTTTAGACTTGCATATGTATATATAAATATATTTACAAGTAAATATACTATATACTTTGGCCACCTGATGTGAAGAACTGACTCACTGGAAAAGACCCTGATGCTGGGAAAGACTGAAGGCGGGAGGAGAAGGAGATGACAGAGGATAAGATGGTTGGACTCGATGGACATGAGTTTGAATAAGCTCTGGGAGTTGGTGATGGACATGGAAACCTGGTGTGCTGAAGTCCATGGGGTTGCAAAGAGTTGGACACAACTGAGCAGATATAAATCTGCATGCAGGTTTTTTGTGAACATTAGATTTCAAATTAGTTGGCTAAAATCTAGAAGTTGCTAAGACTATCTGTAGCTTTCTAAGAAACTTCCCAACTTGTACCATAATTGTATTACACCAGCAGGACGGAAGTTCCTGTTGCTTTATATATTTTTTAAATAGCAATTAGTATTGTCATTCTGGGTTTTGGTTTTAGCCATTCTGATAGGTGTGCAGTGATATCTCATTTTAATTTGCATTTCCTGATGACATATAATGTGGGATATCTTTTCATATGCTTGTTTACCATCTGTATATTTCCTTTGGTGAGGTGTCTATTCAAGAATTGTCCCATCTATTTCACTGGGTTGTTTGTTTTCTCATCACTGAATATCAAGATTTCTTTGTATATTTTGGCTATAACTCCTTTATCAGATACATGCTTTTCAGATACTGTCTTCCAGTCTGTGGTTTTCTCTTTTCATTCTCTTGACAGTGTCTTTCGTAGAGCAGATTTTAATCTTAATAAAACTCAGCATACCAAGTTTTTCTTTCATGGATCATGCTTTTACCAGAAAGAGCGTTACCAAATGCAAGATCATCTAGATTTTCTCCTATATTTTCTTCTAAAGATTTTATAGTTTTGCATTTTACATTCCTGTCTATGATTCATTTTGAATTTTTATGAAAGGTATAATATCTGTATCTTTTTTTTTTTTTTGCATATGGACATCCAATTTTTCTAGCTCTGTTAGTTGAAATCTACATATGCTTTCATTCTCCCTGTGGTCTTCTGGTCTCCTAGGGGGGAATTTTGGAGAGAATGTACATGCATGCTCACGTTTGTGAGCAGTCCCTTCCCAAGGACAAACAGTAATTCCCAGAGATAGTTTAGTATAGGTCTTTATAAAAGAAGAGAACTATTTTATTTAGGGCAACATAATCAGCAAAATGTCACCTACCCATAGTGGAGAAAGCTTTTTCTCTCCTTTTCTCTCTGGGTATTTCTCAAGGATGCAATTAGGCACAAGAAATGAGGATTGTTGTGATGATCATGTTACAACAGGATCAACCTGCTTTATATCCCCACCTTTAGCTACACTGGATTGGAAATTAGCTATGAAATCCCTGCTGTTTCTCTAGATGGGAAGGACTCAATGTTTTTATAGAACTTTTCTCCTCTTTGGTATAAAAACTACCCACACCTTCCCAGAACAACATCCAAGAGATATGAACAAGTTTGTGTATTTGGAGCTACACAAGGACCTTCTGTGCCAGCCATGGGGCAAAAGTGAAGATAGTATCATATAGGTTCTGCTCTCCAGAGGCAGACCTGATTCTAACAGACCTGCTATTTATATGCAGTGATGAGAACAGTCATCAAGTAGCATTTTTCTGACTGCCTGCCACTCGTTCTTGGGGAACTTAAGCTCCCCAATGTCTCTAGAGGTGTTTCTCACATGTCTGTGCACACAGGTTGTCTTGACTGCCGCCTGACAGTTGACATAATTCTCTTCTTATCATCCTTCATCATCAAGGTGATACCTCCTCTCTTGTGAACCTCTGGTGCCTGACAGGAAAATTTCTATTCCTGGTGTGGCTGGTGCTGGGCCATGGCTGGACCGTGCCCATGAACTTCAATCAGCTGGAGGGCTTGTCACCAGCACGTACAATTTTGATCCATCTTACAGTCCTTCCAAGAGGCTTGGAGTTTTTGTGTGTGTTTTTTTGTGTCTTGTGTTGTGTATTTCCTGTCCAGTCCAATGATTTTTCCCCCCCTTATCCTTGAATTAAAAAAAATTTATCAGTACATCTCTATGTGTGAGTCTCTTATTAACTTTGCCAAGAATATGTGATCCACTATGATCTTCATTCTTATTCTTTAACTAGTTCAAAAATTTTTCTTTTTCGTTTTTGCTATGATGGCTTTTCTATAGTATTGATTTATTTCTTGGGAACACCTATAATTCTCAGGTTGCATCTCCATTTCTTTGCCCTGTGTATATATTTTTTCTCTCAACATATTTATATCCTTGTTCTTTCCTTCTGCATACTGGGAGAGTGCTTCTAATTTTTCTCTCATATCAAAACTTTGATTTATTTTCCAACGAAACATCTACTTTCTATTGCTTCTTTTTAAAAGTTTGCTTTTATTAGAGTATAATTGCTTTACAATGTTGTGTTTGTACCGCCTGACAGTTGACATAATTCTCTTCTTATCATCCTTCATCATCAAAGTGATACTTCCTCTCTTGTGAACCTCTGGTGCCTGACAGGAAAGTTTCTATTCCTGGTGTGGCTGGTGTTTGGCCATGGCTGGACGGTGCCCATGACCGTGCTGAATCTATTCAGCAAAATGGATGAGTTACACATATACATATACCCCTTCCCTTTTGGACTTCCTTCCCATTCAAGTCACCATAGAGCACTGAATAGAGTTCTCTGTGCTATACAGTAGGTTCCCATTAGTTATTTATACAATAGCCAGGTCTTGGAAGCAACCTAAATGTCCACCAACAGAGGAATGGATAAAGAAGTTGTGGTACATACATTCAACGGAATATTACTCAGCCATGAAAAGGAATGAAAGGGTTATTATTGCTTCTGACAAGGGCTTTCATTCTGTGAGATGTTTCTTTCCTTTTTTCTCCTTTCCCTATTCGCCTCGTTGTCTTCACCTCGGTTTGTTTTTTCTGTGTCCCTGTCTCACAAAGTTCATGCCTTCTTTATCCTTATGATGACCCTGAGGACATGGTTTCTAAAATTTACTTCTGTTTCTTAAGATGGTATCTTCAAGAACAGGCTGTTTTCTTAAACCGTAAGGATGTTTCCCTTCCTACATGTTACAGCATCATCTGATTGGCTTCCCCTGAAACAGTAACAACAACAACAGAAAACTGAAAAGTATACGAAACAGTGGTTTTCAAGGTATTATAATAGTGCAACGAAGACTAGGGAGACATGAGACCCAGGAAACAAAATGAGTGCTGTGATTGTCCCAAGTTACTGCCTGAAGAATTTCCAGGCCTCAGTGCAGGAAGGAGGAACTTGGGAATAGCGGAGGTTTAAAGTACATAGAGGAGGGGGCTTCCCTGGAGGTCCAGTGGCTCAGACTCTATGCTCCCAATGCAAGGGGTCTGGATTCAGTTCCTGGTCAGGGAACTAGATCCCACGAGCTGTAACCAAGAGTTCGCTTAGGGTAACTACAGATCCTGCGTGCCTCAACAAAGATAGAAATCCCGAGTGCTGCCATAAGAACTAGCAGAGCCAAAACAAAACGAAACAAAGGCTAAAAAAGAAATAAAACTGAAATATGTGGAGTAAAAGCTTACAGGACTTTCAGGAGAAACAGACACATCTACAATCACGGTTGGAGAGCTTAACACTATTTCAGACTTGAGTTGAACAACACTATCCTTTTATTAATATTTCCTTGTTACTCTCTAATTTGGTTCTCTAGTTAGAAAGCTGAAACTTGACCCCAGTTTACTGTACCCTTTCTGCAACTGCACTTGTGTCCGGGACAAGCCAAGGGAGGACAGAAGGAGACAAAAAGAAATGGAGATCCTTCCCACCCTTTAGGGACCACATAGTATTTCATCAGAGAGTATGGTTCTCCTTCCTTTGAATTTTATGTTGCTACTGGCTTTCAGTCAATCTTAAAGGAAATACATCCTAAATTCTTTTGGAAGGACTGACGCTGAAGCTGAAGCTCCAATACTTTGGCCACCTTTGGTCAGATGCAAACAGCTGACTCATTGGAAAAGACCCTGATGCTGGGAAAGACTGAAAGCAGAAGGAGAAGAGGGTGTCAGAGGATGAGATGGTTAGATGGCACCACTGATTCAAGGGACATGAACTTGGCAAACTCTGGGAGATGGTGAGGGGCAGGGAAACCTGGTGTGCTGCAGTCCATGGGGTCGCAAAGAGTCGGGCATGACTTGGCAACTGAACAACACCACCAGCTCTCATGGGCTTCCCAGGTGGCTTTGTGGTAAAGAATCCTTCTGCAGCGCAAGAGACCTGGGTTTGATCCCTGGGTTGGGCAGATCCCCTGGAGTAGGAAATGGTAACCCACTCCAGTATTCTTGCCTGGAAAATTCCATGAGCAGAGGAGCTTGGTGGGCTGCAGTCCCTAGGCTTACAAAGAGTCGGAGATGGCTGATTGTGCATGACTACACCTATACCGGCTCTCACTGCCACTACCATTTCTGCTTCCAAGTCTCCTGTCAGGGGCTGAGGCACAAGAGCACAGAGAGAAAAGAAGGAATGATGGGGAATTTCCATTCTTCTCCTGTGTGTTAGGAAACAACTTTCCTATTCATCCACTGAGAACCTGAGGCATCTTCTAGAACTTCCTCTGTTGTGCTAATGCTCATTTTCAGGTTTCAGGTTGCCTTGAATTCAAACCTGTAAATACCAGAAAAAAAAAGAAAGGATTAAACTCACTACCAGTTGAATTCAACAGCTGAGTTCAAAACTCCTTTGAGTTTTCATGTTCTTCCCCAATTTGCCTGTTAGGAGTTATTCTCAGAGTCCTCAGTTAGCTGCTCCATGTATTCTGCTCTGATCGTAGGCTGCATCCAGTGGAAGATATAGGTGGAGTATACTTAACTCCATCTTACTCAGAAGTGGAAGCCTGGTAAATTGATAATTTCAAGAAAAGTGAAAAGGCCATTCAATGGAGAAAGCATAGTTTTGTCAACAAACTTGTTGAAACACCTGGATGCCCATACGTAATACTTGC
Organism: Neotragus pygmaeus; assembly: GCA_006410875.1. Taxonomy (NCBI): domain Eukaryota; kingdom Metazoa; phylum Chordata; class Mammalia; order Artiodactyla; family Bovidae; genus Neotragus; species Neotragus pygmaeus. Next base: position 3,530,403 of record SJYV01056333.1, read on the forward strand.
CTGCATACATATATTCTTCAGTCTCTACATCTCACTTATATATACAACTCAACTTATAATGAATCATAGACCTACATTTAAAGAAAAAAAAAATAGAACTTTTAGAAGAAAACATAAAAGAAAACCTTTGTGACCTTGGATTAGGTGAATATTTTAAAAAGAATGATCCATAGAAGCACAAATTAATAAACTAGACTTGATCAAAGTTAAGGACTTCCTTTAGAGAAGACACTAAGACTTTATTTTCTTGGGCTGTACAATCACTGCAGATGGTGACTGTAGCCATGAAATTAAAAGATGCTTGCTCCTTGGATAAAAAGCTATGACAAACCTAGATATCACATTAAAAAGCAAACATTACTTTGCCAACAAAGGTCTGTATAGTCAAAGTTATGGTTTTTTCCAATAGTCGTGTATGGATTTGAGAGTTGGGCCATAAAGAAGGCTGAGCGCTGGAGAATAGATGCTTTTAAACTGTGGTGTTGCAGAAGACTCTTGAGAGTCCCTTGGACTGCAAGGAGATCAAACCAGTCAATCCTAAAGGAAATCAATCCTGAATATTCATTGGAAGGACTGATGCTGAAGCTGAAGCTCCAATACTTTGGTCACATGATACAAAGAGCTGACTCACTGGAAAAGACTCTGATGCTGGGAAAGATTGAAGGCAGGAGGAGGAGATGACAGAGGATGAAATGATTAGATGACATCACTGACTTGATGGACTTGAGTTTGAGCAAGCTCCAGGAGACGGTGAAGGACAGGGAAGCCTGGAGTGCTGCAGTCCATGGGGTCACAAAGAGTAGGGCATGACTGAGTGACTGAAAACAACAACCAAGAGGATGAAAAGACAAGCCACAGACTAAGTGAAAATATTTGTAAATCATGAGTAAGTAGTCATTCCCTTCTTCAGGGGATCCACCCAACCCAGGGATCGAATCTGGGTCTCCTGCACTGCAGGTAGATTGTCTGAGCCACTAGGGAATCCCTATCTTATAAAACACTTGTATCCAAAACATGTAAGAGCTTGCCAAGTTCAATTTAAAAAAACCCAATACAAAAATTAAAAGATATGAACAGATAATTCACCAAAGAAGATATACAGATAGCAAATGAGATGAGCACCTGAGAAGATATTCAACATCATCAATCATTGCACTTGTGGTTATTCACAGTCACTCAGTTGCATCCAACTCTTTGCAACCCCATGGACTGCAACCCACCACCCTTCTCTGTTCATGAGATTTTTTCAGACAAGAATACTGGAGTGGGTTGCCATTTCCTACTCCAGAGGATCTTCCTGATCCAGGGATCAAACCCATATCTCTTGCATATCCTGCATTGGTATGCGGATTCTTTACCACTGTGCCTCCTTAGGGAAATGCAAATCAACAATGAGATGCTATTATACACCTATTAAAACATATGAAATTACAGTGACTGTCTATACCAAGTGATAATGAGAAAGCAAAACACTGGAATGTTCATACACTGCTGGTGGGAATGTAAAATGGTACAGTCACTGTGTAACAATCTGGCTTTTTTTTTTTAAACAGTTAAACATACATCTTAGTACATGACTTTTTGCATTATTTATACATGCCATATGAATACATGGCCATATGATCTGCCATTCCACTTCTAGATATTTAACCTATATAAATGAAAGCACATGTTCGTACAAAGGCTAAACATGACTGCTCATTGCAGCTTTATTTGTAATAGTCAAAACTGGAACTAGGTTAGTGATGGACCAATTGCTACCTATTCATACAATTTAATGTAACTCAGCAAACTATTGTCACATACAAAATTATGGATGATTTTAAAAATCATTATTCTTTAATAAAGAAGCCAGACAACAAAAGCATATATAGTACAATGCTATAATTTCTGTAAAATTCCAGAAAATAGAGGCTGTAATGATTCTTATGGATGAAGGGTAAAGGTGAAGGAAGAAGAATTGCAAAGAGATATGAGGAAACTTGAGAGCAGTGAGTATATTTTTCATCTTGACGGTGCCAATTGTTTCACAGGTATATACATGCATTAAACACATCAAATTGTACACTTTATATGCAGTTTATTTTATGTAAATTATACCTCAATAAGCCCGTTTTTAAAATGAGTTTTCAAATCATTCTCTGTGATGGTGAAATCAGGAGAAATCCCTCTAGTTCTTTGGTTTATGGTTAAAATGCTATTTTCCACTGTGTCTTTTTCCATAAAATATAAGTTCATTAGTGGTCATTTGAAAGCAAGTGTATCAAATCCTTTCAGGCTACCTGCATATTATCTAGTTGTTACCTAGCTCTTATCTTGATTACTTCATTCAATCCTGTCCCCATTTTGATTATTTATTTTTCTAACTTCTTGAGGTGAATGTTCAGTAAATTTATTTTCATTCCTTTAGTTAGATTGTGTTTTTCTGCATATAAATCTAGTGATACAAATTACACAGAAAGAAGCCAAATCATGCTGAACTCCTTCATCAGATAAAACCACTATTAACATTTCTGCCAGTGTCCTTCCTGACATCTTTCTGTGCACGTATATACTTTAAGTGTATTTGCGTGTGTCCAGAAAAGTACACAAATCCTAAGTATACAGATGACCACAAACCGAACATACCCAGATAACTAGGATTCAATGAGTTAACAAAACCTTCCCACCTTCCAGAAGGCATCTTTATATCCACTCCTGGTCATAGCCTATTTTTCACCAAATCAAAGATAACTACTGCCTTTTTTTCTTTCCTTAGATGGTTTTTGAAAAAAAAAAAAAAAAATTTTTATTGGGATATAGTTACTTTACAATGTTACAGTGTGGATTTCTGCTGTACAAGGAAGTGAATCAGCTATATGTATACAAGAGCTATATCCCCTCCCTCTTGTACTTCCCTCCTACAGCCCCGTTCCACCCCTCTAGGTCTTCACAGAGCACCGGACTGAGCTCCCTGTGCTATACAGCAGTTTCTCACTAGCTGTCTATTATACACATGGTTTATATGTCAGTCTCAATCTCCCAATTCAAATACTGTCTTGACTTCTAATGAAAAAGATTACTTTTGCCAGATTCAAAATTTTATTTCAATGTAATTTTGAAGCATGAATTCTGCTTTATTTGTCTATTTTCATTCTACATTACATTTGTGAGGTTCATCTATAAGGCTCTAGTGTTGCAGTTCATTCACAGCGGAGGTTCATTCTTTCTCCCTTGGGTGAATATAGCATAACTTATTTATCCATTTTATTGTTGGTAGGCATCTGGGTGGTTTCCAGTTTGGGGCTATTATGAATAATGCTGCTATAAATATTTGAGTGCATGTCTTTCATGAGCTTATGTACATCTTTTTTTTTTATTAGTTATATACTTATGAAAGAAATTGCTGGGTCTTAGACATGCAACTTAAATGTATATAACTGAATAAATGATATCATATTAGACAAACTGTTTTGTAACTTGTGTTAATCACTGAATAATAACTTATAGGCATCTTTCCATGTCAATTAATATTATTCATTATATGGGTGTACCAGGCTTTAATCATTTACTTGTTATTGATGGACTTCTACTTTACTTTCAATTTTTCAATAATAAGCTCTGTTTCTTATCCTCATAAACATTTCTTTTTGNAAGGAGGCTAGAGGGCAAAGGAGACTGTGGATACGCTCTGATGGGGCCACCTCCCAGGGCATGGAGCCAGGTGGACTAACATGGCTGGTAGATCTGGAGGTCTCCAGCCCACAGGTCCACCAGTTAAGGGTCCTAGGCATTCCAGAGAGTTGTGTTCCCCCAGTGGAGAGCTACAGCTCAGGAATCCAAAAGCTCCCCTTAAAGTTTGAGGGCTCTTTTATCTGTGTCTTTTCTCTAAGAAGTGGTCTCTGGGTTTCTAGCCAGTGGCCCACAACTGTTCTTCCAGCTAAGACTGGGCCCTCCCAGGCTTGGGAGGCCCTTTGTAGAAGCTGCTCATCTCTGGAGACCCCTGGGCTGGCTCAGGACATTGGGAGTTGCACGAGGTGCTCTGGAATCAGACTGGTTTTTTAAAATTTAAACTCTATTTAAATGTCCCTGGGCTCAGAGCAGCCTAGTTAAAAGCAAACCCTTAGACAACCAGACAGGAAGGCATCTGGGCCCCCATCAAGTGCCCCATCCAGCCTTCAGGATCTGATTTCATCCACACAACACAATATACCCAGACCTGACCCAGGTGGGAATGGAGGCACAAAAGGGCAGCAGACTTGTCCAGGGCTCAGGGCTGGCAAGCGGCAGAGTGATGGGGCTCCCCAGGCTGCCCTGCCCCTCCCACACTGCTCTTCTCGTTCTCGCAGGAATGCAGGGTTCGGAGCACCTACCTATTGGGCAGCCACTGCTCTGAATTTTCACCTCCCCAGCTATTTGTTGTAGCCTCTCTTCCCCGAGGAGGCTCAGGGATGTTGAAGGACTTGCTCAGGGCCACGGAACTGAGTGACATCTCCAGAAGGGAGACCCGGGTCTCCTGATGCAAAGCCTTTATTCTTAACCAATTAGGCCTAGATCCAGCTGCTTCAGGGCCCTGCAGATCCACAGCCTCCCAAGGCGGGTGCATCCTCTGGGCTTTCTCTGGCTTGAACTACAGTTTACTTGGCACCCAGAGAATTTAGCAAAGTCATAGAAATCACAGTAGAGAATAGTCATTAAGAGCACTCTAAGTGAATTCTTAAACCCTTTCCTCAGTTTTCTCACCTGTAAAATGGTCCTATAACTTTCATAGGTTGGATTCCCCCCCAGAAGCTGACAGGATTCTGGCACAAGCTGTTTCCTGGGAAGGCGACCCAAGGAAACACTAGAAAGGATCTGGGGAGTGAGTGAGACAAGAAAGGAAGGCAGCCCACACCAGGTATGATATCAAGCAAGTGACCATCCTGGGTGACCAGAGTTTCATCCTATCAGGATTAAGCCCAATTGGGAGCCAGTGAAGACCACACAGAGTTCTCTCATTCAAAGAGCAGAGGAGCTGGGGTATTGATCCGCCAACTCCTTCTTTATTGGCCAAGGTTGCTCTGGGGGGTGGGATTATTTATTCTCTGGCACTTCCAGCCTGCTGATGAGTGGGCAGAGGCAGCTGGAGTAGGAGGAAGCCTTCAGTAAAGTGACGCAGGAGTTGCAGATGTTACCAGCCAGAGCATCCTGTACCTAAGATGGGGGCACTGGTCTCCGATGCTGACGGCCTTGAATTGTGAGGAGGCCATTAAAAAAAAAAGCCTGTCACTTAGTAAGTGATCATTTAATGGTGGCCATCATTATTCCTATCATCTTTATTGCCATGACCATCATTGTGACTGCTACCTACCGAGAGCAGATGGGGCCGCCCTGGAGAGCTTATTTGTCTCCCTCTGAGGATTTTTGCCATCAAAGTGTTCTGCTTCAGCCAAGCATTTTATTTCCCCCAAGGACCATCTACTGGGAGAAAGCTCTGAGCTCCTGGCCCCGGGCTTGAGAATCTGAGCCAGGTGTGTTTCCCAAGCACAGGAAAGAATTTGCCTTGTGGGAGGAAATTGGACCTGGCTAGGTTCACGGGGCTGGGCTCTGTTTTCTCCAACTCTTCAGAGAAAAGCAAAAAGTACCAGCCCTCTACCTCTGGAGCCAGGAGAGCCTGCTTCCCCTCCAGCTGGCAGCCGGTGCCACGCGTGCAGCCAGGACCGCGTGCAGCTGTCTCCTCCACGGGCCCCCTGCCCTCTTGGTTCCCTGAAGGCCCAGGGACAGAGAAGGGCCCTCTTTGAAGCTGTAAGAGGGTGGAGTTGCTTCCTCCAATTGCCCTCCTTCCTTCCTTTGTATTTTCTGTTGCTTCCTCTTCCGCCTCCACCCCCCTCCCACCACCCTGTCCCCAACCCCCATTCTATATCCTTGTCACCCTTTCTCTCCTGGGCTCCTTGGGGAGGGGTGGTGTTTCGATCAGGATTATTCCCACATATTCCCCTTAGAAGCCCTGGCTGGATATATGGAGTGTGTTGAGGGAGGCTTTTCACTCCTTCTCTCTTCTGGGTCTGTTCCCTCCTGTGTTGCTTTGATCTCCAACTGCTGCCGACAAGTGGACCGGCCCACCCACTGATCCCATTCAGTCTGGTTGAAAAGCAGTGTTTTCATGTTCTTGCGGCTGGGCTACTGTCCTTGCTGCCTGCAGCAGGAAGGGATGCCGGCTGGCATCGGAGCCTCCTGAGCCCTGCAAATTGAATGAGCTGGCAGTGCCGGCTGACTCGCTATTAGGGAGCGGATGGTTGATGTGTGGCTTTGCTGCCTACTGAGGGTTGGAGGCAGGGCAGAGTGTTGGATGGGGCAGCCACAGGTGACATAGGACAGGTCCTCAAGAAAATGCAGCAGTATCTCTCATGAGGGATCGCTAAGGGCCACTATCTAGAAGCAAAGTACCTGCTACTCTGGAGAAAACAAACACAAATGAGAAAACAGACCAGCAGAACACTTGGGGGTCAACTTTTAAACACGTTACTACTTGGCAGTGGGGTCTGGGATGAAACACCCAGTCCTGTGCCAGCATTTTCTGACAAAATTGATACCCTTCTCTGTTTGGGAGCTCATGGGATCAGCCCTTACTGCCTGAAAAGAACCCCCCAAACACAGTGGCTCATAACACTCAGTGATTTGGTTCAGCTAGGCAATTTTTCAATTTTGCCTGGACACACTCATGTATCCTTTATTAGATGCTGGGCTGTCTGTTCCAGGCTGGCCCAGGTGAGACAGTTGGTTTTCTCTCCACTGGTTTGTCATTCTCTGATGGCTGGCTCTGGTGATGCCTGGAGTCGAAGAGAGAAAGCCAAAGTGTACATGGCCTTCTGATGCCATGACCTGCCCCAGGAACATTGTCACTCTAGCTCTATTCATTTGGTCAGAGCCTGTCACAGGCTACCCAGATTCAAGGGGTGGAGAAACAAACTCCACCTCTCTGTGGGTGAGCCTGTAGAGTCATGTTGTAAAGAGGTGTGACTATAGGGAGGGAAATCGTCTGCATCATTTTTGCCAACAATCTGCGGGACCCTTGAAATAATAAATTCACAGTTGCTTTGGAGACCAGGAAGTCCATCATAATGCAAAGAAAAAGGCAAAGGGATGAAAATCCGTTTAATCCTGCCCTGCAGCGGGATGTGTTATTGATATTTGTCTACATCATCTTGTCCTTTTCTAGGCTCATGTGATGCTGTTCGGCTTTTCTCATAGCTCAGTTGGTAAAGAATCTGGCTGCGATGCAGCAGATCCTGGTTCCATTCCTGAGTCGGGAAGATCCGCTGGAGAAGGGATAGGCTTTCCACTCCAGTATTCTTGGGTTTTCCTGGTGGCTCAGCTGGTAAAGAATCCACCTGCAATGCAAGAGACCTGGGTTTGATCTCTGGGTTAGAAAGATCCCCTGGAGATAGGAAGGGCTACCCACTCCAGTATTCTGGCCTGGAGAATTCCTTGAACTATAGTCCATGGGGTCACAAAGAGTCAGACACAAATGAGTGAACTTCACTTTCATGATGGTGTTCTGGCTGAGCAGGAACCAGAATTTGAATGACCAAGTGGACAGACTTAGATGAGAGCTCTTTTCCTGGGTGTCTGCTCACAAACTCTGAGAGATTCGGCCCATAGGCCTATAGGCCTCCTATCTCATCCACCTTTGAGTCTGAATGTCCGGTACAGATGGGACTGGAAGATTTAGATAGCTCGGATGGTGGTACAGTTTCAAGGACCTTTATCATAGGGAATGGAGTCTAGCATGGGACCCCAAATGTCTCACAGAGCATAGCATCAAAGAGAGAAGGCGATATGGTTCCTTTATAATGAATACCAGCACCTACCCTAGCTGGTGGTGGCATGTGTATTTTATGGAATAAAGGAGCCTTAGCTGTCACCCGAAAAGGAGCTATTGCCAAACTCTAAAGATTTGGCGACGTAAACCACCTTGCTGTGAGATCCTTCCAAGTGACGGTAGCACCAAAGGCATTCCATTCATCTTGCTCATATGGTGGTGGGAATTGCTGGCCACCAGGAGCTGGTGTCAGTAGAGATTTGGGGCTGTGAGGATGGTGGATTTTCAGCCTCACCAGCACCAGCAGTGAGAAACCCAGTTTCACTGCAAAGGGCACAAAATTCCGAGGCTGCAAAATCCAGAATTGCCAGCACCATGGCCCCTGAGTCTCTCTCAGGGACACATACAAGCAGCCTTGGAGCCCGAGCTGGCCTCCAGAAGGTCAGCCACTTGTCATCCCCACCAGCAGTCTTCTAGACTGCCTGTTTCTCTTCTGCTTTTGCAGCCCTGAACATGCTCAATTAAAACAAACAAACAAAAAATACCCTGCCTGGTTTTAGGTGGATCCTCCTGCCGCATACATGCTTAGAAGCTGAAGTGTCCAGAAGCCATTCGGACTGGGAAGCAGTTTGGAAGACGAATGATGGCAGCCCCATTGTGGGACACTGCCAACCCACGGCCGTCCTGCTCAGGAGGGTCCTCCAGTCTGCACACGCTTTCCTGCTCAGCGGGCGAGTCCTTCTGCCTTCCTGTCCGATTACCCGGCCCGACTACGAGGTCCTGTTCCCTCACCAAGGCCCGTCCAACCCCTGATCGGCTGATTACTCCGTGCAGAGCCTTCTCCAGCAGGAGACTGCCTTGGCAGCCCGCGCCTGCCCATGGCCAGCCCAGATGGGTGGCACCTCCCCGCCCTCACNTGAGTCTCTTTGTCTTCAGGCAGACAGAGTGTTTTATCTGTTAGATAAAATATATCTAATACAGCCTTCCTCTTTATTTAAAGCATTTTTGCATGCATCTAGTAAATGGAGGAAGAAATGCAATAGTATTTTATTTCTACAGTATTACCTGCAGAACCATCCAAGTAAATTGAATTAAGCAGAGGAGATATTGGGTAAAACAGTAGGAGTAAAACCACTAATGAATTCCCTCCAGGTAACCATGTGTGCACATGGTTCCAGGATTCCAGAAAGGTTAGTGTGTGGAATAAACCTGTAATATTACCCATTATTGGGACTTATGTCAGCTCTGGAAAGAAAACCATGAGAGGATTTGTACATTGGAGTAAAACAAAACAGTGTATGGCGCCCTCCTGCTGTTGCATGTTGTTAGGTTCTAGAATTTTCAGTTGTTATCAGTCCTTTTCAAAGGGAGGTTTCACAGAGGCTCTAGTGACCTGCCAGTGCAGGAGACACAGGAGACACGGGTTCAATCCCTGGGTCAGGAAGATACCCCGGAGGAAGAAATGGTAACCTACTCCAATATTCTTGCCTGGAAAATCCTATGGACAGAGGAGCCTGGCAGGCTACAGTCCATGGGGTCAAAAAGAGTTGGACATGACTTGGTGACTAACCACATGTGCACTTCCCAAAAGAGATGTTCCTGTTACCACACCCAAGACCAAACTGAAGGTTTTGGTACTGGTAAAATTCTACTCTTAGCAGGGACTGTCCCATGCAGCACATCCAAATTCATATTCAGCTGATCTTTGTTGAGTATTTGCTGTGTGCCAGGTGCAGAGTTCTATTTACTGCCTCATATTATTTCATATAAGAGGGGACAGACCTAGATGATGGGGCCTTTTTCTTTCCCCTGGAAATAAATGGGCATTAAAATGTCTTCAGGATTCCTGGTATCTTTGCTAGTGCTGATCAAGTCACTCCTCTGCTTAAAATTCTTTCAGTGATCCTCCTACAGAATAAAAATCAGTCTCTTTTGTGTGACAGACAAAACCTTTTGTGATATACTTGTTCAGTCTCATTTACCATCACTCCTCCTCCCTTGTTCTTTATATCCCAGAAAGAGTTCTGGGGAAATTTTATACTTCCTTATGCCTCTTTGTCTTTGCACATGCAAAGACACTAATGTCCCTCCATTTACAACTCATAGCATACCTCTTTTGTAGAAGGCCTCTTTTTGGGTTCCCATGGCACTTTATGTATATTCTTATTGAAAGTAATTATTTCATCATATCATAGTTATAAATATATTTTTGTCACTCATTAGCAAGAGCTACCTGAGGGCAGAGATGCAATCTTTTCATATTTGGTATCCTCAGAACCTAGTTCAATGCTAAACATGTAATAGATGTTGAGTACATTTTTCAATGAACAAATGAATGAATCTTCTTGATTCATTGCCTGTGGCCCTTGCTTTGGATTGTGTAGGTTTAAACCTAAAAAGTGAACTTTCTGCACTCAGTACAGAGACCCTAACTCTGCAGTGTGGGAACAGGAAATAGGAATGAATGCTTCCTTAGTGCTTACTGTGTGCCAGGCCCCATGACAGAGACTTGGCATACATTTATCTCATCTAATGCAAATCCAAGCCTGAAAGTTAGATATTTCGTTTTCAAATAATATTTTAAAAATTTCCCTGACTATGTAAGTGAGACATGCTTATGTAGAAAATACAGAAAAAGAATAAAGAAGGAAATAAAAATCCATGGGCCTTTTATCCAGCACAATCTACTGTTTAATTTTTTGTTGCATTAACTCCCATCATTTGACTTAGAATATAAACATATATTTTGTTGGTTTGACCAAAAGGTACATTTGGGTTTTTCCATAACATCTTACAGAAAAACCTGAACCAATTTTTTTGGCCAACCCAATACAATATGGGATTGTATTATAAACACAATTTTATAACATGATTTTTATTCTTATTTAACATTATAAAGTTACAGTCATTAAACATTGATCTAAAAATGATTTCTGATATCCCATTATATATCTATGTCATCAGTTACTCAGTCATTTCCTTTGAGGTTGGATATTTAGGTTGTTTCTACTTTTTTATATTATAAATAATACTATGATGTGAGGGAAACTTTAGGGTTTCTCAAAATGTTTGGCATTTTTATTTGGGTGCTCGTTGAAACAAAAAGGAACAGTAGAGACTTGACATTTATAAGGAATACCACTGAGGCCTTTAACAATTCCAAATTTACAATATGAAAATGTGTTTATGAGCCAGGCCCCTTCTTAATCACATTTCTGTGGTGAGTCCTGTGTTTCTGTGCACACCCTGACATAAGTTAACTGCCTTAATTTTTTTTCCCATGAAAGACCAAAATTTTATCTCTTAGAGTGCTTTTCTATGGACTGCCAGAGAATAAGGAAGCCAGCTGAGAATCAGGTCCTTGGTGGGTGGCTGTTCTTGGTTACTAAGTGCATTGCACACATGCACACACATACATACACACACATCCTAGGCTCATAGTACTTTAGCATAATTGAAAATTACTAAATATTGTGCATTTTTCATTGTTGCCCACAATAGTTAAGCCCACAGATGCCTGTAGATGATATAAATCTGTTCATATCTTTGATGACTTCCAAAGGTCAGATTTCTTAAAGTCCAGTTAGGGATTAGTAATGCCATGTTACTTCCTGGAAAGGTTATAACAAGGAAGATGACTATTCCATTTTGCTGGTGAGAATCTGGAACTCATGGAAGTTAAGTTAATCTTTGAGTCTGGATTTGAACTTAGAATTATCTGGCTTGAGACCAGGTTCTCAAAAGTGGAAAACACAATGATATAGCCCCATTCCTCTATTGTAAGGGGCTGGATTTTGAAGAGCACTTTGATTTGTAGAGCAGTGGTTCTCAAACTTTAGGGTGTATCAGAATCACTTGGAAGACCTCTTAAAAGATGAGATAGGTAGGCCCCACCCGCAGGATTTCTGATTCAGTATGTGAGTGGGAGCTACTCTCAGAACCACTGATTTAGAGCATTGCTGCTGCTGCTGAAGTCACTTCAGTCGTGTCCGACTGTGCGACCCCATAGATGGCAGCCCACCCTCTGTCTCAATTCCTTCCCATCTCTTTGGAGTGTGACAGTTTCTGATATTGTGGGATGGATGGGCTAACATATCATAACTGTACACTGTTGTTCTCAAAATAATGGTTCATTAACTGGAAATTTGTTAAAAATGTGAATTCTTGTGTTGGAACCCAGCAGTCTATCTTAACAAACAGGTAGATTCTGATGTATCCTAACTTTTGAGAAACCTTGCTGTACACTAATGGGGGAAGTTAGTTGGCAGGCATATATCTGGGGCTTTGACAAAACCTCACTCCTTTACAGTTTTCCTATCTATAAAGGAAGTATTGGTTGCCACATCCCCAAGGTGGTGGCTGTGGTGTGGACTCTTAAACTCTAGGGAAATTGGCACTAGCTTCAGATCTGGGTTCAAATTCTGACTCTTACTTTTTAGCAAAGGATTTCATCTCTGTGAAGCCTCAGTTTCCCCAAGAGAGCTTGTAATGATTTAAATAAAATGGTAATGACCGTTGTTTATTGAGTACTAGCTAGTCTGCCAGTCATTATGCTAAACACTTTACATATGGAACCACCTGATGTGAAGAGCTGACTCATTGAAAAGACGCTGATGCTGGGAAAGATTGAGGTTAAGAGGAGAAAGGGACGATAGAGGATGAGATGGATGGATGGCATCACCAACTCAATGGACATGGGTTTGGGTGGACTCCAGGAGTTGGTGATGGACAGGGAGGCCTGGCGTGCTGCAGTTCATGGGGTTGCAAAGAGTTGGACACAACTGAGCAACTGAACTGAACTATCTTTAATCTTTTTTTTGAGTTTTAAAATTATCAATTCAATTCATTTAATAATTATAAGACTATTTAAATTATTTTATATTGGATATGTTGTGGTAGTTTGTGCTTTCCAAGGAATTGATTCATTTCTTCTAAGTTGTCAAATTTAGTGTGTACAGTTGTTCATAATATTCCCTTATTATCCTTTTGATGTCTACAGGCTGGCTCTGTGGTGACATCTCATTTCATTTCTGATATTGAAAATTTTTATCTTTTTTTATTTTCAGACTTGCTATAGTTTTGTCAGTTTTATTGATCTTTTCAGAGAGCAAGCTTTTTATTTCATTGAATTTCCCTTTTATCTTTCTGTTTTCAGCTTTGCTGATTTCTATACTTTATTATTTCCTTCCTTCTGCTTGCTTTGGGTTCATTTTACTCCTCTTAATATCTTGAGGTGGGAGCTTAGGTTACTGATTTGAGACTTTTCCTGTATTCTATATAAGTATTTAGTGTTATGAGTTTTCCTCTTAGTACTGATTTAGCTATGTCCCTCAAATTTTGATGTTTTCCTTTTCCTGTAGTTCACTCTAAGTTTTAATTAGGTTAGTGACTTCATGTTTGACCTGTGAATTGTATAGAAGTATGTTGTTTACTTTCCAGGTGTTTGCATGTTTTCCTGTTATTCTGTTATTCTGGTTCATTTCCATAGAATATACTGTGTACAGTTTTAGTTCCTTTAAATTTACTGGGTTTTGTTTTATGGTCCAACATATGGTCTGTCTTGGTAGATGTTTCCATGGTCACTTGAAAAGAATGTATATCCTGCTGATGTTTGGCGGAGTTTTCTGTAACCATTGATTTATCCCTGTTGGTTGATGGTGTTGCTGAATTCTTCTCTGTCTTTGGTGATTTTCTGCATGATTGTTTGGTCAGTTGTTGAGAAAGAGGTGAAGCATCCATGTATAATTTTCAATTTTTCTATTCTTCCTTTCAGTTTTATCATTTGCCTCATATCTTGCAGCTTTATTGTTTGATGCAGATGCATTTAGGAGTGCTGTGTCTTGGTGGATTGACCCTTTAATTATTAATGTAACGTCCTCTGTCACTGGCAATTTTTTCTGCATGGAAATCCATTTTATAGGATATTAATATAGATATCAAAATAGCCACTCCTTCCTTTTGATTAATGATTGCCTTATGTCTTTTTATATCCCTTTACTTTCAACTGACACCATTATATATAAAGTGAGTTTCTTGTAGACAGCATATAAGTTTGGAATTATTTTTTTCCACTCTGCTAATCTCTATAATTGGTATATTTAGACCATATATACTTAATGCAATTATTGATGTGTTAGGGCATAAGTTGGTAATTTTTTTGTTTTGTTTGTTTTCTCTATTCATTCTGTTTTCTTTCTCCTGCCTTCCTTTGGGTTACTTAAATCTTTTCAAGAATTCCATTTTGATTTATCTATAATAAATTTAGATATAAATATAGATATATAAATAAATATAAATTTATCTATAATGTTTTTGAGTGTATCTCTTTGTATAGCTTTTTCAGTGCTTGTTCTAGGCATTGACATAATACATATATAACTTATCACAATCAACTGGTATAGACATTTTAGTAGTTTGAGTGAAGAGTAGAAATCTTATTTTAAATTTCTTTATGCTGCCCTGCTATAGTTATCTTAAATATTTCATCTACATATGTTGAGAACCATATCATATAGTAGTATAATTTCTGCTTCAACTGTCAAATATGATTAGAAAACTCAACTGGAGAAGGAAAATATGTTGTATGTACCCATATTTTCAGTCTTTCCCTTGTTCTGTCTTATTTCCAGGTGTTCTTAAGAGTCCTTTTATCATTTCTTTTCTGTTTAAAGAACATTTCCTTTATACATGTTTTTAGAATTGGCTTATTGGCAACAAATACTCTTAGTTTTCCTTCATATAAGAATGTCTTGATTTCCCTTGAATTGCTGAGGGGATATCAGATTCTAGGTTTCTAGTTCTTTTCAGCCCTTGAAAACTATTGTGCTACTGCCTTTTGGCTGCCATGGTTTCTGATAAGAGATCTTCTGTCATTTAAATTGGCATTCTCTTTTAGGAAGTATCATTTTTCTCACTGATGTCAAGATTTTTTCTTTGTCTTTTTTATGTTCAGGAATGTGATTTTCTTTCCTTTTTTTTTTTTTTTNATCCATACTGTTTCTGTCCTTTATTGTGCCCGTCTTTGCGTGAAATGTTCCCTTGGTATCTTTAATTTTCTTGAAGAGATCTCTAGTCCTTCCCATTCTATTGTTTGCCTCTACTTTGCATTGATCACTGAGGAAGGCTTTCTTATCTCTCCTTGCTCTTCTTTGAAACTCTGCATTCAAATGAGTATATCTTTGCTTTTCTCCTTTGCCTTTCACTTCTCTTCTTTTCATAGCTACTTGTAAGGCATCCTCAGACAACCATTTTGCCTTTTGCATTTCTTTTTCTTGGGGATAGTCTTGATCACTGACTCCTGTACAATGTCACAAACCTCCGTCCATAGTTCATCAGGCACTCTGTCTATCAGATCTAATCCCTTGAATCTATTTGTCACTTCCACTGTATAATCATAAGGGATTTGATTTAGGTCATACCTGAATGGTCTAGTGGTTTTCCCTACTTTCTTCAATTTAAATCTAAATGCAGTTTCAATAATTTGCTAGAATGATTCATAGAATTTAGGAAGTGCTCTTGCCTGGAAACTCCCATGGACGGAGGAGCCTGGTAGGCTGCAGTCCATGGGGTTGCTGAGAGTTGGACACGATTCAGTGACTTCACTTTCACTTTTCACTTTCATGCATTGGAGAAGGTAATGGCACCCCACTCCAGTGTTCTCGCCTGGAGAATCCCAGGGACAGCGGAGCCTAGTGGGCTGCTGTCTGGGGGGTCGCACAGAGTCAGACACAACTGAAGCGACTTAGCAGCAGCAGCAGTATACAGATGGTTACAAACTATATGACTCAGAAACAGACATGTAGGGGGAGTTTGGAATGTACAGCTTCTGTGCTCTTTCCCCATGGAATCAGTGCATTTCACCCTCCCAGGCAACACTGATGTGTTCACCAACCAGGAGCTCCACCAAGCCTTGGTGTCCAGAGTTTTTATTGGAGTTTCTTTCCATAGGCACGGTTGTTTAAAACATTGGCTGCATGCTTTAACTCAACCTCCAGCTTCTTCCCTGAGGTCAGGCTGGCTCAGAGTTCCAAACCCTCCAATCATGAGATTGCTCTTTCTGTTGACCAGCCTCTGTTGTGAAGCTATGATGGGGCTCACCATGACTCACCTAATTAGCATAAACTCAAGGGTGATCCAGGGGCTCAGGAATGGCAAAGACACTCTTATCATTCGGGAAATTCCAAGAGTTTTAGGAGCTCTGTGCCTGGAACTGGGGGACAAAGTTCAAACAACTTATTATATTATATTATATTATATTATATTGATACAACACTTATGTAAAACACAGAAAATGTATAGAAAGCAAAAGTTACCCTTAATCCCCCAGTGCAGAGCTGACCACTGCTAAAGTTGAGTGAAAGTTCTTCTAGAGTTGTTTTCTGTGCACGTATCAGCATATAAACAAAATCACTTTTTAGGCAAATGCCACTAAATTTAACATACTGTCATGTTACTTGCTTTTTTCAGTTAATCATTTATTTTGGACCTCTCTCTATATCACTATATATAAACCAATCTTGACCTCAGTATTTTAAACTGGTGTATTAAATGTACTACTGCTTATTTTCTAAAATTAAAAACAAAAAGAAAATACCCCCCAAATGACTTAGTGGCTAATTGGGATTGTTTCAAGGTTTCCTTTCCTTCTTTTGGAAATTACCACAACGTTTCCATGAACATAGTTATGCACTTGCTCAAATACACAAACACATACAAAGGAATACAGAAAGGAATTCCTATAAGAGAAACATATGAATGAAAGGATACATGCATGTTAATTGTTAAAGATACATTGTAAAGTGCTCGACGCTCAGTCATGTCCGACTGTTTGCAATCCCATGGACTGTAGTCCATTAGGCTCCTCTGTCTATGGAATTCTCCAGGCAAGACTACTGGAGTGGGTAGCCATTCCCTTTTCCAGCCCACGGATTAAACCTGAATCTCCTGAATTGCTGGTGAATTCCTTTCTGTCTGAGTCACTGGGGAAGCCCATATATTGTAAATAAATATTTATAAGCCCATATAGATTGTAAATAGCTCTTTAAAACATTTAACTCATGTCTATTCCCACCAATGCCTGCTATCAGTTCCTTTACTTTCAACTCTTTGTATCTTAAAATATAAAACCTAGCCTGATACTTTTTTTTCCTTTAAAAGGTGAGTTTTATGTGCATTTGTCTTCTAAAAGATAATATGTCATATAATTAAAAATTTTTTTTCTCTTTGGTGATTTGGAATATATATATATATATGTGGATATTTAGTTCCACTAATTCATAACTTTAATTTACATGCTGAAGCATGTTTTTCAATTAAACAGCTTGGAATAAAACAGGTCCTATTTGAAACTTTCCTCTGAAAGATAAGGAAACAGATTATATTCTTCCAACCGTTCTTATTTCTCCTCCTTTTCCTCCCCCTCTTTCTGAGTCCAGTGTATGGTAACCTGGTAAGCTATGATAATGTAGTCTATCATGTAAGTGTAGAACATACAGGGTATGAT
Organism: Neotragus pygmaeus; assembly: GCA_006410875.1. NCBI lineage: Eukaryota > Metazoa > Chordata > Mammalia > Artiodactyla > Bovidae > Neotragus > Neotragus pygmaeus. The sequence goes on from SJYV01056333.1 coordinate 3,547,685, forward strand.
ATCATGGTAAACATTTTTAAAAACATCTATAAACTGACCTCTGGATAGGCGGCATCTTTAACATTCGTCTTATATGTCTGTCTGTCTGTATGCACTCAGTTGCGTCTGAGTCTTTGCAACTCCTAGGGTCTAGCCCACCCCTGGCTCCTCTGTCCATGGAATCTTCCAGCAAGAATACTGAAGTGGTTTGCTGTTTCCTATTCCAGGGGACCTTCCCAATCCAAGGATCAAACTCACATCTCTTGTGTCTCCCCCATTGGCAGGTGCATTCTTTAACAACTGTGCCACCTGGGAAAGCCCAATGGAAACTTAGCATCCAGCCATAGGGACCAGGATTCTAGAAGCTTCTTGCTGAGCCTGGTTGCCAGGTCAGGGAAACCCATGGGTTCCAGAAGTGGGGCGAGAGAGATTGGGTGTTAATCATGATTAAACACGCTTAATCATTGATGTTTAATACTGATTTGGGCTTTCCTGGTGGCTCAAACAGTAAAGAATCTGCCTGCAATTCGGGAGACCAGGGTTCTATCCCTGGGTCAGGAAGATCTCATGGAGAAGCGAATGGTAACCCACTCCAGTATTCTTACCTGGAGAATTCCATGGACAGAGGAGCCTGGCAGGCTACAGTGCATGGGGTCACAAAGAATCGGACATGACTGAATGACTAACACTTTCACTCCTAATTTAAACATGAATAAACAATGGAGATCTTGTTTAAAGTTATGAAAACTAAGCTTTTTAAAATAAAAAATATTAAAAAAAATACATTCTTATTGTAACAAATGCCAGCAATGTGTAAGTAAATAGAATGAAGGATGTTGGGACTTTTTTGGTGGTCCAGTGGTGCAATTCAGTTTGGTTCAGTTGCTCAGTCATGTCCGACTCTTTGCGACCCCATGAACTGCAGCACACCAGGCCTCCCTGTCTATCACCAACTCCCAGAGTCCACCCAAACCCATGTCCATCAAGTCGATGATACCATCCAACCATCTCATCCTGGTCCAGTGGTTAAAATACCACAATTCCACTGCAGGGGGCACAGGTTAGATTGCTGGTCTGGGACCTAAGATCCCACATGCATGTGGCATGACAAAAAAATAGGGGGAAAAAAGAATAAGGAATGTTATGGTAGTTACCCTTCTGTCAAATGCCACCCCATTCTACCTTGCCCCCAGAGATGACTGACAGCCAATGTTATCAGCTTGGTTTTTATTAAACTCATTTTTAAATGCTTATATAAGCATGTATGATGTTTGCATTCTATATCTAATTTTTTAATTAAGAAAGTTTAAACCTAGAGAAGAATTGCAAAAAATTTAAAAAACAACGAAAACCTACCCCCTCACATCACCCCCTTCATTCTGTCTGTTTCTCTCTCTCTCCTGAATTTTTATTAGATGAAAATAAATCGAAGATATCACAATAGACTTCACCCCTAAATATTCAGTATATATTTCTTAAGAACAATTGCATTCCTTTATATGACCACAATATAATTATCGTACTCAAGAAATTTAACATTGATATAGTAAAGTAAATACAGGCCAACATAATATTTCCCTGATTGTTGCCATAATTGCCATCATATCCTTTACAGTTGCTTGTTTGTTTTAAATCCAAGATGCAATCATAATTACACATTACATGTAAGTTGTCAGGTCTTTAATACAGAAGTTTCCTAGCCTCTTTTCATGTATTTTATGGCATTGACATTTTTGCAGAGTTGAGGTCAGTTGTTGAGCAAAAGGTCCCTCAGTTTGAGTTTGTATGATGTTTCCTTGTGTTTGGAATCAGGTTATTTTTGGCAGGAATACTCCATATGTGATGTTATTCTATCAGTGTATCATGTTCGGACCTACATGCCAGCATGCCCCATTATTTGTTATGTTACATTTAATCATTAGTTAAAGTCATGCCTGCCAGATTTCTCCATATTCTGTTCTCCAACTATCTTTCATCTAATGCAGAGGTAGGCAAACTTTTCTGTAAAGGGTTAGATCGTACATATTTTAGGTTTTTGCAGACTGCATAAGATCTCCATCACATATTCCTTTCTCCTCCAACCATTAAAAAATGTGAAATGTGAAACCATTCTTGGCTGGAGAGCTATACATAAACAGATAGACTGACAGTTCTTGCTATACCAATCATGACTGCAGTGGTTGTGAAGTGATGACTTAAATTTCTGTTATTCCTTTTATGTTTATTAGTTGGCATTTCTCTGTAAAAAGAGCTGTTCCTCTTTTCCTCCCTTTTAGAAAATGTCTTTGGAATCAATATGAAGTTATTATCAAGTTATGGATCTGTTTCCATTTTTAATGGCTGCAAAAAAAATGCTGAATGTGTTAATTTATTTTTCAATTAGAAGGTATAAGGTGCAGACTGTGCTAATCCCTGGGGATGCAATGTTGAACATAAGTAGATACAGCCCATGTCCCCATGGAATTCACTTTCTCGTGGGGGAAACAGACATTGATCAAATGATCACATAACTTAATGTAAACTTTCAGTTACAGTTAGTTCTGTAAAGGGGGAGCATTTAACAGAGCAATATGAACTGGTCAGGGAGGTCGGCAGGAAATGAATGCTGCCCTGAAGAAGTGATGGCTGAGATTCAGAGAATAAGTACCGTGACTTTTGTGATGATGGGGCTGGAAGAGCACAGTCCTGAACTCAGAGGAACCCAGGGGAACACCCGAGAGATGGGTAGGAGCCAGGCACACAGGCAGAACTCAGTGATGGCCAGTAGTGTGGAAAGGCAGAACAGATACACAGTAAAAAATAGTATCAGAGAGGCACAAAGAGGTCATGGAACCAGGCCGTTGAAGGGGGTGGCGGGGGTGGGCATTGTCCATGGAAGAATTTACATTTTCCTCCAGAGAGTGAAGAAAAGTCACAGAAGTGTATTTTATAGATAGGGTAGTGCCCAGACCAGATGAGCCTTTGAGAAAACCACTGTGCTGGAGTTGAGTGCTGGGAGCCCCATCACTGGGCCACAGGATAAGCTGGTAGAGAAAGGATAGCACCTTGAACAGAGCGTTCTATTGGCTATGGAGACAAGGTAACAAACAAAACTATGTATGGTGTGAAACTAAAAACTAATGCAACTCTGGAAACTAATGGAAAATTTGAATCTTGATTTTGAGGTGGCCGCATAGATGTTGCCATTGCTGTTTAGTCCCTAAGTTGTGTCCAGCTCTTTGTGACCCCATGGACTGTAGCCCGCCAGGCTCCTCTGCCCCCGGGTTTATCCGACAAGAACACTGGAGTGGGTTGTCATTTCCTTCTTCAGGGGATCTTTTCAACCCAGGGATCGAATCTGCATCTCCTGCACTGGCAGGCAGGTCCTTTACTGCTGAGCCACCAGCAAAGCCACATTGGCTTACCATGTAACGAAAGTCATCCAAGGGGCACACGTAAGATACAGGCACCGTGCTAGATGTAAATTTTACCTAAAAACAGTATCCTGCTAAGTGAAAAAGGATGGTGCAAAACCTTTTATAGAAAAAAGCAGCATATACCTGTACAATGTACATGGAAGGACACATAGGAAGATAATAATAATGCTTGATTGGAGGAGAGCAGTGTCCAGTAGACAGGTAGTAGGGATCTTTTTCTTGAATATTGTTTTTTACTTTGGAATTTTGAACCACGTGAGGGGACTTAGAGATGGATTGGAAATACCTAATAACATATGCTCACAATATTGGGTTGGCCAAAAACTCATTGTGTTTTTCTGTCAGATGTTAGTGATAAACCTGAGGGAACTTTTTGGTCAACCCAATACATAAAGCAAAATTGATAGGATTGGACACATAGCCTAGTCCAACCCAAGCGATACAGTAAATAATCAAAGATGTAAAAAAACCAATAAATCAAAATATATAATATCTGTAAGTTAAGGGAGAAAGTCTGAGCCTCTTATTTAGTCTGTACATGTTGAAAAAGATCTGTTTAAACATAGTTGCCTCAGGGCGGGTGAGAAAGCCTGGAGCAAGAATTCATTGCTTTTCAACGTAAATACTTCTGAGCTTATTTTTTAAATTCAGGGCAGGAAGGAGGGACTTCCAGGAAATAGGGCAGCATAAGTAGACATTTTTAAAGGTTTTTCCTTGAAACTTACAAAATCAACAGAGGCATCACCAACTAATGAAAACTAAGCTGAAACTTGGGCACAACCTTATCCTTTCTCTACAAATGCTGAAGAATCATTGCCAGACACAGCACAACTGTAACCAAAATGAAATAGGATGCTGGGGGTTGACCAAGTTTCCCGAGCTTGAGAACCAGCACAGAGCTGTCAGTCAGAGAACATCCTGATAGTGTCCCCCACCCTGGACAAGAGCAGAGATCTGGAGAGGTGGGTGGGCTCGGAAGGAGCCAGGCCTCCCTCCACGTCGGATCAGGTACATTAGAGAGGCTAGGGAAGAGCGAGTTGGTGGGTGGGTGGGAGGATGGTGGCGCTTCTGTGTCCAGGCATCACCAATTTTCACATATCCTGGCTTTCTGATTGGGAAAGGGAGAAATTCAACCAGAAATAAAGCACATTTCTAATCAAAGCAGAACATCCAAGGCAGAGAGAGACATTTGCTGTCACCAGTTCATCCTTCCCCCCAATAAAATGTCAGTGCTTTCTCCATCTTAGCTGTATAACACGATTGTCAGGGATGAGATTTTTAAATGTTTTAAAATATTTTAAATCTGTCATGCTAAACCAACTGAATCTGAATCTTACAAAAATGAGGTCCAGGCAATAACTGAAGTTGGAAAATTTCTCTGTAACAAGATAACATATTTAGCCCAAGCAATAGGTAAAATTTTAAGTATTCATAGCACTCAATATTGGCAGAAGTGTGGAGAAATATGTTTGTAGGAACACTGAGGGAAAAGTGAGTGGTAGGAAATCTTTTCTTGGATTTCACGTTTCCATGCGGAGAGATATCAATTAGTATTGCTCCTACTACTAGAATTGCTGTCTTCTTGCTGACACCTCCAACTGGTAAGTTTGGAGGAAGAAAAATGCTGATAGCTCAGCCTTTCCTTCTTTTCTCATGGGCTATTCTTATCTGCGAAAAGCACTGCGGGCCTTGAGCTTTTATTGGCCCATCACCTCCTGTGACTGGCCAGGTGGTAAATTACCTAATTCTGCGTGCAGCATACGGAAGCTGACATTTTGATCTCTGTCTTCCTGGCCCCAACATATAAAAAAAAAGTCAACCAGAGAGAGAAAAAAGTGCAATTTATTGATTCCTCTCCATCTGTCATCAGTGGCAAAGTCAACAAAGATTTATGTAAAAATAACATTGACTGCTACCTACTAAACGTACCTGCCACCTTCATGGCATGCCTTCTGCATCCTAGCTTCCTTCTTACCCACAAAATAGCCCCAAGTCTCTTCTTGCCTTAAAATTCATTCTGTTTGATATTAGCACACATGTTCCAACTTTCTTTCAGACAGTGATTATATGTGCCACCCTTTCATGTTAGAAAATCCTGCAGCCTCCTATTTACTGTGTGTTTATTAGGAGCAAAATCTATATCTAATCTATTTGTAAATAATCTAACAGTCTTTGTCTGGAGGTTGGAATATATTTAGTCTGGTAATATTGAATGCAACTGCTGATTTATTTGGCTTTCAATCAATGATTTACTTTCTGCTCATCTCATCTGTCCTGTGTTCCCCTTTTTCTCTCTTCTTCCTTTTTTTTGAAATTCAACCAAGTGTTTTTATCATTACATTCCCTGATACTAATTATACATCATTTAATTTTCTTTTAGCGATTACCCTAGAAATTGCCATGTATATCCTTGACCCACTGGTATAGATCTTAAATGAGTACCTTTATCACTCAATATGATGTAAGGACCTGAGAATACTGTTAACTATATTCAGTCCCATCTTTTGTACAACTGTTATCATGGATTTTATTTCTTTAAATGTTTAACAACTTACCAAACATTGTTATTAAGATGTATTATTAGAAGATTAAAATATAATAATTGCTATTTAAATTTACCACCTATTTATTATTTCCAAGCTCTCTGTTCGACTGTCTACATTCTTCTATCTGGAATTTCTTCTGCCTGAACAATTCAGTCTACCATTTCTTTTAGGAGGGTGTTGGTGAAAAATTTTCTATCTGTGTATTTAAGATGTATTTATTTCACAAATTTTTTAAACATAATATTTTTAAGGCTTCACTTTTTTCTTTTAAAACTAAGTTCGCTGAGGACAATTTGCATACAATAACATGCAATCATTTTATGTGTACAGTTAGATGAGTTTTGACAAGTGTATATACATTTGTTTAACCATCAGTCAAGACATAAGCATTTCCATCAACCCTAAAGGATTCCTTGGTGCCACTTGGCAGTTAACACTACCCCCCCCCCCCCCCCAGTCTCTACCCTAGGCATCCCTTGCTTTACTTTCTGTCACTCTAGATTTATTTTTCCTGTTCTAGAATTTTGTAAGAATGAAATAATGGAATATATACTCTTTTGTGTCTGGCTTCTTTCACTCAGGATAACATTTTTGAGATTTAGTCATGATATGGTAGGTATCTAGCTTTGTTCCTTTTAATTGCTGAGCAGTATGTCAGTGTATGCATATGCCATCAGTTGTTTATCCATTCATTTAGTGATGAACATTTGGATTATTTTCAGTTTGGGACAGTTATGAATAAGGCTGCTATGAACATTCATGTAAAAGTCACAGTGTGTACTTCATTTCTTTAAGAAAATCACCTACAACTGAAATTGCTGAATCATAGTGTAACTGTGTGTTTAACTTTATAAAGAATGGACAGTTTTTCAAAAATGAGTGAACTATTTATATTCCTAACAACATGTAGGAGAATTCCAGTGGCTCCACATTTTTACCAGAACTTGGTACTGTCAGGTGTTTAAAATGTATCTATTCCACTGATTGTGTAGCAGTATTCCATTGTGGTTTCACTTTGCATTCCCTGATCACTAACACAGTTGACCATTTTTCATAGACAATTGGCCATTTCTCTTTCTTGTGAAGTAATGACCTATCACTTGCCCATTTAAAAATTGAATTATTTTCATTTTATTGAGTTACAGATTTCTCTTAAACATTTATTTATTTACTTTTGGCTGTGCTGGGTCTTTGTTACTGTACGGGGTTCTCTCCAGTTGAGACGAGTGAGGGCCACTCTCCGTTGCAGTGGGTGGCTTCTCTTGTGGAGCAGGGGGTTCCAGGGTGCGGGAGCTCCATTCATTGCTGCGCATGGCTCAGTAGTTGCAGCTCCCGGTCTCAGGAGCACGGGCTCAACAGCTGTGACACACTGGTCTAGCTGCTCCTCCCAACGTGGAACCCTCCTGGATCAGGGATCGAACCCATGACTCTTCATTGGCAGGAGGACTCTTCACCACTGAGCCACCAGGGAAGCCCTGCAAATTTCTTGATATAGTCTTAATTCAAATTATTTGCCAGATATATCACATAGTACACATACAAATTATATTTAATATAGGAATATAAATTATATGTACAGAACTTTTCACTATCTGTGGCCTTTTTTTTTTCAGTCCTGCTGTGTAGCTTGCAGATCTTAGTTCCCAGACCAGGGATTGAAACCAGGCCACGATAGTGAAAGTGCTGAGTCCTAACCACTGGACTACCAGGGAATTCCCGATTTTTCCCTATCTGTAGCTTTTTCCATGTTTTTCAAGGGTGTCTTCTCGAGTACAAGGTTTTTATTTTGAGGTAGTAAAAGTGTCAGTGTTTTCCTTTGATAATTTGTGCTATTTATGTCCTATTTCTAAAATATCTACACTACTTGCTCAAAGTTGCAAAGATTTTCTCCTATATTTTCTTTCAAAAGTTCTATAGTTTATGATCTAATTTTGAGTTACTTTTGTGTGTGGGATAAGTAAGAGTTAATTTGGCACTTTTGTCAGAGGTCAGTTGATCACATACATGTAGATAGGCTCCTGATCTATTATTTCCTTGGGTCTGTATGTCTATTTTTTTGCCAAAACCACACTCTCTTAATTAGTTTTATAGTAAGTCTTAAAATCAGGTAGTCCTTTCCAACTTTCTTCTTTTTAAAAATTGTTTTGGCTACTGTATGTATATATATCAATACAATTTTGCATTTATATATAAATTTTAGATTCTGAAGAAAAACTTTCTGGCATTTGGATTTGGATTACACTGAACCTATAGATCAGTTTGGGAAAGAATTAACATCTTAAACATATCAAAACTCCAACAAATCATGAACATGTTATATCTTTCCATTTAGTTTTAATCTTTTAAAATTTCTCTCACCAGTGTTTTGTAGTTTTAGTATACAGACCTTGGACTTATTTGTTAAACTTATCCATAATATTTCATGGTTTTGATATTATTGTGAATGGTGCTATTTTTCCAATTTCATTTTCCAGTTGCTTATTTGTAGTACTCATCTCACAGAATGTGACCTTACTAAAGTTACTGATTATTTCTAAAAGCTTGTGGGTTTTTTTTGTTGTTGTTGTCATTGGTAGATTCTTTAAGATTTTCTACATGTACAATCATGTTGACTTTGAATAAAGATGGTTTTACTTTTTTCTTACTAATTTGTTTGCATTTTATTTATCTTAAATGATTTACTTCACTGGCTGGAGCCCCCAGCAAATATTCCATAGAAGCCTTCTTTTTGGTTTCCTAGAGACAGTATTCAATATTTGACCATTTGGTATAATGGTAGCTGTCCATTTTTTGTAATGTCTTTTATCAAATTGAAGAGATTTCCCCTCTATTCCTACTTTTCTGAAAAATTTTAATTGTGCATGAGTGTTAACTTTGTCAAATGTTCTATATGCATGCATTAAGATGATCATGATTTTTTCTCCTCTGAATATGAAAAATTACACTGATTAATTAAAAAACAATTAAACCAACTTTGTATGCCTGGGAAAGATCCCGTTTTGCCAAGACGTATCATTCTTTTTATACATTGTTCGGTTCCATTTGCTAATACACTGTTAAAACTTTTGCATTTATATTTGTTTTATTTTCTTGTAAAGCCTTTATCTGATTTTGGTAATGGAGTAACACTGGCCTCATAAAATGACTTGAGATGTGTTACTGTCTATTTCATGAAAGATTTTTATAAGACTGGTGTTTGTTCTTTATTAAATGTGTATTAGGATTCAACAGAGAAGTCATCTGAGCATAAAGGGATTTGTTGTGTTTGGAAGGAGGAGGTTATTAATTATGAATTAAATTTCTTTAAAAGGTATGAAACTATTAATATTTTCTATCTCTTCTTGTGTCTATTTTTCAAGGAGTTTTTTCTATCTTGTCTAAGTTGTCAAGTTTTTTGGAATAAAGTTATTTATAACATTTCTTTGTTATTTTTAATGTCTTTGGATTTATACGGAAGTCCCTTCCATTAGGCCTGACCTTGGTAATTTGTATATTCTCCAGATTTTAAAATCAGGTTAGAGATTTACCAATTTTACTTATATTTTCTTTGATTTTCTCTATTATTTGTACATTTTCTATTTCATTGATTTCTTCTCTTATCTTTATTATTTCCTTCCTTCTTTCTTCTTTGGATTTAACTTGTTTTTGTTCTAGCTTCTTAGAGTGAAATCTTAGAGTATTACTTTTAAATCTTTCTTTTTCTAAAATAAATATTTTAAGCTATAATTTTCTCTCTAAGCACTGTTCTAGCTGCATTCTACAAAGTTTAACACATTGCATTTTCATTTCATTTGCTCTAAAATTAAAAAAATATTTTTAATTTTTATTTTTTTTCTTTGACTTTTTATCCTTTGTTTTTTATTTTTTGGCTTGTGCATTATGTAAACAGTGTTTTACTTATAAAATATTTGAGAATATTCTAAATGCCTTATTGTTATTTATTTCTAATGCATTTCCATTGTGGGCAGAGAATGTTTTCTGTGTGATCTCAATGTTTTTGAATTTATTGAGAATCATTCTGAGGCCCAACATATGGTCTTTTATGGACATTCCATGTATACCTGAAAAGACTGTGTATCTGGCAGTGGCTAAGGCAGTATTTTATAAATTCAGGTTGGTCAAGTTATTTCCTAGTGTTTCACAAATCTTCTGCATCTTTACATGTTTTATCCATGCTGAGGGAGGTATGTTCACTACGTGTGTGGATTTGTTTTTTTACTTCATGTATTAAAGCATGTTTTAAAAGCTTTATTATGGGTACATTTTGGATTATTATATTTTCTTAATGAATTGGCTTATCTTTATTAATTAACTCTATGTCTGGCAATACCTTTTGTCCAATATTTAATATAATTGTTCCATATTTCTTATGATTAATATTTTCATCTCTGTACTTTTTTCTTGTACATTTTTCTATCCTTGTGCTTTTAACATATCTGTGTTTGTATATTTAAAGAGTGCATTTTGTAAACAGTCTATATTTGGGTCTTATTGTATTTTTATCCAGCCTGATGTTTTCTGCCCTTTAATTATAGCATTAAACTCTTTAAATTAAATGTAATTCACAGTATATTTAGTTTTCAACCTACTAGCCTGATGTTTATTTTCTATTGTCCTGACTGTTCTTTCCTCTTTTATGCCTTCTTTGGTGTTAATTATTTTTCAAATATCTGGATTTTGTTGCTGTCCTTAAAGAGATTTGAAGTTTGTTTGTTACCCAGGTGAGTTTACTTGAGAACTGGCTTGATTTATCTGATGATTTTTAAAGCTTGGTTGTGGCAGTAGAATAACTTCTACCCTAAGGCTAGTTCAGTCCTACTTCTAAGGTACAATCTACCTGGGGTCTCTACTAGAATAGCAGGTGTTTTGTCCACTCAGGCTCATCGGAATTTAAATGTCTTCCAGTTTTTTCTTAGCTCTAGGAATTGTTCAACTTACAGCCCTCTCCCAGCTCTTCTTTGCCTGACCATGTGGAATTTTATCCTGTGAATGTACATCCTAGTTATCAACCCAGAACTCGCAGGGATCCCTATAAAGATTTTCTCAGCTCTTTGCTGCAGTTTTCTCTCTCCAGTGTTCTGCTTGACAGATTCCAGCTCCCTAAACCTCCATGAAGAGTGGTCACCGTATCCTCAGCTCAGTGAGGCCACTGTGCTGTGTTTTGGTTTCTTTTTCCCCCACAGTGTACAGAACATGACTCCAGGCAGAGACCGGGCAATTGTAGAGCTCCTCTTACTTCTTTCTGTTCTCATGTGGATTACAGTCCTTCACTGGCTATTGTCCAATTATTGAAAACAGTTAATTTATATATTTTTATACGAAGCTTTCTAGTGGTAACAGTGGGAGGTGCGGTGGGATGGGGTTAAGTCTAGCACTAGCTCAGAAGTAAAAATTCCTCAGCGTTCTTTTTAATGGATATTTTCACTGCATTCAAAATTTTAGATGGACAGTTGTTTTCTTTTAACACATCAAAGATTATACCAATGTTTGTAAGTTATACTAACTTTTGTCATTTTGATTGAGAAGTCATCTGTTGTTCCTTTGAAAGCAGTGTGTTTGTGTGTGTGTAAAGAGGAGGGACTGGCTTCTTTTAATATTAATATTTTGTCACTGGTTTTTAGAAATGTAATTATGATTGCCCATGTGTGTCTTTCTTTGCACATATCCTGCTTTGAGTTATTAGGACTTCCTGAAATTGTGGCTTAACCAGTCTTTGGAAAATTCTCAGCCAAGATTTTACTTGTCCACATTCTGTCCACCAACCCCTCCTTTTTTTTCAGGCTTCAATTACATGTTTGACCATTCATGATAGTCTATGTATCTCTTAAGCTCTTTTCTCTATTTTTCTTTCTTCTCTTCATTCTTCAATAAGATATTTTCTCCTGACTTAATTAACAGTTTACTGATCTCTTTTGTTGTGTTGGTCCTGCTTTAAGAACATCTATTGAATGATTTTTGTGTGTGTGTGTTCCAGAATTACCATTTTATTCTGCTTTCAAAATAAATTCTGGTTCTTCCCTGGTAAATTTCTTTGTCTTATCATTCATTTTCTTGAACATGTATCACAATTATTTTAATGTTCATTTCACATAACTCAAGTATCTGGATTACCTATGTTTTTACTGTCTGTTGGTTTTTCTTATTTTGGCCTTATTACCTGACATGCTTGGCAATTAAAGAATTAAATGCCAGATGTTATATTTGAAATGTTTTGTGGTTTACATGTTGTTCTGTCTCCTCAGAGAGATACCAATTTCCATCTAGCAAGCAGTTAGGAGAGATGTAGATCAACTTTTGCTAATCAATAATTGAGATAATTTGAAGATGATTTTGATTCACTTAAAAATTCTGGTTTGCTATTCATCTTAATACATATTGTCTTTCAAGAGCTTCAGATGAAACCCTGGGGTATTTATTTGCGCTTTCCTCCTTGTCAGGTTCTACCACTACTACTAAGTCGCTTCAGTCATTTCCGACTCTGTGCCATCCCATAGATGGCAGCCCACCAGGCTCCCTCGTCCCTGGGATTCTCCAGGCAAGAATACTGGAGTGTGTTGCCATTTCCTTCTCCAATGCATGAAAGTGAAAAGTCAGAGTGAAGTCGCTCAGTCGTGTCCAACTCTTGGTGACCTCATGGACTGCAGCCTACCAGGCTCCTCCATCCATGGGATTTTCCAGGCAAGAGTACTGGAGTGGGGTGCAATTAGCTCCAGTTTTTCATTCTGCTGGCATTGTGAGATTCCTAAGTACTCTCCTTCACTCTCCACTTAGCCTCTGGTTGGTTTCTTTTCTTTGTCTTTCACTCTGTGCTTCTTAAAATGAGGCAAGTGCCTTTAGGGGGAGAGTGNAGCTCCAGTTTTTCATTCTGCTGGCATTGTGAGATTCCTAAGTACTCTCCTTCACTCTCCACTTAGCCTCTGGTTGGTTTCTTTTCTTTGTCTTTCACTCTGTGCTTCTTAAAATGAGGCAAGTGCCTTTAGGGGGAGAGTGAGCAAAATAATACATTCACTTTTCTGAGATTTTCTTTCCTTGGATTTTAGTCCCTCAGGTCCTGACTGTCTTGGTAGTACTGCAAGCTGATTATTTTCTCTCTAAGTCTGTGATATTCTCAACATTTCTGAGATAGTACTTTCTTTTTGGCCTTTTGGTCCAATGCAACTTGGAAATCAGGTAATGTTTCCAAATCAAAGGCAGTAGAGAATTTCAGGTTCACTCCAATCCCCTTTCCTTCTCTCTGGGTTCCTGGTCCCATTCATGAGTTCTTCACTTCGATTCCTTTTTTTTTTAATTGGCTAATGCAAGTCTTTGAGTATTTTTCCAGAATATGTAAAAAAAAAAACCGGCCATTTATTTTCTCATTTGTTTCATTTGGAAACTATTTTCTTCTTAGTTTCATACATGATAACAACCTAAATATATGTATAAGTCTTACATGAGACCAGTTATCCTCTGTTTATTGGCTCATTTTAATTCTGTGGTCTAGTGTTACATACACTCCTGAAGCCAGTCTTTTGCCCCTCTTTGTTGATAACTTGTTTTTGCTTTGTTGAGAACTTAAATTTTCTTTATCCTAGAGATCAAAAGAATTATCAGCACATGTATCAATATGATCTCTTTTCATTAATAATCCAGTCACAGAGTAAACCGTTTGTTTTTTTTTTAAAGCAGAGAGGGTGTTATTCTTTTTATGGTTGTACAGAAAGAAAGAAAGAAAGAAAAGAAAGTGAAGTCGCTCAGTCGTGTCTGACTCTTTGTGACCCCATGGACTGCAGCCTACCAGGCTCCTCTGTCCATGGGATTCTCCAGGCAAGAATATTGGAGTGGGTTGCCTTTTCCTTCTCCAGGGGATCTTCCTGACCCAGGGATCTAACCCAGGTCTCCCACATTGCAGGCAGACGCTTTAACGTCTGAGCCACCAGGGAAGCCCTCATGGTTGTATACAACGTGTTTATTGCTTTGATACAAAATAAATATGGGATATTTTCTCATTTAAAAATTAAGCCAATATGAAAAACCTTTGTTATAGAATGTTCACAGAATGTATATCTAAAAGCAGAAATCTTCTTCGTACTGATTCTCCAGAGTTAGGTAACATATAGCATTTTAGTTATATTATGTATATATGGACACTATGTACAAAGTTTTCTTTTTCAAAAATGTGGTCACGTGTGTTATTTTGCAGTTCACTCTACAATATAGCTTGGAAATCTTTCCAACTTAGCACATTCTTTCTGGTTATCTACTGCTGCATAACAAATCACCCCCAAATTAAATGGTTTAAAACATCAATGTATTACCCCCTCTTTTGGTCTGTAGGTCAGGAATTCATACAGGGTCCAGCGGGGATGGCTTCTGTCTGCCCTCTAATATGGGTCCTCAGCTGGGAAGACTCTTAGAGCAGGGGCTAGAATAGCTGAGGACTGACCAGATTTCTCTCTCTCCTTCAACAGCCCCCCTCTCTATTTCTCCTTCCTTACCTCCCAACTTCCTTTCCTCTAGCTCAAGCTAGCTTGAGCTGCCTTGCCGCATGGTGGATTGTGGGTAATTGGACTTCTCACACGGTGACTTGGTGACTTAGAGCCCTGAGAGAGTGTTCCAAGAGACAGAAATCAGGAGCTTCTGGTTTAAGTCCTAAACCTGGAACCTGGCACAAAAACAACTTTGATTCTTTATTCGATTAAAGAAGTAAGATATCCTAGATAGAGCAGGATATCAAGGGAATCCAGATAGTCCAGATTCAAGGGAAAAGGGATGTAGATTCCAATTTTTTTTTTTAAGTTAGTTTATTTGCCTGGGCTGGGTCTTAGTTGCAGCACGTGGCTCTTTACTTGCAGCATGCAGGGTTTTTCAGTTGTGGTATGCAGGATCGTTGGTTGTGGCATGTGAACTCTTAGTTCTCTGACCAGGGGACGAACCCAGGACCCCTGCCTTGGGAACATGGAGTCTTAGCCACCAGAGAAGTCCCGTAGATTCCAACCTGATGACAGGAATATTAAAGAATTTAAAGCCATCTTTAATTCAACACAGTCAGAAATTCACCTTCAGCCAAGCATTATTTACATTCTTCTCACAGAAAACATATCCAGACACATTCACAAGCTCCAAAAAGTCTCATCTCCTTGTGGGCACCATGCTCAGGTCCTGGGTCTGTTTATCTAAAGCAGGTTCACGGCAGGTTTTCTCAACCTGAAGATCTGTAAGCTCCTTTCGCCTCTCCTCTAAACACCCCACATACAGCAGTGAGGCAGAGATATAGTAGCTTCAGTAGAGTTTACTGAGTGTGACTGACAGTCGCTGTCATGACTGAGTGACTCTTTGCCACCCCATGGAATCTAGTCCGCCAGTCTCCTTCTGTCCATGGGATTTTTTCGGGTAAGAATACTGGAGTGGGTTGCCATTTCTTCTTCCAGGGGATCTTCCCAACACAGGAATCTAACCTGTCTTCTGTGTCTCCTGCACTGCAGATGAATCTTTATCCAGTGAGCCCTGGGGGAAGCCCAGCTGCAATGGACACCCATTCAGTCACGGAGGATGTAGGTCGTGTTTCCCATAGCAGTCACTCCAGTTCACAGCAGTTCTGAAATCCAGCTGGGAACATGTCATCAGTTCTTTAATTAAGACCCAGTCCTGCTTCTTGGGAATGATTCTTCATGGCTCTTGGCTTTATCTTTTGGGCTCTTAGTTCCTCCAAGAGTCCTCCTTCCTCTCTCAGAAGAAATGGCTCCTGTGTGCAGCCATTAAGGGTTGAGGATCCAGAGGCCTTCTTTCTGGGACCACCTCTGTCCCTTTTAGTCCTAAATGGATCCAGTTCCAGTACAGTTGCTCAGTTGTGTCCGACTCTTAGCGACCCCATGAACCACAGCACACCAGGTCTCCTTGTCCATCACCAACTCCCAGAGTCCACCCAAACCCATGTCCATTGATTGAGTCGGTGATGCCATCCAACCATCTCATCCTCTGTCGTCCCCTTCTCTCACCTTCAATCTTTCCCAGCATCAGGGTCTTTTCAAATGAGTCAGCTCTTCACATCAGGTGGCCTAAGTACTGGAGTTTCAGCTTCAATATCAGTCTTTTCAATGAACACCCAGGACTGATCTCCTTTAAGATGGACTGGTTGGATCTCCTTGCAGTCCAAGTGACTCTCAAGAGTCTTCTCCAACACCACAGTTCAAAAGCATCAATTCTTTGATGCTCTTTATAGTTCAATTCTTTATAGTCAAACTCTCACATCCATACATCACTACTGGAAAAACCATAGCCTTCACTAGACAGACCTTTGTTGGTAAAGTAATGTCTCTGCTTTTTAATATGCTCTCTAGGTTGGTCATAACTTTCCTTCCAAGGAGTAAGCATCTTTTAATTTCATTGCTGCAGTCACAATCTGCAGTGATTTTGGAGCCCAGAAAAGTAAAGTCAGCCACTGTTTCCCCATCTATTTGCCATCAAGGGATGGGACCAGATGCCATGATCTTAGTTTTCTGAATGTTGAGCTTTAAGCCAACTTTTTCACTCTCCTCTTTCACTTTCATCCAGAGGCTCCTTAGTTCTTCACTCTCTGCCATAAGGGTGGTGTCATCTGCATATCTGATATGTTTTCTTTAAAACTATTGAGGCCTTACTGTGATTCAAGCTATTGGTGAGGCGGCTGAGGCACCGTATCTCTAAGATTCTTGAAAGCTCGTTTAGGCCTGCACTTAAATATGTGTGAGGTTTTTGTCTTTTAAATTGTGCTGGGTCTTTGCTGCAGCACACTGGGCGCCTTGCTGCTACGTGAGGGCTACTCTCTAATGAGGCGCGTGCGCTTCAGGAGTGGCACATGGGCTTCAGTTGCCTTGTGGCATGTGGGATCTTATTTCATGGACCAGGGATCAAACCTGTGTCGCCTGCATTAGCAGGCAGATTCTCAACCACTGGACCACCAGGGGAGTCCCTGTGTGAGGTCTCAACAGAAGTGCTGACTGCCTCATCCCTAACTTCATCTTTATCTGCAGACCACATTTTACTGCCCTGGGATTTGAATGTTTTTGCCAGGAGATGTCAGAACCAGGAGGGACAGTTCTCCTCTCTAATCCAGCAAGTCCTGGCTCTATTTCCTCTAAATTCTACCACAAAAAGGGGAATAATTCCTGCTTTAATTCATCTCTGCTTGTCTATCATTATAGGCATCTCAAAAATTCCAGTTGGCTTCTTCTGTGCTCTACTTGGAACTCTTCTAGTCAGGTCCATGAATTCATTAGGTTGCCTTCTCATCTGTCATGTCTTGCTAACTGACCCACCAGTCCATGGCTTAGGTGCTCTTTTTTCCAGGAACAGTGTCCTCAGTGTCCTTCAAGTCCTCTCCGAGTCTTCCTGAGGCCCTTGCAGCTTTCACTAACAGTCTTATGGGGCACATCTAGCTTCTGTTCATTGTCCAGCCCCACAGCCAATGTTTTAAGTGTTTGTTACAGCAGCAGTCTACTTCCAGGTACCAAATTTCATTTTGATTATCTGTTGCTGCCTAACAAACCACTCTAACCTTTTGCCACAAAGTAAAGAACATGTGTTGTAAAAAAGCCCATGTATTCCATAGTCTGCACTTTGATGGAAAACGTTATCCTCCAACACATACCCAGATGATTTTTTCTTTTTCTGCTCACTTCTTTTCACAATGCAACAGACCCTTCATCACCCCCTATCCTTGACTGTCTTGGGCACTTGAAGTAAAGATATCTATTGCAAGTAAAATAAAGGAAGGAAGGACAGGGGAAGGGCTGCGGTAGAAGTGATAAAATCCCCATTTTTACCTCACTGGGGACAGTAAGGTTTTTATTTATTTAATTGGAGTGTATTTGCTTTACAATGTTGCGTTGGTTTCTGCGGTACAACCATATGAATCAGCTATCTGTATACATATATTCGCTCCTCAGGAGCCTCCCATCCCCATCTCGCCCTTCTCGGTGGTCACAGAACGCCAGCTGAGCTCCCTGTGTGGCACAGCGGCTCCCACCAGCTGTCTCGCGCCGCCGTGTATATATGTAGGTGCTGCTCTCAGCCCATCCCACCCTCTCCCCCGTCTCTGTGCCCACAGTCCATTCTTTACGGAGGGCAGCAAGATTTAGAACAAACAACTTATCCGCATTCACACAAGCAGTGAGGACAGAGATCTGATAGGCGTGTCCTTCTCTGGTTAAAGGGTTAGCTCTGCTTTGTACCAGGAACTCCATGTGTGTTTATAGACTCGCTTAAGGCACTTTGGTGACCTGGTTGCCATCCAGAAAATGCCAAATCAACTGATTGCTAGGGGAGGAAACATTGCTAGAAGGTGCAGCTTTCATCCAAACTTTCAGAGGGAAAGATGTTTCTGAGATTCCACCAACTCAATTAGTTCATGTGCCTGTGATCCTTCAGAGAAACTTCTGGAAATGACTTCTATATCCATCGTTGAACGATGTACATATGATTCAGCCAGTGGCTTAAGAAGATAATTTGGGAAGTAGGGCAGGTACAAGAAAAAATAAGAGAATACAGGGTAGCAAAGGCTGAATGCTAAAGGTATAGTATCAGCAATGAGTGTGTTACTAGGGCTCAGAGGAACCACACCCAGGGTGCAAACCAGGAGGTGCAGGCAAGGAGGGGCCCCTGATTAAGTTGTGCCCCTGGCTGGCAGCACCGATGCCCACAGCCTCTTGGCAGCTGCACCAGCCAGAAGAGAGGTGATCACTGAGCTGTTTGGACCAGAGGCTTAGGGCAGTATTGCCTGCTTTGCTTCTGATTGGTGTGAGAATTTTTATGTATCTCTTTTCTTTGATTCTGGGAATTGGAAGAATCTGAACTGGTGGCATAGGCTTTCTGCCACCTAAGGGGGGCAAGAAACTGGGGACCTTGGGAAAGAGGGTGCTGTCAGGAAAGATGAGCCTGCTCCAGTCAGGTGGGTTCCATCTCCTGTGGCACACCCTTGGGAGGGGCAGAAGGAGACTGGTAGATGTTTGTCTATGGGACAGACTGAGATACTTCTTGGTGTTTTTGATTTTTTCTTTTTGCAACACAAACCTTGGGAGCACTGTGTATTTTGTCAGCTTCTGGGCACATGAGAGGTAGACAGGTGGAGGACCAGAAAGGGTGACTGGAGACTCAGTTAAAGAGTTGCCCTTGAGGCCTGGGGCAGGGGAGGAAAGGGGCCTGTCTCGGTATGGACTTGGCAGAGGGCAGTGTGAGGGCAAGGTGTGAGATGTCAAGCTCACACCTGTGTCCAGGCACCCTCAACCCCCTCATCGAATCCATTCTGTGACCTTGGGAAGGGAGGTGGGGGGCCAGACCACGTGTTCTCAGACCCCGGGGAAGCGGGATCAGAGGTCAGCAGGCGGGAGCTGCAGAAGTGCCTCCCTAGGTGGTACTGCAGTGGGCACCGCGAACCCTCCCCCAGTTCTGGCCGCCAGTACCTTGACTCGGCTCCCGCCCTAGCCCTGGGCTCGGATGCAGGTGTGATCTTGGCGCCGGGGATGAAGTAGTTAAGGTGGGGGGCGCTTCGGTGAGCTGTCCAATACGGGGAACAGCAGTTTGCCGGAGTTAACGTGGGCAGCTTCTTTGGGGAGGAAGGAAGGAGGACCGTCTGCCAAGCTCCAGTTCGCCCCCCGCGCGCGTGTGCCTGTGTGTGCAGTGCGTGTGTGTGTGTGTGTGTGTGCGCGAGTGTGAGTGCGCGCGCGCCGAGGNTAAATTTAACTTTACAATACTCTATTGGGTTTGCCATACATCGACACGAATCCACCACAGGTGCACACAAGCTCCCAATCCCGAGTCCCCCTCCCAACTCCTTAAAAGAGTAAGCAAGGATTTTGATTTCTGGTTGAGTTTGGGGAAGAGATAAATCATTCTCCATCTTAGTTCTGAATATTTAGTAAATCAGCAGTCTATTTTTCATAACTTTTAAAGCTCATTTTTTTCTTTACACATGTAGACTGTTGATAAAGTATTATGTACATAGAGACAGATTTCAGTTGAGATCAAGTCCAGAATGATTTTTCGAATTGTAAAACTATATTTTCAGTATAACTGATGAACATTTAAAAGCAGTAGGCTTATTGGCCTTTTTTCCAGTCTTCACTTATTGCATGTGCCTATAAAGGAAAAAATGCAAAAAGGAGGGATTCCACATTTTTTGTTGTTAAAAGCTATATTTTCCTTTACCCTCAAGGCACTATTCACATTTCAGCTATCTCATAACTGAGTTATGTCTTAACATAGCAGAACAAAAATAGAGCACTCTGAAAGAAGTTTTTGCTGTTTTGCTGCTACTGCTAAGTCACTTCAGTCATGTCTGACTCTGTGTGACCCCATAGACGGCTGTTCTATTTTCTTTAAATTAAAAATGAAGCTTTTTATTAAGCTTGTATTTTTAATATGGAGTCAGAAATCTTCACATAATGAGATACGTATTTGGTATATAGGCTTTCATAAGATGTAATGTAATTTTCTTTATACATTCATACAATTTTATATTTCTTAGGTATAGACACATAGGTTAAAATTAAGAAATTCCTAGAAACAAAAATAGAGGCTAAAGATTGGATTTACTGAAAATAAAAAAATAAAATAAAATACTGGTGATGAAACTTTGTTTTTGAAAACAATTAATTTGATTATTTGCCTTGAGGAAATGGTCAATAAAAACAAGCAAAAAGACCAATTTTTCACCACAAATACATCCCTACATGCTTATGTCTTTGGTTCCTAAAACAGCAACGTGCTGATTCCTTTTCCGTGGTGCACATGTGACTACTCTCTGCACACATATTCTGAAAAGTTTAAAAAATGTATTTTTGTCCAGCTTACTGTTTGGTTTGCATTTGTATGTTTTTCCTTTGGACATGATTTACCATGGACTTGTTTCTCCTGACTCTCATCTTGTTTATATTTGTTTTAATGTCTAAGTCAAATCCATATAGAACAGAAAGGCACAGCAAGGTAATCCTTAGAGTTTATCCCTCAGAAACAGTTGTGCTAAGATTCAAAGATAGCTGAGTGATATTTTATCAAATGTACCCAGAGACAACTTTAGAAAGAAATGAATTTTACAGAAATAAAAATGACTTCAGGAAAACAATTACATGATATACCTTCAAATAAGATGGACGGGTCCATGTGAGATTGGGTGGTTTCCACTCAAATGATAATTGTGCTAAACAATTTTTTAAATATCTGTGATTACAGTTAAATATATACACATATCTTTTTAATGTTGGGATTTCAATGGAGACAGCATTTCAAAAATCAAAAAAGCAGAAAAGCCAGTAATCTGTAGAAGAATTCAGAAAACAAAGAATGTTTTACATCCTTCTCAAGATATCAACTACTTCCCATCCCATTTATCAAATACAGACTGAATGTTCTAGAACAAGCTTTACATTCTGAACATGTTATTAATACTGAACAAAAGGACATACTTCTATTCGTGTTTTCCCCTTTGTGTTAGCATGGCATCCTTCTGAATTTGGCTGTAATGGTAAGTACTTCAGAATTACACAATTCTAATTCAAAAGCAGAGACATTATTTTGCCGACTAAGATCCATCTAGTCAAAGCTATAGTTTTTCCTGTGGTCNCCGGCGCCGGTAGCCGCTCATCTGCGCGCCCCCGGCCGCGGGCGCCTGGGCGGTGGAAGGGAGAGGAACTGCACCGCAGCCCAGGTGGAGAGCCGGGTGGCTTCCAGGTACCGGGAAGCCGGGAGTCCTGGCATTCGGGGGAGGATTCCCTCCACCTCCAGACCCGGCGAGGGCTACTCGCCCTCCGGGCCGCAAGCTCCTCGCCGCCACCGCCCCCGGAGGCCTCCGGCAGCCCAGCCCGGGACCTGGCTGTCACTCAGCTGGCCTCTGGGTCCCCGGCACCTTCCGGAGTCCCGCGCCCCGGCAGAGGCGGGCGCCGACTCCGCCGGGCAGTCTGGGTTTACCGGATGCCCCAGCGTCCCCGGACTGGCGCGGCGGGGAGTGAACTTCTTCAGACTTAGCCTGAGGGCGCCTAGGCAGCAGCAGGTAGTTCTGGGGACGGCCTCGGGGCTAGGGAGAGCGGAGGACGCCTCACCCCGACGGGACGGGGTGCTGAACGTGGAGCGAGGGCTACTTTTTGCTATCGAGGCGCCGGCCACGTGCGCCCTCTGCCCCCATCTCCAGCATCGAATTTCCCTCTGCATTTTTTCTTTGAGGACCAGTGTGTGTGTGGGGAAAGCGCCTTCGTGGTATTGATGGAGTCCTTTGCCCCGGTGAAATGATGCCTGCAGTTCCTGAGGTCCCAAGACTGGGGCGCCATCCCCAGGCCTTGAGCTCCATATTTTGCTGGGCTTGGAGGAGAGCAGCTCAGTGCCGGTGTGTGTGGCTATGTTGGGTCGTGCCCACTGAAGTCTGATTAGTGCTAATAATAACTATATAAGAACAGCTTCAGGGTTGGGGTTGGGGTGACCTTCTCTAGGAGGAATGGGTAGATTTCTTCCCTTCGTGTGTCCAGACACATAGAGCATTCGTGCAAAAGTGAAAACTCATAACTTAGGATTTCCACGTTCTGCTTCTTTAACTGCTGACTCGCAGTCCAAAAGATAAACTCTCTTTCAGTTCAGGCCTCTGAGCCTTGGAAAGGGTTTTAAAGCCATTTGGTGTGAAATCGTCTTGGGGCCAGAGGAGGACACGGCTTTCATCCAACCCTGACCACAGCTCTCCTCCTTGGTTTGTTGGTGGTTTTCATCTATTTTTTTTTTGGGGGGGGGGAGTGTTGCAGGTAGAAGGAGGGGTTGATGTCTTTGCTACTTGGTTCTTTGAGGTTGTGAAGTCTGGAGGCAGCTCGGACCACTCCTGTGTTGCTGCTGTCTTGGGACACCTCCAGCTAAAGATGGATTCCTGGGCTCCAGGAAACTTTGCTAGTTCCTTAGGCAGTTGGCCCCCACACATGCCCGATGGATGCCCCCCAGTGGCCTGTTCTAATGAAGGCCCAGCTGAGGTCTCTCTCCCCCACCCCCTTTCTGAGCTCACTGCAGACATGTGGGTTTTTCATGGCAGTAGCTGCCTGAAAAACAGCTATGTTTACCAAGAAGCTGGTCTACAACACTGATGTTGGTTACTGACTGTATCCAAGTGGAGTAATGAAAACAAAACTCTCTGGAAACCCAATCCCTCAGATATTTTATTGGAGGAGCGCTAAATCCTCTTAGAATTGTTCATTGAGATCACCTTTCTCTGAACTCAGACTGTAACTACTGCCAGTAATCAGGCCTTCAGTGAGGGTGCTGTAAAGGGCTTTGCAGGAAGAAAATCATTTCATTCAGTTGGTTCCATGGAGAACACGATGGGCCGGACGTAATGGAGACCCACGGCTCCCTTTCCTCGCAAAGGGGTAGTGGGGATTGGGGTGAGGTGAGGGTGCAGGTGTGAAGGCTGCTTGGTTAACATTTATCTCCACAGTGGGAGGCCTCTGATCGGTGCCCAGGCATTGGGCAAGGTTAGGCGGCCGCCTAGAAATTTCTTTTCCATTGCAAGTGGCTTTGGGAGGGACAGCGTTCCTCTGGGTCAACAGTGGGAGAGACGTATCTGAGGGCTGGTCTTTGGTCCTGGCACCGTCTGCTAGCTAGATTGGCAGCCTACTCCGGCTCCGACAGCCTCTGCAGTGCCCTGTAGGTGGCAGAAGGGGGCGCTAGTTCTTACATAGAGAGGAATTCTGGTCGCTCAAAGAGAACTTGGACCTTTAAGGCCTTTGCACACCCTCTTAATTCAGATTNTTGGCAGCCTACTCCGGCTCCGACAGCCTCTGCAGTGTCCTGTAGATGGCAGAAGGGGGCGCTAGTTCTTACATAGAGAGGAATTCTGGTCGCTCAAAGAGAACTTGGACCTTTAAGGCCTTTGCACACCCTCTTAATTCAGATTTCTGGGACCCTTCTTGATGTCAGACACTTCTACACACTGGAGCTCACGTAATCTTCATGTTTCATATTTGGAAACTGATGCTGAAGGCAGGTAACTTTCATGTGAGCAGGTAGTTTGTGGGTAAGAGGCAGGGTTAGGGTTTGATTCTAAGAGGCTGGTGTTCCTGATTGTAGGTCCAGGGCTCTTTGCACACTGCTGCTTATGATCTCAAGAGTGTTTTAGTAACCTTTGACCTTCAGTGCCTTGTCGAGGGTCAGACCCAAGGCAGGTGACCCTTCTGTGCTGAGTGAATCCAGGGCAGCATCTCATTCCTTATTCCTGACAAGGAAACTCAGGCATGGAAGGAGCTCTGTCTTGTGCAGTGGGTCAGGGAAGGAGGCCTTGCCCTCCACGTGTGCCCCCAGCGGAGCCACGTGGGGCTCAAGTCCACGCTGGCTTAATTATAGATGACGGCGCCTTTGGTTGCATGTTCCCTCTCTGTGCCCACAGTGGTATGGGATTGGGTGACATCTTTGCCCTTCCCTTGAAGCTTAACCGGATGTAGTCAGAGTGTCTGAAATGTCTTTTCATGATCGAGAACCATTAGGCAGCACACCGAGCCACAGCCTCCAGTGCTTGTTAAGACAGTGCGCATCCCAACTCGCAAGCAATGAAACCGTCCTTCAAGATGGGCAAGGCCTTGGCTGACCCCTCAGTGGCTCCCTCGGAGGCTAATTCTGCATGTGGTTTGAAAGGAGGAAAATGAAAGCACAGTTGTGGCATCCAACCTGGGGCTTTCCGAGTGAATGATGTTTTAAATCATTTAACATTGAACAAAAGTGTATTCAGTGCCTATTATGTGGTATGGATATAGAAATGAATGAGATGAATATGACACAGTGGCTGCCATCAGAAAATTCACACATTAATGGGGAAGGCAGACCATGTGTGAGGGATACACATTTGTGAGCAGAGATGGGAGATAGTCAGTCTAGTGTAACACTGATGTCTGAGCTGAGCTTGAAGGATGGCTATGACGTAGCCAGTCCTCCATGGGTATTCCAGGCAGAGGACGTTATGGGAGAGGTAAGAAAGCACATGGAAGATATGACAAAGCAACTGGTGATTTGGACCCCCTGGAGCTTCAGGAGTGAGGCAGGAAGGACGAGAGAAGAGGCTGGAATGGCAGCAGGATGCTCATGGTCAGGACTGGGGGCGAGTGGCAAGGTCAGATTGGAGTTTTAGGGAAGTCTGGTTGGATACCTCGTGGAGAATGGATTTGGCAGTGAGAAGACCAGAGGCGTAGATACCAGTGAGGTGGCTGGAGCTGAGGCTATGGTGGGGACTATGGAGGAGAAGAGATGGATTGAGCAAATATTTAGGAGAATTCTCAGTTAGGGTTTGTGGGTTGCAAGCAACAGAAACCAGCTCCAGCTAGCAACTAAAGCCCACGAGGAGAATGTTGTACAAGCACTGATGGAAATTCATAGGGCTGGGACACGCCTGAAGAGCCAGGCTTGGCGCAGATGGGAATTAGGTAGTCGAGGAGATCCTGGTGGCTGGAGTAGTCTTATGGTTTCTCTCAGGTGATGCTATGAAAGTAAATGATCTCTATCCTTTCCCTCCATCATCATCATCATCTTACTATTGTTATTATTATTCTGCTATATTCAAAATGCTCAGAGGACATCTCTAACTGGCAAAGCTTTGGGTCTTCATATCAGGAATAGCCTTCTGAAATTTCATGGGAATGGGGAGAGGTAGTTTTTCTGAAAGAAAGTTGGAATGAATCTGCTAGAAGACTTGGGCGTGTCCTCCACAGGACGGGTAGTTGGTGGGACTCACTGATTGACTGAGTAGGAGTATTAGTAGGAGAAGGGAAGGGTGTAGCATGACCACAGTTTCCAGCATAGGTAACGAGGTGGATAAGCAAAATGAAAGTCTGGCCCAGACTAAATAACTCACTTGTTTCCCCACTGGCAGAGCTGTGGGCAGCGCTCCGTGACCAGGCGGCGGGAGAAGGTAACGGCCTATTTTAAAAAGTCTCATTTAGGGGCAGTGCTGCTGAGAATAAGGCCTGTTTAAATAGGTTACTTTAGCTCATGCCCCACAAATCTGGGTAGTTTGAAACCATTTTCATTCATTCATCCTGTATTTATTGAGCATCTCTGTACCAGGTACCAGGGACAATGGCCAATTAGATAGAGGTGGTACTCTCATATTCTAGTGGTGTAAGATAATGAAAAAATAAAAATGGAAAATAAAATTAGGTGATATCATGGAGGCAAAGGCAAGGATTTCTTCAGATTGGGTGGTCAAGAAAGTTCTCACTGAGGAGTCATAGTTAAAGCTGGATAGGTTGGGGGAAGGTCTAGGCAAAAACTTCAAGGCAGTGGCATCTGCCAGTGCAAAAGTCCTGAGGTAGAAACTGCTGGGTGTGTTGAGGAACAGGAAGGAGGCAGGCATGGCAGGAAATGTGTACTGAGAAGTAGGGGCTAGTTCATGGGGGGCCTCACAGGTCACCCTGCAGAGTTTGGATTCCATACTGATTTAGTTAGGAGGACCAGAAGGGTTTTTAAACAGCAACCTGACATGATCCAGTTTCTGTTTGGATCACCCTGGCAGCTGTGCCTTCTGTGTGTACTACCTTAGTGCAAGAATGTGAATCTCTATTCATCAGAGTCTAAAATGAAATGTAGTATTTGAGAGTAACAGATGGAGAGAAAATGCTTTAATGACCTTAATTTAGTGGTTTCTCATGTACCAATTAAATGTGGGTATGGACAAAACCACATTTATAGTATGATTTCAGTTTTGTTTAAAAATGTGGTGTAGAAGAATAATAGAAAAAAGTGGACTAAAAATGTTAACAGTGCTTGTGCAAAGGAATTGGCATTATGAATGATTTCTTAAAGTGAGCTCAAATTTCTGTTATAATCAGAACCAAATTTTTTCTTTTAATGTATGCGCTGATGACCACCAGTGTCATGAATGGGGTGTTTTGAGACTGTATCAACTAAACACTCTTTTCCTACCATTTTATTTCTGGAAATTTTAATGTGAAAAACCCATGGGTCCTGGTTGGGGCAGAAATTAGGGTGCTTAACCTTGTACAAACTGTCCTGTGGGTGGCTCTTTGTTTTATGCTTAAAAAATATTTCTGTTGTAAAAGCAAACATTCTTTTTTAAAAAAAAGAAATTAAAGCTGCATGGAAATGTTACATTAAAAAATGAAAGCACCTTTCTGCATTCTCCTTCCCCAGATCATTCATATTTTTGTACATGTATCATTAGATTTTCTTCCTCAGCATTTCAAATACCTCCATCTATATTTTGTTGAAGGATTTTGGAATATTGCTGTAACAAGTCACCCTTTCTCCAAATGATTCTCCCAGACTCCTTCCTCTAGAGCTTGAAACCTTGATGACCTTTACCGCCTTGAAACAAAATCATTAGGAAACTTGAACACATCACTTAGCTGGGAGAAACAGCCTCTTGGCTTTTCAGTATTCAGAGTGTTCACTGAAAGCATACTTTATACTTATAGAAAATGGAGCAATTAAATATTCATTAAAAGTTCATCTCTGAGCATTTAAACAATATTACTTTAGTGTTAGAGCCCCAAAGTTGGGTTTATGATTACAAATCACTTCTTTTGTTTCATTAACACGTTTGCTCCTATGAAAACTTGAAAGTGCAAGTCAGGACGCTTGGTTCATTATTTTGGTGACATCTTTATTACCTTGGAATATTATCCTTTGAAAACAGGAAAAGCAAAGCATTCTATGGAGTGTTACTCAGAGCCATGGATGTGTTTGGGAAGTGCTTCATGGTCTCACCGTGCAGACTGACCTTGGGGGCTGGTGTCAGGATTGAACTGCCATGAACTGCTTGTGCTCCTGTGTTGGATGGGAGACTCATGTGATTCAGCAGAATTACTACCTTTCCCATCAAATCTTTAATTAAACACATCCTTTCTTGGGGAAGAGGAGAGTGAAGACGTTCTTAGAAGAGAATGCTTGAAAAGTAATAGAACCATGGAGTTGATGAGTGAGCAGGGACCTTGGTTATCTCATTTTACAGATGGGGAGAGAGAAGGACCGGAGAGAGCACTTGACATGCGTTCTGTTAAACAGTCAATTTCCCCACCCCAGCGCCTCTTCCCTACACTCGGCTCCCACTCCGTGTTGTCAGAAAAATGAATTTATTTTGGTAAACCCAAGAATTAGGAAAGCATGCTGAACCTGATGAAAAATGGGAGGGTTTTTGTGCTGTTCATTCATTCTGTGAAGTGTAATCTGTTTGTGTACTGATAACAGGCCTAATTACTGTGTAAACATTTTTATAGCCTGGTAAGAAAACCTCAAAACATCTGTACTGCACATTGATGGAGCCATTCAGCCTCCAGCATCCCACTGCTCATTCTTAAAACCAGTTGCTCTGTTATTTCATCTGGTCTATGGTAGATGATTCATTTGATGCACAGACATAAACACACACTCCAGATCCAGCGGGAAGTGACAAGTAATATTAGGAAACTTGCATCGTACTTACTACGTGTCATCCACTCTCTGATTATGAGCATTTCCCCCATTTTACAGATGAAGAAATGAACAGACAACTCAGGGTCCCAGGTTCACCAGTGATGGATGGGAACCACTAGACCGTAGACCCCCCTCTGTGAAGTGAAGTGAAGTCGCTCAGTCGTGTCCGACTCTTTGTGACCCCATGGACTGTAGCCTACCAGGCTTCTCAGTCCATGGGATTATCCAGGCAAGAGTACTGGAGTGGGTTGCCATTTCTTTCTCCAGAGGATCTTCCCAACCCAGGGATCGAACCCGGGTCTCCTGCTTTGGAGGCAGACGCTTTACCCACTGAGCCACCAGGGAAGCCCCTAACTCACTAGTTAAATCTCCACCTTCCCTTTTCTCCCAAAGAGAAGCAGACTTTCTACCACAAAGATCAGGTGTGACTTTGTGAAATCACTTTAGTCAAATCACTTTTCTTTCGGCCAGACTCGTGAACACAGAGCTGCCAAGGCTCCTCTGAGGGGATGGAGCTTTCAAGTCTGTTTGGTGAGTTGTCCCAATCCCTTTCATTCCCGAGTCACTTGGCGGTAGCTAGTCCACACATATCATCTGCCCTCAGCTGAGGCTGGTGGTTCTCCTTTCATCTGGGGACACAACTCTCAAGTTAGTTGTACCAACACTAACCGACCTGTGAGCCCCAGTATACTCAAGAACTGCTGGCTCCCAGTTTGGCTTCTACAGGGTGTTTACATGTAGGCTCCTACAAGGCTCCTTTGGTGTTTAATAAACACCAAAGTTCTCAACTTGTCACACCCAAGGAGGTAGATGTGTCTTTCAAAATCCCAGAAGCACAGAATCCACGGAGCCTTCAAAGGGCAGGAGGCAACAGGGAGGAATCATATAATTGAAAAGGAGGGAAACAGACATGCTGGTGGGTACCATCAGTGGGTCCTCACGCAGAGACCTTAGGCTTAAGTCGTTCGTTCTGACGCAGGGACTGACTCAGAATCTGGCACACTAGAAGGGACTGAAGCCAGGGAGGAGTTCCAGCCGCTGGCCGGAGGATTCTATGTGCTTGGAGATCCTTGCATGAAAGGTGTTGCTAAAGAAGTGAGTTCTTTGCTTTGATTTGATTTGGAGTGTTGTGGTTGTCCTGAGAGACAGAGAGAAAGAAAGAAAGAGCGAGGCAGTGCTGCCAGGTAGCTTTCCCTGGGAGTGGTGATGTCCTGCAGGGCCTTGGGGGCACCAGGGCCGTGATCTTAGACACAAAGGTACATGCCAGAGGCAGGGATTGACTTGGGACGGTGACCTTTCATCAGGTAGAACTTCAGGGAGTGGGTGACCCCGCTGTGGTCTTGGGAAAGGTGATGCGTATCTTTCTAAGGGGAGGTTGGCTGGCTCTGGGCTTCCTTTATGGCTCAGCTGGTAAAGAATCCACCTGCAATGCGGGAGACCTGGGTTCGATCCCTGGGTTGAGAAGATCCCCTCGATGAAGGGAAAGGTTACCCCCTTCAGTATCCTGGCCTGGAGAATTCCATGAACTGTTTAGTCCATGGGGTTGCAAAGAGTCGGACATGACTGAGCAACTTTCACTTTTTCTTTGGCTGGCTCTGGATTTGAATTTTAGAACCTGAGCTTGAGAGTTTAGTTCAATACTTCTCAGACTTTGCTGCATGTTAGAGTTCCCTGGGAAACCTTAAAAACGTACCAGTGCCTCATCACATCTCAGGCCAGTGAAATCTGAATCATCGCTGTGGGGGTGGGGAAGGGAGGGAAATGGGACAAGTTCTTTCCCACCCCCGCCCCAGGTGATTCCACTGTACAGCCAGCTTCTTTCCTCTAAGGAGAGTGCCTGCCAGTTGCCTGAGGATCTTGTTCAAGTGCAAGTTTTGATGCCGGATCTGGAGCAGGCTAGGAGCCTGCATGTTTAACCAGCTCCAGGTGCTGCCATGGGGTCGCAAAGAGTCGGACACGACTGAGCGACTGAACTGAACTGAACTGAGGTGCTGCCAGAGGGCAGGGCCCAGTTAGAAGAAGCATGTTCCAGACTTAGCCTCACAAGGAGGGCTTCTGGGATCATTGCTTTTTCATGAGAGTATGGCCTCCTTAGTTCATCCGAGTTTGG
Organism: Neotragus pygmaeus; assembly: GCA_006410875.1. NCBI lineage: Eukaryota > Metazoa > Chordata > Mammalia > Artiodactyla > Bovidae > Neotragus > Neotragus pygmaeus. The sequence continues at coordinate 3,578,137 of SJYV01056333.1, forward strand.
ACAACAAGGGGCCCGGATCCTGCCTTTTCCACTTTGTATTCTTATAAAGAACAATAGAGCAATTGAATATTCATTAAAAGTTCATCTCTGAATATTTAAATGGTATTGCTCAGGTATTAGAGCCCAAAAGTTAGCATCATGATTACAAATCACTTGCATTATTTTTGACTTTCTGGATCTAGAACGTTGTCCTGTCCCTGGTCAGCATTTATAGAGTCAGAATCAGAGGCTCTGACTGCTGGAAAGGACCATAAGAATTATTTTATCTAAACCACTCAGTTATGGAGAGGAGGCTGCTAAGACTCAGAGAGCTTTGTCCAGAGTCACAGATCATCAGGCCAGGGCTGCTGTGGATTCGAGACCAGGAGGAGGGACATGGCAGGATGAATCCCAGGGAAAATATCCCCCTCCCCCCCCCCCCGCCACCCTATGCTGCTCCTGAAGCAGGGGAATCACACAACACAGACATCCAGAAAGATGGCTAGTTATAGTCATGTTCAAACACCTGTTTCACAATCCAGAACCATTGCTGCCAATGATACCTGTGTTTTTCCATCAAAATGTCTCAAAATCCAGAAATATTACTGTCAATAATATCTGTGTTTCTCCATCCTCTCCCTGCAGCTTCAGGTNGGCTAGTTATAGTCATGTTCAAACACCTGTTTCACAATCCAGAACCATTGCTGCCAATGATACCTGTGTTTTTCCATCAAAATGTCTCAAAATCCAGAAATATTACTGTCAATAATATCTGTGTTTCTCCATCCTCTCCCTGCAGCTTCAGGTAAGGATGCAGAAGCACGACTAAATGCTTTGCTTCTGCAGTTAGAGTTGACACGTTGACAGATGTTCAACAACCTGGTCCCAGGCGGGATGCTGACGCAGGCTGCCCTACATCATGCAAAATAATTACATTTACCATTTCTACTCCAAATATTTTCCTCCTGTGGTCCAAACAAATAAAGAACATTCTCAACATATAGGTTTCTGGATGTCGTGGTGGATAACGTTAAACCTGATGTAAGAATAGTTCATAATTGATGTTCTTGGCATTTATCACCCAGCCATGACATGTTCAGCAGGTGATGACTAATAAATTATATTTTGTTGGATCCTTTTTTTCTCCCAGTTTTTTCAACTCCAGACACCTGTTTCAGCATGTCAGTATTAGCAGGGGCATTTTCCTCCTTGGCACTTTTATGCTTCAGAAACTAACTTGAGATGAAGACCAGTGGGTGTGAAACTCAAGGACTGAAATGGACACTGCTTTCTCAGGGTGTATTTTGCCCTAGAAGGTCAAGTCTTTGTGGGAGAAGACTTAGGGGCACATGAAAGTTAGTAGAAAGATGAGGCAGTATAATTATAGCTAATGGTTATATAAGTCCTCCTTTCTGAGTACTTGGTGTGTGTTAACTCCTTCAGTTCTTTCAGTGAAGCTTTGATGAAGTGGAGACTGCAACTGTCTCCACTTGTGTGGATGAGGACCCCAAACCACAGAGAGGTTAAGTACTTTATTGAAGGTCCCTCAGATAATGAGTACTGAAGCTTGACTCATGACTCTAAAACTCAAGTCCTTAAGTCACCAGGCTATACTACCTCTATAACTTTGATTGCCCAAGACATGCCGGGGGCTGCAGAGGACTTCTACAGGACATTGTCACCCAGACCCCAAGTCTGCCGTTCCCCTCCTGGAGCACCCTTTGACCTTTGAGTGGAGGTCTGCTCCCTCATACTGCTGGAGTGGGTGCTGATGACATTGGCCCTCTCCTGGTTCCCCCATCTTTGCTTTTCTAGCTCTCTGTAGATGTGTCCACGATGGGCCCACCTCTGGGCAAACCCTAGTTCATAAACAAAGAAGAGAATTCAATATGTAGGTTTGGGATGCTTTGTGGGGCAACTGTGTATATGGAAGCATCAGATACTTGTGTCCTCCTTGATTTTCAGACTTCTACTTTCCCATGCTGGCCACGCACATACTCAGTGCTGATTCATCTTCTCATTAAACTCAGGGCTGAGAACTCTGCCTTAGTCTCTGCCTCATCCTTGCTGAACTGTTCATGTTGGTTGATATTGTCCCCTAACATGAGCTTCCAGTGGGGGCTCTGTGCAGACTGATGGGACACCCCGAGTTCTCCCTTCTTCAGGCCTGTTCTCGGGCCTGGATCTCCTGGGTCCAGTCCCTGCCTAAGTTGTGCATGATTGCTCTGCCCTTGGCTGTGGGCTTGGAGGCCCTCATGCTTCATTGTCTTCAGCCCATGCCCATTGCCTTGGGTTATGATTAGCCTGATTTTGACTCTCCCTCTCTTTCTGCCTGTTTGGTGTTGCTGTCTGATTTTCATGTCCATTCCTTAGGGACTGGCAAACTTTTTCTGTCAAGAGGTATACAGTAAGTATTTTGGGCTTTACAGGTCCTATGATCCCTGTTGCAGTGACTCAGTTTTGTTGTATCTGGAAAGTAACTAAGGACAAGGTGTAAATGATGCAAAGTGACTTATTGGAAAAGACCCTGATGCTGGGAAAGATTGAAGGCAGGAGGAGAAGGGGACGACAGAGGATGAGATGGTTGGATGGCATCACCGACTCAATGGACATGAGTTTGAGCAAGCTCCAGGAGTTGGTGATGGACAGGGAAGCCTGGGGTGCTGCAGTCATGGGGTTGCAAAGAGTCAGACACGACTGAGTGACTGAACTGAACTGATCAGTAGGTGTGTTGTGATGAGACTTTATATACAAAAGCAGAGGGTGGGCTGGGTTTTGGCCTACGGTTGTAGTTTTCTGACCCCTGCTGCAGAATGCCTGTTGGCTGCCTCTTTCTGACTTCAGCCTTCGATTCTGTCTCTTAGAGGTCCTTGGCATGGGTAGCCTAGAACCCTGCACCATGATTTCTATTCTGAATTCCCTGTACATGTTGACCTTCCTGACCTATTGCTGTATTCACTTTGCAACGTTGACCTTGGATGAAACCAATCATTCACTTTTTCAAGTTCTCAGTCAGCTAAATCGATTCTACTAAACATGTATGTTGTTCAACAACAGGTAGGTCTGAAATTCATTCTGCAAATCCTTGTACTGAATTCTGGCTGGTTTCTTGACCAGAAATGCAATGGTCGTATCCCTGAGTCTCTTCTTCTCTCAGTGTCCTCCTCTCCACTCCCACGTGTGTTCTTGGCAGATATCCTTGCTTCCTGCTTTGAGAGATTGGGGCCTGTACCCCATTGCCTCTTCCCTTGACCTCAACATTCTCCATCATTTCTGCTTCAAAATTTCTCCTTTCTTCACATTTCAAAGGAAGGTGTATCCTCACTCTTTTACAAGGAAAACTTGACTGTGCCATGGATCTCATGTGTTTCCGTTTCTCCTTTGTCAGATCTCAAATTTTCCTTCCTTTTATCTCATCATCGTGAGTCTTTCTAAAACTTCGCTTGACCCTGCCACCTCCCTAGGCTGCCATCCTATTTCACTCCCTCTCTTTAAAGGGAAGCTTCTGAAAAGAAGGCTCTGTCCCTGTCATTCTCACTCTTTGACCTTGTTCTTGTCTTTTCTATTAACCCTTGGCTGCTGGCTGACCCTATTGGGCCTCTCCTGCCTGGTCCTCAGCCCCAAGCCCCAAGGATGATCAGGATAAGATGTTGGTTGTCATCCCTGGCCCTCTGGCCCCACCCACCTGTGATTGATGAGTGAGTCACGGGCACCGACATTTCAACCCCACTGGCACTGCTGTTATTTTGGCCTGGACTTGAGCCTGTTCCTCTAGATCCATCCACTGGAAACACGATGGGAGTCATGCCACTCAGGACTTCTAGAACCTTCCAGCTGCATCTCACTGAGGCTGAAATTCCAGCTCCTTAGTGCCTTTCATTTGGTCTCCTAGGCGGTTTGTCACTCTTATGATTCATGTGTGTCTCTAGAACCCCCTTGACATTTCAAGGCAGTTAAATCTGACTTTCCTGGTGGAGTGTTCCTTGATCCCCATAATAAATTTAATTTCTCCTTCCTCTGTGTTTGTATAGTTTTTATTATACAAATATGTTTGTTACCTCGACACTTACTCTGATTCTTATTGGATTGGTCTAGATAAATTTAGAATTTCAGAGTCCTAGAAAAGTAAAAATAAAGGGATTTTAGAAGGCATCTGCTTTCTTCCAAGGAGGAAATAGACCCTCAACAAATTAACCTGCTGTTCCGTCTCTGATGGAGAGGGCTGGTGGTGGTGTGTGTGTGTGTGTAGATGTGTGTGTGTGTATACTTGTATTTTTCCTCCACTGTTTAGGGCACAGTGCTTTGCCTGTAAGACGTTAGGAGATGTGTCTTAATTTTAATTGGAGGGAAGTGCTGTGGGGAACTAGCTGTACTTTTGACCCTCTGTGGCCTTAAGACATGGATATTAATGTTGGAAGAACAGACCTATGTTGGTTGGCAAGATGGTTCTCACTGCAAGTAACCTTTGTCTCCATCACTTGCTCGGTGATTACTTGCTGTGGTTGAAGATGGAGATGATAGGGTCTAGCAGAGGAGGAATGGAAATGAATTTAAAAAACCACTTCTTTCTGGTCCTTGAATTTCCCAGAGAAGAGGCAGGAAAGGAAACAAAGAAAATCAAGGTGCTTCTTAACGGGACCTTTGAATGTGAGCAGATGGATAAGGGAGTCATTATTGCACTGAAATCAAATAATTCACTGTAGGGTCTTCTTGAAAACGAACCCCTCTCCTGAATTTGAGTGAAGTTTCTAGATCATTAGGTAATTGACAGAGGGAGTTGAGGGCAGAGGAAACCATCCCCATGAACAGCACGAGGAAGCCCGATCAGAAATAATGACACAGGTTAGATATTACAGTGCAGATCATTGGGAAATACAGTTTAACCTATTGTTGCTTAGTTGCTAAGTCATGTCTGACCCGTTTGTAATCACATAGACTGTAGCCTGCCAGGCCCCTCTGCCCATGGAATTTCCCAGGCAAGCATACTGGAGTGGGTTGCCATTTCCTTCTCCAATGCAGACCACTGGAAATTAGGGTTTGATTTATTGCACAAATATTTTTCTGAAAGGGTGTGGTGGTTTAGCATTCTTCTTTCCACTTTTCCAATGGTGGTGGTGGTGGTTTAGTCACTAAATTGTGTCCGACTCTTGTGACCTCATGGACTGTAGCCTGCCAGACTCCTCTGTCCGTGGGATTCTCCAGGCAAGAAAGGGTGTGGTGGTTTAACATTCTTCTTTCTACCTTTCCAATGCGTTCTCGAATCTCTGCACTTCATTGTTATCAAGAAATTCTTTGGGAGACTTCCCCTGGTGATCCAGTGGTTAAGCCTCTGCACTTCCAATGTAGGGGGGCACAAATTGGATTCCTATTAGGGGATCTAAGATCACACATGCTGCATGGTGTGGCTGGAAAGAAAAACCTTTAGGTCTCTGCATTCACCAGGGCTGACGGTCAGTGGTACCTCTTGGAAGGTCCTTGAGTCCTTTCCCCTGGAAGAGCTGGAAGAAATGTGCACACCCTTCGCCCCTTTCTTTCCTCTGGCTCAGAGCTCCTGGCTGTTTCTGGGGGGCACTTCCTAGACCAGGACTGTGGGGGTCAGGAGCTCTGTCCCCGTCATTTGCTGTCCTGTCATCCTGCCCTGCCAGATGCTGGCTACCATCGGTCCCCTGGTGGAGCCAGCCAGGCGGAGTGAGCAGAGTTGTGGGAACAGTCGGAGCACCAAGCCACCCAGTTTAGATGCATTCAATCTTGGTTTAGAAACACTCGGGAGTAAACTCCCCTGTGGGATGATGAGCACTCAGACTCCCCAACCTCACGAAAGAGTAAAGGAAGGGCCCTCTGAAGGAGTAAACTCCTGCCATCTGGTCTTGACTGTCTTGTATTACAATGTTGCTCTAAGTACAAAAGTAAAAAACGTGCCTCAAGCTTTGGAGAACAAGTGAAGAGAAGACAATAAAATTTACTCTTAATCCTGTGGACCCAGAGATAACTCAAGGATCACAGCTTGAGGATAAAAGCTCAGAATTTGTATTTGTAAGTGTGGGTGTTTTATCTGTATTTACAAAATATTCCTCTACTTATTTGAAGGGGTCATAATGTGAATACTTTTGTATAAGCTGTGTGTGTTTTTTTTTTAAATATATGAATATATTGTAGATGCCTCTCCAGGTAGTTATNGGTATTTTTTAAACATAAATTTATTTTAATTGGAGGCTAGTTACTTTACAATATTGTATTGGTTTTGCCATACATCCACAGGTGTTAAAAAAAATGTAACCCCATTTAGATCAGTGCCTGGCACAGAATGGTGTCTCCATGAGCCAGAGAACATGAGGGTCTTTTCTGTACATTCCAACTATAACTCTCCAACCCAGAAAGGTAGACATCAGCCTCAACCATATCATGAACAACAATATCATTTATACTGGTATTTTTATTATCAGACTATTAGCACTGAAAAATGATTAGCCAACAAAGACTGAGAATAAATTAGCATGCATTCATATAATGAAATACTGCAAAGTCACAGAAAAATATTCTACTCTTTGAGACTGTTTAAAGATATGAGAATATGCTACAATGTATGTTGTTAAGCAACTAAGGAAGACATGAAATTTTTATATCAGATAATTACAATTTTTGGTAAAATTTTGTAGTGAATTTCTGAAAGCAAATAGCCCTAGTTGGTTACAGGATAATGAAATTTCTTTTTTTTAATTTACCTTTCAGTTTTTTCAAATGTTCCATTTTGAACATATATTACTTTCTAATCAAGAAAATGAACAAAAAATAAATAACATTCAGTACATTAGTGCCTCATGTGATTAGGGTATTCTGATGTTGTTCTGTGCTGCTGGTGTCCTGTGGGTAAATACATAACCCATTTTAGATGGACAGCTTTGTTCTGCTCTGAAGGGTCCCTAAGTGCTGAGGATTCTCACATATAGAAAAGTTTGAAGATTTTATTTCAGAAAAGCCTTTTTGTCATCTGTCTAGTGGGGGCACTTAGATTGATTCTTGGCCTGGAGTCCAAGAGGGCACAAGCAGACTGCCTCCTCTGAAATCTCCCAAGTTTATACGCCAAAGCAGTTGGTAACAATAGCTGGCCCAAGGTCTGGAGACAAGTATTTTGCAGCCCCAGGATAATATTAATAGTGCAGACCCTACACCTGCTCTGATTTCTGGAAGTTCTTTATGAACTAGGAGATTGGACATTTGTTGTGATGTGAGTTGCAAACATATTTTCCAATGACATTTATCTGTTGACATTGTTTAGTATGTTTTCTTTCCACAGTCAATGTAATCAATTATTTCTGAGCTGATTTCTGCTATATGAATGACAGTTTAAAAAGACTCCTACATTCTGAAAAGAATTTGTCTGTGTTTACATCTGATAACATTATGCTTTCATTTTTGTGTTTAAATTGTTGAACTTTCTATTACAGAATAAGATACATATGTGAATGTATATAAACTATCATTACAAAGCTGACTGAATTTTCAAAATGGAACATACCTATGTGATCAGCACTCAGATGAAGAATCAACATGTTAACAGGATGCCTGAAGCCCCCAAGACGTCTCTTAGTCACAAGCACCCACCTCTCAAGGTTAAACACCATCTTGACTTTAGAGAAAACAACCTTGAGATTCCTCATCGAATTCCCCTCACTTCACACTCTGAGTGCCCAGAAAATTATGCAGCCCTGGATAATAGTTTATTGAGCAGAACCACTTACAATAATCAGATTAATTACCCATATTGCCGATAGAAATGGCTTTGTACACACAGAGAAGAGGGTATGGCAGGCATTTATGGATGAATATAAAACACCTGGGATGCTGTGAAGATTAAAACTACATAAACTTAAAGATTAAAATAAAATCTTGAAGAGGCTGCCTTTCCCATCCCCACAAAATAATTTTTATTCTTATTGAGTGTGCCATTCCTTTAATGAATGACAAGATTTTTACTACCTTCGTTGTTGTTTAAAATGAACCAAAATTATTAATAATGTATCTTTTCTTCCTTTAATGTCTATCTAACTTGCACAGCAAACTCTAGAATTTAGGGAGGCTTACTGATAATACCTTGAAGAAAAACATGGTTTATATGCTCAAAGAAAGGCAAGAAAACCAATTTTGATGAGGCTGGAAGTTAGTCACTGTTTGCTGTGCAAGTCAGAGGAATCAAACATTTAGGGGTTCACAGATAAATAAAAGGAATTGGAAGGGAGTATAAGATAAGATCAGAGAAGTGGGCTGGTGAGTAACTCCTGAGAAAGTGGCATGTTTTTATTATAAAAGGGGCAAAATAAAATGTGGGAGACAAAAAGAATATGGTTAAATTGTATTTCACAATTATTGAAATATTGAACAGATGACTTCTCTGAGTGGATCAAAAATGTTAAAGCTTATAGCCTGTAGATGGAGATAATAAGGAATTTTGTAGCTCAAAACTAGAGGAACAGAAGTTTTGAGCAAATTTCAACAACATAAGAAAAATCTACCTTCTTCATTGCATTGACAGTTCTATTCCAAGGTTACCTGTAACCTTCCAATTACTAAATTTAATTCTTTTCAATTCTCATTTTACTTGACCTCTCTCTAGTTCTTGATGCTATTGATCACTGTCTCTTTCTTGGAACTTGTCCATCCTTTCAGTTCAGTTCAGTTCAGTCGCTCAGTCATGTGCGACTCTTTGTGACCCCATGAGCTGTAGCACACCAGACCTCCCTGTCCATCACCAACTCCCAGAGCCTACCCNATTGATCACTGTCTCTTTCTTGGAACTTGTCCATCCTTTCAGTTCAGTTCAGTTCAGTCGCTCAGTCATGTGCGACTCTTTGTGACCCCATGAGCTGTAGCACACCAGACCTCCCTGTCCATCACCAACTCCCAGAGCCTACCCAAACTCGTATCCATTGAGTCAGTGATGCCATCCAACCATCTCATCCTCTGTCGTCCCCTTCTCCTCCTGCCTTCAGTCTTTCCCAGTCCATCCTTTGGTTTTTGTGAAATCGCTTTCTCCTCTTCTTATCACTTCTGCTCAATCCCTGTTAGCAAGAACTTGTGTCCAAAGAACTTGTGAACACCGAAGTGACCAAGGGAAAAGAAGTGAGAACAGGAGAGGGTCGAGTAAGGAGGAAATGTGACTTAGTTTGCTGCTATGGGATGCTAAAGGGCTTCCCTGGTGTTTCTTTGGGAAAGAATCCACCTGCCAATGCAGGAAATGCAAGTTTGATCTCTGGTCTGGGAAGATCCTCTGGAGAAGGAAATGGCTACCCACTCCAGTATTCTTGCCTGGGAAACCCCATGGACAGAGGTGTGGAGGGCTACAGTCCATGGGGTCACAAAGAGTCAGACATGACTGAGCACAAGCACGTNACGTATTTGGTTAGCCAAAATTTTTGTTCAATTTCTCTGTGACATGTTATGGAAAAACCCACACAAACTTCTGGCCAACCCAAAAAGATGTCAAGACTGCTGGGTGCCAAATAATTGGTGCTTTTGAACTGTGGGACTGTAGAAGACTCTTGAGAATTCCTTGGACTGCAAGGAGATCAAGCCAGTCAATCTGAAGGGAAATCAACTCTGAATACTCATTGGAAGGACTGATGGTGATGCTGAGGCTCCAGTACTTTGGTCATCTGATGTGAACAGCTGAGTCATTGGAAAACTCCCTGATTCTGGGAAAGATTGCAGGCAGAATGAGAAGCAGACAACAGAGGGTGAGATGATTGGATGGCATCACCAATGCAATGGATGTGAACTTGGGCAAACTTTGGGAGATGATGAAGGACAGAGAGGCCTGGAATGCTGCAGTCCGTGGGATCACCAAGAGTTGGACACGACTGGGCGACTGAACAACAGCATATATATTCCATGTTTTTTGATCCTTTCATAGTAGACCATCTGCATTTTCCTTGTTGGCCACTTCTAAAATGTCACACTCTTCCTGTTGTGTTTCAATGCCAATGTCTTCAGGTTTCCCCACCTCCATCCCAGTTGCTGACTGAGGTCTGGAGCTCTCCAAGGTCTTGTCTAAGATGGCACCAGAGGGGTATCAGCATCATAGCCGTTGAGGTCACATTCATTTTGCTCTTTCCTCTTGGACCTTCCTGACCCACTGATGTTAGTGAATGAGGTCATTGCTGTGGGTGACAGGATCCTGAGAACCAGGAGCAGATATGTTCCATGCGCCAGGCTCTGCACTAAGCATTTTCTGGAGAATCCCAGGCAGCATCCCTCACTGCCCAATACCTTTGATTCCCATTTCATGGATTGGGGAAACCAAGACTCAGAAAGGTGGTGTTGGTAGGGCCTTACCACTTGAATGTGGCAGAGCCAGGACTGGATCAGGGGTCTGTTTGGCTTGAATGCCTGTCAGCTATGCCGCCTCTATGTGAGTGCTTAGAGGTTGAAGGAAAGCAGGTCCTTAAGGTGGACATAGGGAAGAGCCACCAACAGCAGTCAGAGGCTGATGACCTGAAGGGGCGGTATGTGGGCCGTGATAGAAACCTCTGGTAGGGCGCTGAGGTGGGAGAAGGCTGGCAGATGTCCTGTTGGAGCTGTCAGCACCTCACCCTCCGGGTCTGAAAACCTCCCTACCCCTGGGCATCCTTGAAGCAGGAAGCCCAGGCAAAGCACATCCTCATTCAGACTTGGACCATCTCCCTGGCCCTGGTGAGTAAGGTCATTTTAGGAGAGAGTGAGGAGAAGATGACTAAATTAGGTTGGCTTTGTACCTCTTTGGCTGGGAGTGCAGTATGGGGAGTGATCCAGTGTTGCTTTTCCCGGCGGACTGGAGGACAGAAGAAGACAGCAAACAGTGGGGGGCCTTGCACGTGGGTTTATCTGCCTCTTGGTGCCCTTCCCTGCCTGCACCTCCTGGTCCATCAGCTTCCCTCTGATGCCTGCAGCCAAGGGCTCTTGAAGGTGGCTTCCTTTCCTCCATCATGGCCACTTCCCCGCATCCCAGCAGTGCCCATTTGTTAACTGATGTTAATGCTTCCCTCCACCCTGCTTTTGGTACCGCCTTGTACACCTGATAGGTTTGTGTTTCCAACCCATGTGACCTTGGCTGGAACCCTTTGTTAGAGGAGACTGTTCCATTCCTGAATTTCTTGGACATTTTGAGTCTCACACTGGCCTCCAATGTATTTCTATTAAGAAAATTATTTTATTTATTTATTTTTGACTGTGCTGGGTCTTCATTGCTGTGCACGGTCTTTCTCCAGCTGCGGCGAGCAGGGGCTACTCTCTAGTTGCAATGCGTGGGCTTCTTAATGAGGGGGCTTCTCTTGCTGTAGAGCATGGGCTCTAGAGCGTGGGCTTAGTTGCCCCACAACATGTGGCATCTTCCCAGACCAGGGGTCAAACCTGTGTCCTCTGCATTGGCAGGCAGATTCTTAACCATTGGACCATGAGGGAGTAAGCCCTCCAGTGTATTTCTTTGTAGACAGACTAATATGTACATCTCACAGACCAGAGGTCCTCTCTTATATTATGACATCAGAAAGGCAAATACACATTTCTAGAATAAACAAATGCCTTCATTGTTGTTCCTTGTCTGTCCCAGGATGAGTTCTGAACATTCTTTCACAGGATCCTGTCTCTAGGTCCCCGTCTTAGGAGACATCTGGGGAGGATGTCTTAAGGTGTGACCTCTGGAGCCAGGCCACTTGGATTTGAGTTCCTGCTCTACCATTGATGCACTCTGCACTTTTTGGAACAGTTGTAAATTTTGTGACTTCATTTTCCTCATCTATAAAATGGGGATCATATTAATCCTGCCTAGCAAAGTGTAACTGAGACTACTTAACATTGCTTAATTAGAATTGCCTATCACACAGTAAGCACTCTAAAAATAGTCACTCTGTTTATGCCTGACCTATTCTCAGAAAATTTCCTTTGGTGTGTTCAGGCAGATGGGCATGGTCCCCAGAGAAACGTCTAGCATCCTTATGGCTACATGAGAATTCTCATTCCTGAGTTTTTCCTTTATGCCTCTAATGGCCCCAGGGATGTGTTTCATCCTAGGTTCACAGTGAAAGGATAGTAGCTCGAGGAGAATCATTTTGTTTCCTCTCTATCATGTTGGTTCTCTGGGGGACAAGCTTCTCCATGTCATTCATTCATTTATGCATTCATCCAACATACATTTTGAGTGCTCCTTCTATGGCTGATGCTGGGCTCAATGCTGGGGCAACATTGTGTTTGAAGAGCTCAGTGTCTGGTTGTACTTTCTGGATATTTTTAAATATAACTTTTTAACAAGTTGATACGTTGTGTTTTCATTTTTATTCAATTCAGGAAATGTTCTTTTTCTTTTTCTGGCTGTGTGGCATGAGGGATCTTAGTTCCCCAACCAAGGATTGAACCCATACCCGCCGTAGTGGAAGTGTAGAGTTCCAGTCACTGAACTGCTTGGGAACTCCCTGCTTTATGGATTTTTGTTGTTGCTGATGCTGTCTGGTTTTTCTTGTCTCTTGAGCATAGAATAGCTTCTCATTTCTTTTAGTAGATTATACTAAAGATCCAACATTCACAAAGACTTCTCTCCACCACAGAGTGTTTGTGAAGGTTTGATTGTGATGGAGAGGCCTCGTGGCTTGTCCTCCTGGTGAACTCAGCATCTTGGGTTATGTTCATTTTTGGTCTCTGCATGTGACTTTTCCCCATCAGCTAGGACTCTTCTCTTGCCAGCAGATATTCCTGAGGTGACTGCCTTCCTGCCTGCTGTCCTCTGCTCTGCTGCCAGGGTGACCTTTTTGTCCTGTTTGTGACATTCCTGGGGCCACATGCTTTCTTGGGCATGGCTGCCTGCAGGGCTTCAGTGTCGAGCCTGCAGGTGAGAGGCCTATGCCCAGTGTCAGCTTCCAGATACCACCTGGACCACAGGCTCAGTCAGGATGCTTGCTTCTGAGCCTTGTTCTAAGTGAACGGTTCTGAGAAATAGAATATTTCCTGCCATATCAGTAAACACAAATGTCACAGTCATCAGCGATTACAGCCCTCCAGTGTGAGCTGGTGAGTCTTGAGGGACTACAGAAGGAAAAGAATACCTGCCATCTAGCAGCCATCAGACTGCAGCCACTCCTTTTGGTGAGCCCCACAGAAGCTCAGGATGTGAAAAACACAGAATACTGGCCCCAGATAGCTGAGACGCATATCAAAGGAATAATTTCAGTGAGCCCAGACTCTTGCATCCTCCCATATATAGAGAAGCACTGAATTCCTTTACTTGGGATGTCTGGTTTTCTTTAATTAGCAATAATCTTTTGATGTCCAGACTAGCTGTCCTTTGTTGCAAAACTTCTATATTACCTGGCTTCTCCCCTCGTCTACTCTGAGCAGTTCTCTTAGGGTTACTTGAGTAGCTGTTTCCCAGACTTGAAGTCCTAAACATTTCCACCAAATAAAACATCACTCTCAACTTGTAGGTTGCGAATATTTTTTAAGTTGACAATTCTCAAGCGGTTGCATGGCTCATACAGTCCTTAATCTTGAGGACATGGACTGTGCCTTCCTCTGTAACACCATCCTGGGTCATAGCATTCTAGGTGATCTAAGTCCATACTGCCCCAACAGCTGAATGGATGAACTGACCTTCCTTGTGGCTAGATCTGCTTCAGCCCCCTACCCCAAACGCCATCCCTGGGCATATCCTCAGTTTTACAGCAGAATGAAAAGAAATCTTAGAAAAAAATGAAGTCCTTGACCTCAGTGCTATTGCCTTATTTCCAAATATTCTTATGCTCTCAACTCCAAAATAATAGTTAAATTTCAAACCACTTTCCATTCAAATGATGGAGTGAATGAATCTAATTTACATGCTTTTCATGTAAATTGGCCCAAATGACGTTCAATCTCCTGGGGTCCTGTACCCTTCCTTGTCTGTCTCTTATAGCCTCTTCTGCATAAGTTAGGGCTAATTCAAGTTTGAAAAAATAATGAGAAGCAGCAGATCGTTAGACGTCCGCTTGGTCTTGTTGTTTAGTCGCTAAGTCCTGTCCAGCTCTCTCCCAGTCCCACAGACTGTAGCCTGCTGGGCTCCTCTAACCATGGGATTTCCCAGGTGAGAGTACTGGAGGGGTTGCTGGGCCCTCCTCTAAGGGATCTCGCCGACCCCTGCATTGAACCCGAGGCTCTTGTGCCTCCTGCATTGGCAGGCAGATTCTTTACCCCCAAGCCACCTGGGAAGCCCTGGGAAGCCTCTGCTTAGTCTCATCCATCTTCAAATATATTTACTCTCAACCTGGTTAGTGCTGTGGAAGAAATCATGTCCCTTTCAAATTCATATGTTGAATCCCTATTCCCTAGTGGGGTGGTCATTGGAGGTGAGGCCTTTGGAAGATCATTATGTTTAGATGAGGTCATGAGATTAGTGATGGGATTAGTGCCCTTATACGAAGAGCCCCCCCCAGTTTGCTTGGTCTCTCTCTCCTTCCACCATGTGTGGACACAGTGAGAAAGCAGCTGCCTTGACCTTGAACTTCTAGCTTCTGTAACTGTGAGAAAACAAATTTCTGTTGTTTAAGCTACCCAGTCTAAGATATTTTGCTTTGGCAGCTAGTACAGAACTGGAAGGGCCATTCTGGAGACCTCTTTACAATCAACACTGGGGACCATGTCCAGCTATTTCCCACAGATCCAACAGTTTCTTGCTTCATACTGTCTCAGGTGGAGGGTTCCCAACTCAGCATACAGGAGCCCCCATCTTTGCAGAAAAGTGTCTGTGAAGATACAGATGCCCCAGTAGCCAGAAATGTCCAGAAGAGATAGCAGGACAGATATATATATATATATGAGGATTGCAGGGGAAGAGACATAAATATATATTAAAATCAAGTCCTTTCATATTCAACTTATTAATTAAAAAAGATTATAATAGCCTTCAGGAGGAGCCTTAAAAAGCAGTTGAACTTTTTGTGTAATTACATTCAGAAAGAACAACTCAAAATCATCTGCCGGAAGCATCTCTGTTGGCAGGATAGCTTCAGCATCCCTGTGATGCTGCTGTACAGCTTCTTCCAGCAGGTGCACTTATCTAATTACCCGCAGGCTTTCGATCCTTGGAAATTCTCGGAGAGACAGTGCCACTCAAAATCAAGATTGGTTTAGGAGATGCACATTCGTTCTTGTTGACACAGCCTGTTGTTAACACTAGCCCTTAACGTCCTCCAGTCAGTGCTTTCTCTTCGAGGGCCTGTGCTGTAGCCACATCATGTGCTCGTACTTGATGGCTGTGGGTCAGCTGAGTCCTGACCTCTAAGCAGCCTTGATCTTGCCTTCAGATTCCCTGGTACCCTCCCCCCACGTGGAGGGAGTTCCAGGCAGGCTCTTTAGTTTGTAATATCCTGTTAGTTTCTTTCTAGCTCTAGCTCTAAAAATGAAATAGACCCATGGTACTAAGTGTGGAGGGCTTGCCAAGTGGTGCTAGTGGTAAAGAACCTGCCTGCCAATTCAGGAGATGTAAGTGCCTCGGATCCAATCCTTGGATCTGGAAGATCCCATGGAGGAGGGCATGGCAACCCACTCCAGTACTATTGCCTGGAGAATCCCATGGACAGAGGAGCCTGGTGGGCTATGGTCCATAGGAGTGCAAAGAGCTGGACACAACTGAAGCAACTAACGTGCATGCATACACTAAGTGTGATAAGTTTAAATAAATAAGAATACAATAACAATAAATCCATCACTCATCAGTGACTGCTAATTACATTTTAGTTAATTTCCTTCTAATATCTTTTCCTATGAATATGTATGTATTAATATATCTATATATGTGTGACTAGGTAATTATATGCTTAAAATTACATTCTCCATATAACTTTTTGGCCTGACCTTATAAAAGTAATGCAAGAATAAGATAATAAAAAAACAGTAGAAATGGGTATACATGAAATGTAAGAGTTCTTACCAGCTAAACTTTATTTATGTGTCAGAGGTGACTATCTTTAATTATTTTCATTGTGAGTGCCTGTGGTGGATGAAATCGCTCCAGATAAGTGCTTCTGTGTTTTTGCTTCTCCACTTTAAATGGAATCTCTCCATCCTGTCTTATGAACGATAGATCCCTGTTGCTTTACAGAACCCCTCTGTTTTACCTGGGGCTTCTGTGATAGCTCAGTTGGTAAAGAATCTGCCTGCAGTGCAGGAGACGTTGGTTTGATTCCTGGATCAGGAAGATCCCCTGGAGAAAAGGTAGGCTACCCACTCCAGTATTCTTGGGCTTCCCTTGTAAATAAATCTGCCCACAATGCGGGAGACCTGGGTTCAATCCCTGGGTTGGGAAGATCCCCTGGAGAAGGGAAAGGCTACCCACTCCAGTATTCTGGCCTGGAGAATTCCACGGACTGTATAGTACATGGGGTCTCAAAAGTCGGACACGACTGAGACACCTTCACCTTCCCTTTTACCTTACACTGATTTTTATTTTATTTTTTACCAATTTTTAGTGTATTAAAAAATATTTACTATTTATTTGGCCATGCCAGGTCTTAGTTGAGGCACGCGGGATCTTTTAAAAAATTAGTTATGACATTTGAATTCTTAGTTGTGGCTTGTGGGATCTAGTTCCTTGACCAGGGATGGATCCTGGGCCCCCTGCATTGGGAGTAGGGAGTCTTAGCCTCTGGACCCCCAGGAAGTCTTGACAGTGATTTTTACTTTAAATCTTTAAATAGCTTTATTGCTTCAGCTCACCTGCTTAAATCTTTATTGCTTTATTCACTTTAAACAGTACCATTTGACCCCCCATCATGAAAGACGAGGTACTTCACACACCACAATCCTTTTTCCTTTTTTTAAATCACTTTTATCACAATGGACATGAACTTGGGAAAACTCTGAGAGATGATGAAGGACAGGGAGGGCTGGTGTGCTGCAGTCCATGGGGTCGCAAAGAGTCAGATACACCTTAGTGACTAAGCAATAACAATCGCTGGATCATCAGAGGGTCAAGCATTTACACTCTGTTCTTTGTCTAGAATTGAGACTTCCATGATTTGTCTATCGATTTCAGATTCAAAAATAAAATAGTGTTTCTAATACTATGATTATGTAAATATCTTCCCCTGCAGAAACAAAGGTTAACTGCATTGTTAACTGCATTGTTAACCCTGTGGCATTTGTAGGAGAAATGTATAAAAAAGATCCAAACAGATCATAACTTGGAAGCAAGAGTGAAGGAGGGAGGGGAAGTCCACTCTGTTTATATTTGACATTTTTAGAAGTGTTTTAGAAGTTTTGTTTTGAATTGATAACATAAATAGTATTTCTGTTTGAAGTGTAATTGATTTACAGTGTTCGTTTCAGACAGGTGTACAACATGGTGATTGAATATTTTTGTACATTACACTCCATTTAAAATTATTACAAAACAATGACTATATTTCCTTGTGTTGTACAATATATCCTTTTTGCTTATCTATTTGTTGGTTTCTTTGTTTTAATTTTTTTTAAATACCTTTTTGGCCATACCATGATATGTGTGGGATCTTAGTTCCTCCACCAGGAATTGAACCCATGCTTCCTGCATTGGAAGCACGGAGTCTTAAACATTGGACTGGCAGGGAAGTCTCCTTTGCTTATATATTTTGTATGTAGGAGTTTATATCTCTTAATTCTCTATCCCTGTTTTTGTCTCTCTCCCTTCCCTCTTTCCACTGGTAAGCACTCATTTGTTCTCTGTATCTATTGTTTTTTTTTAATTCTATACATTGGTTTGTTTATTTTTTAGGTTCCTCATATAAGTGATAATATCTAGTATTTATCTTTCTCTGTCTGACTTATTTCACTAAGCTGAATATTCTAACGGCCCATCTCCACTGCTGTAAATGGTAGAATTTCATTCTTTTTTATGGTGGAGCAGTATCACATTGTATAACGCATCTTCTTTATCCGTTCACCTGTTGATGCTCGGGTTGCTTCCATGTCTTGGCTATTGTAAAAAATGCTGCAATGAGCATTGGGGTACATGTATCTCTTTATATTTGACATTTGTTATGGATATTTGTCCTCTCCTTCTTCTTGGGCAGATGATTCAGCTTCAGCCTCTGTAGGCTGCTGTGAGTCCCTTTCCTTCCTGTCCTCCAGACTCAGTCTGATTTGCCCCCATGGTGATCCTCCAGGGTCACACCTCATCCTTAGATTTCACCCTTGATATTCATCCCACATTCTGATCTCTTGGATTTCTTTGTATTTTGCTGAAATAATTTATTGAGTAATCCTGTTTGCAAGTGTCCATGGATGTAAAGCTTTCTAAGCCTCTCTCTTGATTGGATGTTGACTGGGTGTAAATTTTTACTGTGAGGCTAAAGGACTTGTTTCACTGTCACCTCGTATCCGATGATGCTGATAGGATTGTCATTCATTAGCAAGTTGTCTCGTCTCTGTTAGTAGCTTGACAGTGGTTTCTTTATGCTGGTGTTCTGAAACATTATGAAGTTTTGGATGATTGATGAAGTTTTGGCTCTATGACAGGCCTTTTCAGTCTGAAGGTTCATATCATCGGCTCTTGAAGTTTTGTCTTCTGTTCCTTCCTTTCCTCTGTGTTCTCTCTTTCTGAAAGGCTTCTTAGGTGGGCGTGGCCCTGCTCTGTTAATCTTTACTGTTTATTAATTAAAATTCCTACTTGGATTTTGTTCTGTTGTCTGTGTTTTCCGTGACTTGTTCCTCTAGTTCTGTTTTTTTCTCCAACCAAAATTTTCACTTCCCTGGCTTCCTAATCTCAGACTGCAAATTTTTCGTGGCAGCCTTTCAGATCTACCTGAAGTATTATGTGAACATTCTTTCTATTAATAATTGTCTACTCTTTCTAGAAGCATCCTTGTTATTTCCAGGGTGACCTTTTTTGGTAATGCTGATTTTCCTGAAGTGTCTGACAATTCTTGTTTGGCCCTTGGCATTCCTGACTTGTTTGAATGAAATATACCAACAAGAGTCAGGTTTCCTCTGAAAACCTTCTTTCCCTCAAATGAGAGATGGCAGCAAACCTTCAGAGCATGGGCCATGTTGATAAACAAGGCTCATCTTAAGATTCAGTACCAGGAGGGGATGAACAGGATGCCCCCATGCAAATGCCAGAGGAAGAGAAGTCTCACCCCAGGGCACCCCACCAGCCCTCAGGCGCATCTCTCCTTTTAAAAAACCTTGTTCTCTGAATGGGAGACTCATCTTGGTGCTCCAAGTAAAGGGCTTTAATCAGTCCCTCCGGAGTCCACCCCATCTCCATTTAGTTCTTTGGGCCAGTCGACTTGGGAGTGCTCTGTAGCACCCCACCACTCCTTTCTCCACCGTGAACGGTCTTCCCCTGTCACACTTTCAGCCCTTCCTTACTCTGCTCATTTGGCTTCCCTGGTGGCTCAGATGGTAAAGAGTCTGCCTGCAGTGTGGGAGACCAGGGTTCGGTCACTGGGTCAGGAAGGTCCCCTCAGTTCAGTTCAGTTCAGTCACACAATCGTGTCTGACTCTGTGAACCCATGGATTGCAGCACACCAGGCTTCGCTGTCCATCACCAACTTGAAGCTTGCTCAAACTCATGTCCATTGAGTTGGTGATGCCATCCAACCGTCTCATACTCTGTCGTCCCCTTCTCCTCTCGTCTTCAATCTTTCCCAGCATCAAGGTCTTTTCTAAAAGTCAGTTCTTCCTATCAGGTAGCCAAAGTATTGGAGTTTCAGCTTCAGCATCAGTCCTTCCAATGAATATTCAGGACAGATGTCCTTTAGG
This sequence comes from Neotragus pygmaeus, assembly GCA_006410875.1. Classification (NCBI taxonomy): domain Eukaryota; kingdom Metazoa; phylum Chordata; class Mammalia; order Artiodactyla; family Bovidae; genus Neotragus; species Neotragus pygmaeus. The sequence goes on from SJYV01056333.1 coordinate 3,597,853, forward strand.
ATGGACTGGTTGGATCTCTTTGCAGTCCAAGGGACTCTCAAGAGTCTTCTCCAACACCACAGTTCAAAAGCATCAATTTTTTGGTGGTTAGCTTTCTTTCTAGCCCAACTCTCGCATCCATACATGACTACTAGAAAAACCATAGACTTGACTAGGTAGACCTTTGTTGGCAAAGTAATGTCTCTGCTTTTTAATATTCTGCCTAGTTTGGTCATAGCTTTTCTTCCAAGGAGCAAACATCTTTTAATTTCCAGGGAAGATCCCTTGTAGAAGGGAAAGGCTACCCACTCCATTATTCTTGCCTGGAAAATTCTGTGAACAGAGGAGCCTGGCAGGCTACAGTCCATAGGGTCACAAAGAGTCTGACATGACTGAGCAACTTCACATGTATATAATTACTCTGCTCAATCTGTCCATCAAATGAGCCAAGTAATTCTACCTTCCAGAGAGTTGCTGATGTTTTGGAGTTATCTTCTCCTTCTTCTCCATGTTCAAAGCTTTTATGATTTTATTCCATTTTATCCCTTTATACCATGAATTTAATGGGATTTTAGGAGAGAAAAATATGTTCCATTTTCCTACTTGAAATACTTTGTAGAGTTGGGAACATGTTATGAAGATTTCCACATCATTAAACATTTAGGAAACAGCATTGATACACAGCATACTCTGATATAAATGTATTTTGCTTATTGATTTCTAGGTTTTTAGATTTGTTATGTTTTCTTCTTTCTTCCTTTCTTTTTCATTTCTTTGTTTTTCCGATTTAAATACAATACAATGCTTTTTTGTGTGTGTGCACAAGTCTTTGTCCTTATCTCTGGATAGATTTCAAACAATAGAATTTTGGGGTGAAAGGGTGAGTGTCATTTTTTGAATGGATATCCAATGACCAAATTGTTTTCTCCAAGCTGTTGTTTTAACTGCTGCAAAGTACTAGTCCCATTACAGTGTAACTAGCATGTTCAAAGTAACCCCTACCCCCCCTTGAAAAAGCAGATAACAGCATACAAATTACACTTCTTGATTACTTAGGAGTTCAACTTTTGTTTTCATACTTTTTTATGTTTATTTTTATTTATTTATTTTGGTTGCTCCAGGTCTTAGTTGCAGCAGTTAGGATCTTGATCTTAGTTGCAGTTGGGATCTTTGATCTATTGCGACATGCAAGATATTTTAGCTGTGGCATGTGAACTCTTAGTTGTAGCATATGGGATGCTACAATATGGGAGTTCCCCTCCCAGAGATCTATCTGGGCCACCCTGGATTGGGAGTGCAGAGTCTTAACCACAGACCACCAGGGAAACCTCTTATATGTTTTATTTAGTTATTGTCTTTCCAGTTTAGTGAACTGTTTGCTTCTGTTCTTTTTGTATTCCCCATTTACCTCATTTTATTTTTGGTGTTTATAATGATTTGAAGTTTATGTTTTTGTAGTGGTAAGGTTCTCAGTCTTTTCCCTTGTAATTTCTTGAGCCATATTTAAACTGTCAATGTCCTTTAACTATAAAAGATGACCTAAATATTTACATATATTTCGCTCTAGGTTTTTGATTATTTGATTTTTTTCTTGGTCTATTCCTTTTAAATAGTCTGGTGGTTTTGTTTATGTCTGACTGCATTAAATAGAATTTCTAAGAAAGTGTTACTTAATAGCAGAAGTAATGGGCATCTTGTCTTTTTTCTTATTTTAATGGCAATATGTCTGCAGTGATTTTCAAAGTGAGGTGTATGAAGTGTTCTTTTGGGGTGTAGGGAGAAAAAAGATGAAGAAGAAAATTAAGCTTTGCTAATATCGACTGTAAAGAGTGGCACTTACATCCTCAATTGGCCATATGTGTGCCAGTCTGGTGTGACAGGTGTGATATGTTCAGGAAGGTGGATGTCCCATAAAGGGGGGCATTGCCATAGGACCTTCCCTGTGCACTTGTTACCACTTACTTGCGATACAAATGTCTGACTGGGGAGATTTAGAGATTATATTAATCAATTTTAACTAGACTAAGAAAATAAACAAGATATCGGCCAGTGAGCTTCAGCTTTTGGATCATCCTGATCATGCAGGCCCAAGTGGACCACAAGGCAATGGCTGAGTTGGCATTTCCTGTGCTTCTCAGGGAGACCTTCATTAACCACTTTACGGGTTAAAGTGATAAGCCATCAGACTGGGCAAAAGTTGACCAAAACAAGTAAAAAACTTCTAAAATACTATCTAAAATGTTGATCTGTATTCACTTTTGTGAATAATGAAACCTGGCCTGATCTTTGAAATGAGATGGAAAATGATTCTAGGTGGCTTTCGTACCACGATAAAGTGTGCAGCTTTTATCAGGGGAAATTGCTTCCAAGAGTTGTCAAACGAAAATTGGAGTCACACACTTTCTGTCATAAACAGGCAAATGGTCTGCATTTGTGATGTCTCCTGCGATGGCAGGATGTTGTCTGCTACATAGGCTTAAAGATGACATTTTAACAAAGACTGAGGAAATAAATGCTTTTTAAAGGAAATTCATGCTATGGAAAGAACAGTTTCGAGAATGGATGTTTCTGGAAATGTTTCAACCATTACGTGATTTTGTGATTAGAAAAGTATTATGAGTATGAGATCTATAAGCTCAAATCTGTGAGGTAAAAAAAAGTGGAGACAGAATTTTGTTAATTTCTTAAGAATCTTCTAAGGGAAGAGATCAAGTATTTTTGGTTAAAAATAAGAAAATGCAACTGCTTTCAATCAGTTTGCAAAATCATCTGATGACATGAAGGGAGATGAAACTTTACCAGCCAAATATCAGCAAAAATCTTGGCATGTTTGTGGGATGGATTGAAGAGCAAATATTATGATTTAGTAAATATTGACAATGATATTTTTCTTCCATTTGGATCTGCAAATTTTTCTGAGGTGTATTTTTGGTTATGGCAGAAGTTAAGTACGGACATGCACACAACCTAAAACCATATCTTCAGATTACTATATAACAAAAAGTCATGTCAGGATTGTCCACAAGCATGAGTAATATTAAAGCCCAGCTTTCCATAAAAATCCAATTTCTGTGTTTTGAGAGAAAAGTGTTCATTTAAGCAGTGTTTTAAATTTATTAGTCTAGAGTTGCACATAGAATTCTCATATTTCAGACTGTGTTCTATTTATGCTTTCTCTATTTGTTTTAATAAACTTGTCAGAGATTTGTCTGGTTAATTGCTTTTGTTTCAGAGAACCAGCTCTTTTAATTTATCTGTTTTCTAATTTATCTCTTTCATTATTTTTTTTTTTTGTTTTCTTAATTTATTTTGTTGTTCTTTTTCTAAAAAGTTTGTGTTGAAGACTTATTTAGTGTTTGCATTTTTCTCCTAAGAATACTAAAAAGATCTCACAGTTTATCTGAATGCTGCTTTGTTAAGCCTAATATACTTTTTAATAAGAATCATTTCCCTTAAAAAATTTTAAATATAGTCTATAATTTAAATTTTAATTTAAGCTTTGACATAAGAGTATGTTAAAATTTTCAATTTTAATGGATAAATTCTAGAGGTCAAAGGTCCAGCATGGTGATTATAGTTAATAACACTGTGTTATATACTTGAGAGCTGCTGAGAGAGCTGTAGATCTTAAATGTTCTCACCACAAGAAATGGGTAATTATGTGACCTCTTGGAGGTGTTAGGGAAAGCTGTGGTGGTCATCATTTTGCAACATATAAGGGTATCAACACCTTGTATGGCTTAAGACTTACACAATGCTGTATGTCAGTTATAGCTCAATAAAGTTAGAGAAAATATCCGTTTTAGCTTTTAAAATATTGACTTGTTATTGTTTCTATTTATATTCAATGGTGTCAGACCTGCTTTTGAAGATCTTTATTGAAGCTTGCTTTGTGGTCTTATATTTGCTAAATTTTTGTACGTTTTGCAGATGTCTGAAAAGTGACCTACACACACACACACACACACACACACACACACGCGCGCGCGCGCGCACGCGCGCGCACGCGCCTCCATAGAAAAATGTCTACCTCATTCACATCCTCTTTGTTTTTATTTTTTTGTGGTCTTATATTTGCTAAATTTTTGTACGTTTTGCAGATATCTGAAGTGACCCCCCACTCCCACATGCACGCAAAGCCTCCATAGAAAAATGTCTACCTCATTCACATCCTCTTTGTTTTTATTTTTTTGTCCTGGTGATTTGCCAAAGGCTTAGAGAGTATCTTTAAAATATTCACCAATTTAATATATCAAAAATGTCTTTAAATTATTTTTACTTTATAATGATATGATACGTGATACAGAGGTTTGTGACTAATATATGATTATTTTGGATTTTACTCTTTTGAAACGTACACTGACCTTCACTATATTTTCAGTGGTTTTTATTTTGAATTGTTTTGCAGTTAGAACTTTCTTTTCTTTGACCTTTGCCTGTAAGTCTTTTCCCATAATTTATTTGGTAAACTTCTCCACTCATTTTACTTTAAGTAACCCTTAAAGGCAGCTGGGGATAGTTTCTCTGTTGGTGGCTGCTTGCTATTGTGAAGGGAACTGAGTTTCATCTTGATCCTTTGTGGCTAACCTGTTTTTTCTAACCTGGATGCTCAGAAGAATTTGCCTTATCTTAGAAATTCAAAAATGTTATAAGGATTTCTGGTTCTGTCAGTGTGGCCGATAAGCTCACATGGATTATTTGCCTGCCATAAATACAGAGATGCAGGATAAAAATATAACAAAAAATTTAACTCTGTAGCTCAACTAGTTGTGTGCCTGCTTTCTTACAGATTTATCCTTCTCTTTCCTCCTAATTCACTCTGTATAGTAAGGTCCATTCAAGCAAAGTACATTTCCAGATCCCCTGACCAGAGGGAGGTGCCAGCAGGAGGTGAGAAGGTGAAGATGGATTTGCCTTTGACAAATGTCTCCATGGTGCCTCTGTCTCTTAAGGGTTCCTGTCCTTGATCTTTGCAGAACAGAGCTTTCCCTTGCACTGTCTCAGATCTTATTGGGCATCCTCTACCAGTTCTAGGTCCTCTGGGCACCCCAACTCTGAGGTCCGGGTAATACTGCCCTTTCTGTTTGTGCCTGCAGACTAGGGGTGGGAATCACTTTCTGCTGTTGCTGCTCTCTGCTAACCAGGCTCTGGGGGGCTTTGCAGCCCCTCTGCCTGCTTGGTAGGTAGCTCACTGTTTCACATCCTTTTAATGAATTAGCTGACCGAGGCTCTGTTTTCCTGACTACACTCTCCCTGTTATTTTCACACTAAAATAACCTAGTGTGAAAGAAAGGAAGAGGAGACTCAGAGCCTAGAGATGAAAGCGAAAACATCCCATAAGACCCTGGCAATTGGGAGTCTGGATGTCCATGCAGGGAGGAAAGGCCTGGGCTTAAATCCGTAGCAGGCAGGAAACAGGAACTGAGACCCTGCTTCTACTGATGGCCGCCCCTTTTGTAAGTGGGGATTAGAGTCAGTCAGCCCACCGCTCAGCAAAGTGGCCAAGAAGCTTGCTACCAGGAACTATGGCTGCCAAAGGAAGAGGTGCACATGATGCATCAGAACTCCAAACCTGTGCTTGGGGTCGGGGGGCGTGTGTAGTCGACATCTAAACAACCCATGTGGCGCAGGCCTTCCAAGCTAAAGATGAATGGACAGACTGGTCCTCAACTGGTGAAGCCTGGGGGACCAGGGCCATGGATGTGGATCACTGCGCATGTGCAGCTCCAGAGGGAGCAAACGACACCTACTGAAGATGCTCCCGCCCACAAAGTGAAATCACACCAGGAAACTGTTTACTGCTAGTGACCGAGAAGCACCAAAAAGAGGATTAGCGCCTTAAGAAACTGAGGTAACAGAACGACATTCCGAAAGAAAATATGAAAAGGACAGAGAATAAAGATTATAATGAAAGATTTATGCTCAGTGATAAAGATAGGTTTATAAAAGAAACATTACACTTCTAGAAATGGAAAACATCATAATTTACATGAAAAACGAGCAGACAGGTTAAACTGTGAGTTAAGTTACAACTGAATAAAAGAATGTGAATGTAAAAATAGTTTTGAAGAAATTGCTTATAACATAGACACACAGACTTTAAAAAATGAAAATTAAAAAAAATTTTCTAAAGAAACTTGGAAGATACAGTATCAGTTAAGGTTTAGTTCAAAGACCAGTATAGTTCAAGGGCTGGGTATTTTAAGAAGGAAGGGATTTAATACAGGGAATTTGATGCTTACAAAATTGTTGAAGGGCTCAAGGACTGGATTTTGGATGAGTCTCCAGAAAGACTCCCAGAATAATTCAGATCAACACTCTAGGAGGTGTATTGCAATTGAGACCCCACTGGCATATGCTTCTTGTTGCTAAAACTTCCTCTTGACCCCTCAAAAGCTGGAGGATGAACTTGAAGTTCATCTGAGGATTCAGAAACCATTGCTTTTCTGCCAACACCTTGACACGCCTTCACAGCCCGGAAACTAGACGGTGGACAGAGGAGCACTGTTGCAAGGAAGCATCATGTTTGCATGACTTTTCTTGCCTGTAGAAACAGCCAGAAATGATCAGGAAAAAGACCTTCATCCAGTGGTGTGCTGGAGTCAGCTCATACCAGCCCATGAAAGCCCCGACTGGTGGTACTGGTGCCAGGGGTGTGGATCTTGTTAAATGTTCAGGAATTTTATGAGACAGTTATTAAACATGACTATGCTTAAAGGCATGATAAGAGAAATGTAAACTTAAATTCTCAGATGAAGTATAGACTTACAATGAAATAAAGAAATGAAATGGCCAAAAACCATATAAAAAGATGCCTGAAATAGCAGTCAAGGAAATCTAGTTAAGAAAAATGAAACCGTCTGCTTATACTCAGTGTCAGCAAGGCTCTGGGGGAAATAGACATGCTGATAGGTTAATGGTGGGTCTGTAAATTGTCACAACTATGATGATGTTTTTAAAAGTTGTCTACAAATTCTCTGATACTCCATCTTTCAAAAGATAGAGCCTAATTTCCTTCCCCATGAGTGTGAGCTTCGCTTAGCATCTTGCTTCTAATGAATAGAATGTGTTGAAAGTGATTTCTGAGACCAGTTCATAAAAGCACCCTCCTCCTGTATCTTGGAACACCTGCTGGGGGAAGCCAGCTGTCCTGTCATCAGAACACCCAAGCAGCCCTCTGGGGAGTGCCCCGAGGATGTTGTTAACAGCCACGTGAGTGCCGTCTTGGGAGTGGATCCCACAGCTCCAGGCATACCTTCTGATGGTGGTAACCCTGGTCAGTGTCTTAATTGCAACCTCATAAGACCATCTGAGCCAGAACCACTCAGAGAAGCAATTCCTGACTCCTGACCCGTGGAACCTGTGAGATAATAGGTATTTGCTGTTTTAAGCCACTAAGTTCAAGGGTAAGTTGTTATATAGCAATAGACAACTAAGCCGACCACTTTGGAGAGCACTTTGGAAAAATGCTGTAATATTTGATCTAGGTATGCAGGCTGGAGAAAGTTCCCCAAGTATATGCAAAGAGATACATGTGAGGATGTTCCCTGCAGAATGCTTTTCTTTCAGTTGGATAGTAGATAAATAAATTGCAATATGGAAAGCTGTGGCACAATTAAAAGTAAATTAAGTATATGTATATGGATTTGACCAAGTCCCTAAGCTCTAAGATAGGTTGAAATGTGCACATTGCAAGAGCATATGTATACTGTGGTATTATTTATGTAAACTGAAAGATACATACAGCAATACTGTGTGTGTGTGTGTTTGTATGTTGCTCAGTCGTGTCCAACACTTTGCAGCCCCATGGACTGTAGCCTGCCCAGGCTACTTTGTGGAATTCTCCAGGCAAGAATACTAGAGTGGGTTGTCATTTCCTTCTCCAAAGGATCTTTCCAGGGATCGAACCTGGGTCTCCTGCATTGCAGGCAGATTCTTTACCATCTGAGCCACTGGGAAAGCCCAGAGCAATAATATAATATATTCTATATAATTACACCCAAATGTAGGAAAATTTAAAACCATGAACCAGAAGGATACATTCTGCATCCTGAACAGGGTTGTTGCAGCAGAGTGAANCAGTTATTAAACATGACTATGCTTAAAGGCATGATAAGAGAAATGTAAACTTAAATTCTCAGATGAAGTATAGACTTACAATGAAATAAAGAAATGAAATGGCCAAAAACCATATAAAAAGATGCCTGAAATAGCAGTCAAGGAAATCTAGTTAAGAAAAATGAAACCGTCTGCTTATACTCAGTGTCAGCAAGGCTCTGGGGGAAATAGACATGCTGATAGGTTAATGGTGGGTCTGTAAATTGTCACAACTATGATGATGTTTTTAAAAGTTGTCTACAAATTCTCTGATACTCCATCTTTCAAAAGATAGAGCCTAATTTCCTTCCCCATGAGTGTGAGCTTCGCTTAGCATCTTGCTTCTAATGAATAGAATGTGTTGAAAGTGATTTCTGAGACCAGTTCATAAAAGCACCCTCCTCCTGTATCTTGGAACACCTGCTGGGGGAAGCCAGCTGTCCTGTCATCAGAACACCCAAGCAGCCCTCTGGGGAGTGCCCCGAGGATGTTGTTAACAGCCACGTGAGTGCCGTCTTGGGAGTGGATCCCACAGCTCCAGGCATACCTTCTGATGGTGGTAACCCTGGTCAGTGTCTTAACTGCAACCTCATAAGACCATCTGAGCCAGAACCACTCAGAGAAGCAATTCCTGACTCCTGACCCGTGGAACCTGTGAGATAATAGGTATTTGCTGTTTTAAGCCACTAAGTTCAAGGGTAAGTTGTTATATAGCAATAGACAACTAAGCCGACCACTTTGGAGAGCACTTTGGAAAAATGCTGTAATATTTGATCTAGGTATGCAGGCTGGAGAAAGTTCCCCAAGTATATGCAAAGAGATACATGTGAGGATGTTCCCTGCAGAATGCTTTTCTTTCAGTTGGATAGTAGATAAATAAATTGCAATATGGAAAGCTGTGGCACAATTAAAAGTAAATTAAGTATATGTATATGGATTTGACCAAGTCCCTAAGCTCTAAGATAGGTTGAAATGTGCACATTGCAAGAGCATATGTATACTGTGGTATTATTTATGTAAACTGAAAGATACATACAGCAATACTGTGTGTGTGTGTGTTTGTATGTTGCTCAGTCGTGTCCAACACTTTGCAGCCCCATGGACTGTAGCCTGCCCAGGCTACTTTGTGGAATTCTCCAGGCAAGAATACTAGAGTGGGTTGTCATTTCCTTCTCCAAAGGATCTTTCCAGGGATCGAACCTGGGTCTCCTGCATTGCAGGCAGATTCTTTACCATCTGAGCCACTGGGAAAGCCCAGAGCAATAATATAATATATTCTATATAATTACACCCAAATGTAGGAAAATTTAAAACCATGAACCAGAAGGATACATTCTGCATCCTGAACAGGGTTGTTGCAGCAGAGTGAAAGAAGTGGAGAAATACAGTAGGTGGGCAGGGCTTCAATATAAGGTATTTCTAAAAAGAAACCTAAAGCAAATGAGGATAAATATTAGCTCATATTCAGTCTGGGTGGTGGGGCCATGGCTCATTATATTATTTGCTGCATATTCTGTTTATTTGATATATTCTTTGTTGACATTAATGTAGATTTTCTGCTACTATTTTTGGATTACTCCTTTGCTTTGCAAAGACCTGCACCTTTTCCAAATGAGCTTGCCTCTTAGCAAGCTGTCTTCTCTTTTTGACTTGATATCTCCTCACTGTACTCTGAGATTTCCTCATAAATTTGCGTTCTTATTCTTATTTCACAGGCACCCTGCTTTCTTACTTATTTTTAAGGATGTAACCAGAAACTTATTGTCTTCTTTCTTGTATCATATTGTTGTTGACAATCTACTTTTGGCTGTACATCTTCTTGAAGTGCTTCCTCCTCTAATGATGCAGAACATTTATTTAGCCCCTCACAGTGGTGTTTTCTGCTTACTCATTCCTATCTGATTTGAGTTCTGTCCAAACCCTCCTTGCCAATTGGCCTGCCCTTGCAGGATCTTTATAAGAGAACACAATTGTTTTGTAAGTACTTAGCCAGACGCTCTGCTGGCATCCATCTAGTGCATCTTTGCTGGAGTAAGAAGGGATCTTCTTGTCCCTGTAACTTAACTCTTGGACTCTGAGGAGGAGACGTGCATTTCTAGGGTATATGAGGTCTTCTGCAGTTCTTCCTTAATCAAAAGCAATACGGGAAAAGCCTACAACAAATTTCACATCTTCACGTGCAGGGCCCATGCCTCAGACCCTCCTGTTCCTAGCCGTGTTGCAGACTAGGAGGGATGATCCCTGTCTAGCCATAGGACGGGGATTGTTGCTTCCCAGTGGAGCTAAGGACCGAAGGAACTGGATCCAGACTCCTTTAAAAAAGCAGGTCCAGCATGGTCAGTTTGAGAAGCATTTCTCTCTAAACTACTTTAAGTTGCACTTTGAGAAAATTTTGGAAAGAAGTTCAAGTGCATTTCTCTAGATGCACTCTAGATGTCTTTCTTCTTCTCTCTCTGTAGCCCATTACCAGTAATTGATGAAACAAAGTAGTTTAGAGAGAATTACTTCTCAAACTAAACTATCTGTGGCGAGGGACTAGTGTTTTGTCTTTTTTTTTTTTTTTTTCCATTTTTTGTTTAACGCCTCCATCCTTGGCAGACTGGTTTCCGTAAAATGCAGAAAGCATGAATTAGTGGAAAAATGAAGTAAAAAACAGAAATATAAAAAAAAATCAAGTCCANCGAGGGACTAGTGTTTTGTCTTTTTTTTTTTTTTTTTCCATTTTTTGTTTAACGCCTCCATCCTTGGCAGACTGGTTTCCGTAAAATGCAGAAAGCATGAATTAGTGGAAAAATGAAGTAAAAAACAGAAATATAAAAAAAAATCAAGTCCACTGTTCACATGCTTAGGTATTTGGACAATGCTCCAAATTGGTATAAAAATTTCAATGCTTTCGTTCAATTCTTGTCCTTATCTCATTGCAGACAAGCAGCAAATAATATTCAGTTGGCAGTGGTCCACACACTACACTTTGAGCAGTGCTGCTTCAGAGGCCCTGCAGAATTATGTCCTGGAATACTCTTTATCCAGAATAATAATATCAGCCTACAGCAATGTGCCTGGGTCTTTGGTACTGCAGAGAAAAGAAAAAAAGGAAGTTATATTACTCTACGTTTTTTCAGAGAAACATAACCAATAGAATATATATATATATATATATACACATAGAAAGAAGTTTATTGTAAGGAATTACTCTGGTGGGCCAGAGACCCAGGAGAGCTGTTGGTGTAAACTCCAGCCTGAGCCCAAGTCCAAAGGCAGGAGAAGACCAGCATCTTAGCTCGAACAGTTCAGACAGAAAGAACAAGTTTTCCTTTACTTTTCCTTTCTGTTCTATTCAGACCTCTAACAGATTGGATCAGGCCCAACCACCTTGGGGAGGGCAGTCTTCTTTACTCGGACTGCCAATTTAAATGTTACTCTCACCCCAAAACACTCTCACAGACATACCCAGAATAACATTTAACCAAATATCTGGGCACCTCGTGATCCAGTCAAGGTGACAGAAAATTAACCGTCGCTGAAGTGCGTCACCTCAAGGCAAGGGGAGTGAGCCTCTTTGGTTTGTTACTTTGCCAAGAAGTGTACCAGTTCCTCAATCCTGAAAACAGGAACTTCTTTTGTTTCCAGCCTCCTGATAAGTCATCTTTGATATGACCATGGAGTGTAGCGGTACCCAGGAAATAGACTCTTTTTCATCTCTGGTGCTTTTCATTCAAATAGCCCCCTCCTCCTGATACAGTCAGGCTTCTCTGGAGGCTCAGATGGTAAAGAATCTGCCTGCAATGTGGGAGACCTGGGTTCACTCTCTGGGTCAGGAAAATACCCTGGAGAAGAGAATGGCAACCCACTCCAGTATTCTTACCTGGGGAACCCCATGGACCGAGGAGCCTGGTGGGCTGCAGTCGATGAGGTTGCAAAGAATCAGACACGACTGAGCGACTAAGCAGGAGCAGAGCCTGATACAGTCAGCTGCTTGCAGAAACCGCTCAGCGCTCAGGCCCCCTGGTGCTCTGTTGTATACACACTGAATTGCTTGGCACATCCATGGCGTGCAATGCCAGCCAGCTTCTCTATGAAACTCACCCTTGGCCAGGTTCTTCCTGATCCTCCTTCAAAAGCTAGCGTGTTTTATCTTCCACCTGACATATCGTGACCTTCTTCTGCCCCGCATCCCACTTCATGTAATCCTTAGCAAATAATTACTGATGATATTTATTGAGAACATTTCTGATGCTAAGTCAAGTGCTTTGTGTATCTTATCTTATTTCATGTTTACAAAATCCTATGCAGTATGTGTCAAACCCCCACTTTTACAGAGGAGAAGGCTGAGGCTTACAGAGGTTATTTACCTACATGGCTAGTCAGTGCAGAGCTAGTATTTAAATCTAACTGCTTTTGACCAGATAGTCATGTTTCGTAGCCAGGAAACCATACGAATTCACAGAAAATACAGAAAAAAATGTTCACACGATAAACAATCACTTAATAGTTCTCAATGAGTAAAATAACTATTAAAAAATATATATATAAGGATCCATCTCTAAGCTTTAGTTCAGGACCATGTCTGTCTTTGCTGATGAACTGATGTGTTTCCCTTCCATAGCCAAACAGAGGACCTTAAAAGCCTGGATTTCCCCAGGTGGCTTGGGGTGAAATTTAGTCTTTAATCGCAGCGGCTGTTTTTAGCTTACTTGGGATAATGTTCTTCCCTTTCTTGAACATGACTTTATTTATCTCTACGGATGGCTCAATTGCACGTGTTTCCTTTCCCACTAGACTCTGAGTGTTTCGGGTGAATGAACTGAATATGTACCTAATTTTGTAGACTGCTTTTTCCAGAAGCAAATTATGCTGGTCTATCAAGTGGGACTCAGTTGCGACCAGTTTTCTCTGCAGAATACTCAGCATTTCTTCTGCAGCTGAATGTGGCTTGGACACATGTGTTTGAGTATAACCTTGTTACGGCAGCTATAAAAATGTGTGTGGTGGGGCCAGAGCTTCGGACAACCAAGTAGAAGGGGATCATGGGAAGAGGTTTACAAAATGCTGAGACACTGGAGTCATGAGCGGTGGCGTGGGAAGAAATGCTTTCCGTGCCTTACTGACCTCAGTGGGGCCTCCTTCCAGGTGGCAAAATTAGAGATCAGTGTGGGTGCTCTCCCATGTTTATGAAAGATTTCAATGATGGTTAAAACAACAGATTAACTGGGTCCCGGGGCCAGTGCTGAGAGGGATGCTGAAACCACACAGGAAATGTTAGCCAGTATGGATGTATCACTCCCACGACCATGGGACTCAGTCTAGGCTACAATGACCACGGTGGCACATGGTGCCCCAAATCAGGGCTAGCCACAGGAAAGGGAGAGTGGGCCTACCTTGTGCGTCTGATTCTCATCTTTAAACCTGTTTGGTCTGGAATTTGACTCTGAGAAAAGAGGTGATGGTAATTGAAGTTGTCTTCCAAAGAAAGATTCTTCAAAAAATTTTTTTTGTTATTTTGAATTTTATTTTACTTATTTGGTTGCACTGGGTCTTCATTGTGGCACGCAGGATCTTTTGTTGTGGCATGTGGGATCTAGTTCCCTGACCAGGGATGGAACCCAGATCCCCTGTGTCGGAAGCTTGGTGTCTTAGCCACTGGACCACTGGGGAAGTCACCCAGAGAAAGATTCTTGCCCGTTTATGTGTAAGGATGGATTTGGCTGGGAGGGGGAGTCTGACTTACAATTAGCTGAAGATGTGCCCCTTACAATTGTCAAAGGCTGCATACTCTGTGATTCCCTCCTGTCACTTGCGATCAGCCCGTGGGTGGAGGGATGTTAGCCGTGGAAAGAGTTAAGGGTGCACTGGAGGCTGGTGGCTGGCTCCAGCCTCAGCCGTGTGTCTGTTTTACTTTTCAGGGCCCAGAACATTTGTGAGAATTGTCCCAGTTGTTATGATGAGAGAAAAGTACCTTTGATAGAAATAGAGAAATCAGGAAGCGTGGCCTATTTTTTAGGAAGATAATTAATTCATTTTTCGACATCTTAAGTTTGAAATGAGGGTTTGACATCCGGGTGGAAATGTCTGGTGGAGAGCTGAGGTTGCTTAGTTGAAAGAGAGCTTAGGAGGCTTGTGTTCTAGAATGGATTCTTCCACTCACTGGCTTCCTGCTCTTGGTCAAGCCTTGTAGCTCTTAGGAGTCTCATGGGTTGATCTCTAAGTTAGCAGCTCTCAGTCCATCCAGGAGTGTGCTGGAGTGGGCTCTGGTCAGGAGGGAGAGAGAGGAAGGGGCATCCTGCCGGCCTGTCACTCAGGCCTGCAGTGTCACAGGGGAAGGAAGACAGCAGCCTCCCCCCACAGCATCCATCACCAGGGACAGCTGATTGTCATGAGTGTGACTTGAGGGAAACAAGGTTTGGGAGCCCGGAAGCCCTGAACGGTCATCCCCAGAGACTGGCCTTCTGTCGGCTGTCTCTTTTTGTAATTTACACCTTGTTGCTCAGCAGTGCCTTAAGGGGCTGCTAGGACCACTCTGGCTTAACACACAGATGCAAATTTTAATGCCCAGAGGGACTCTACAAGGGACTCACAGGGAGAAAGATTGGTGTGTGGGCGACAGCACAGGGGCCGTTTCTCTCCCACAGAGCCCCTGGCAAGGAAGGCCTCAACCTCTGCTTGCATGCCCCCAATGGTGGGGAGATCACTCCTTCCTGTGCCCCTGTTCACCTTCCTGGAGCTCTGTCAAAAGGATGTCCTCTACCTGCACCCTAGAATTGACTCCTGCTCCCTCCTGCCTGTTCCCCTAATTCCACCCAGAGGCTTCGCTATCCTCTTAGCCCCCTTTGCAGATGGGGAAGCAGAACCAGAGATGCCCCACGACTCACTCACCATAACAGAGCCTGCTCTTTCCGATATGGGGAAACCCAACTNCTGCCTGTTCCCCTAATTCCACCCAGAGGCTTCGCTATCCTCTTAGCCCCCTTTGCAGATGGGGAAGCAGAACCAGAGATGCCCCACGACTCACTCACCATAACAGAGCCTGCTCTTTCCGATATGGGGAAACCCAACTTTCTCTCTCTTCTTTTTTTCATATTCTTATCCATTATGGTTTATTACAGGATACTGAACATAATTCCCTGTGTTACACAGTAGGACTTTTTATGTATTCTAAATGTGGTAGCTTGCATTTACCACCCCAAACTCCCAGGAGCACTCTTCCCTGCTTCCCCTACCCCTTTGCAACCACAAGTCTGTTCTTGTGTCTGTGAGTCTGTTTTGTAAAGAAGTTCATCTGTGTCGTATTTTAGATCCACAGATGCGATACGTTTGATGTTTGTCTTTGTCTTCATTCACTTTGAGAATCGCTACGTCCATCCATGTTGTNTGCTTCCCCTACCCCTTTGCAACCACAAGTCTGTTCTTGTGTCTGTGAGTCTGTTTTGTAAAGAAGTTCATCTGTGTCGTATTTTAGATCCACAGATGCGATACGTTTGATGTTTGTCTTTGTCTTCATTCACTTTGAGAATCGCTACGTCCATCCATGTTGTTGCAAATAGCATTATTCCATTCTTTTTCATGGCTGAGTAGTACTCCATTGTGTGTGTGTGTCTCTCACATCTTGCCCCGTTCATCTGTTGATGGCCATATAGATTGTCTCCATGCCTCAGCTATTGTGAATAGTGCCACTTTAAACATAGGGGTGTGTGGATCTTCTTGAATTAGAGTTTTGTTTGTATATATGCACGGGAGTGGGATTGCTAGATTATTTGGCAACTCTGATTTTAGTTGTTTGAGGAACCTCCATGCTGTGAGAGACCCAGCTTTCTAACTGTATCTCTCGTCCCTCCTTTTTGCCTTAGTCTGGAGCCTCTGGCCCCCTTGCACTGGTGGGAACTTCACACCCCTCGGGGNATAGCATTATTCCATTCTTTTTCATGGCTGAGTAGTACTCCATTGTGTGTGTGTGTCTCTCACATCTTGACCCGTTCATCTGTTGATGGCCATATAGGTTGTCTCCATGCCTCAGCTATTGTGAATAGTGCCACTGTAAACATAGGGGTGTATGGATCTTCTTGAATTAGAGTTTTGTTTGCGTATATGCGCAGGAGTGGGATTGCTGGATCATTTGGCAACTCTGATTTTAGTTGTTTTAGGAACCTCCATGCTGTGAGAGACCCAGCTTTCTAACTGTATCTCTCGTCCCTCACTTTTGCCTTAGTCTGGAGCCTCTGGCCCCCTTGCACTGGTGGGAACTTCACACCCCTCGGGGTAGCGCTCTGGGCCGAGGATCCCGGAGAGTTTGTTAGTCTAGTCTAAGGGGATGCTTTCATTTCCAGTGGGAGTCCTGGCAGCTGCTTCGTTCTGAGACACCTTGAGATGCTCCCCACCTTTCCAGCAGGTCAGGTGTGACTGGCATCTCAGAGGGCTGTGCTCACGAGCCACTCGTGCTAATAGGCGCAGGGCCGCTTCTCAGAGGTGCAGGCTGTTGTCTGTGTTCTCTCAGAGCCTGGCATGTCCGACCTGCTTTGAGTGCAGTATAAGTGCAATACCTGCTTTACTTGGGGAAAATGAAACACTTGGGTTTCATACGGTCACAGCTAAGACATCTGGTCCCTGGATACACTGACATTTCTAGGGTGTTCAATCCTTTCTTATGAGGACAAGAAAGGGTTTATCAGGCCAGAGAAAGGAGCAAGTGCATCCTTGTTTGCATGGAGAGCTGGTTGATGCCAGGGTATCCCACAGTCTGCCAGAACCCCATGGCTTAAGTTCATTATTAAATGGGGAAAATGAAGTAAGATGTACAGTGAAGGAAAGGATAGAATTTGGGGGCATTTGGGAATCGTTCTGGCCAGGGGGACCCTGGTACTCTCTGACTTTCCCTCTACCAACGTTACTGTTATTTAACAAAATACCCCTGGCCGTCCGAACACCGGGATGGTCCTTCAGGAAGGAAAAGAGGAATGGATGATGATGTCTTTCTCTCCCCCTCTACCTCCCGTCTCTCGTGAGCAGGGAGAAGATGCCTTTTCATCATGTGACCGCTGGCCTGTTGTACAAGGGGAATTACCTCAACCGATCTCTCTCTGCTGGCAGCGACAGTGAGCAGCTGGCTAACATCTCCGTGGAGGAGTTGGACGGTAAGGAGCCCACCCAGCCTGGGAGGTTAGCCACCCAAGGGAGCCATCTGGGGCTGTCATGCATCTAAGACCCTGGCCATCAGTTGTAGCCAGGTCTAACCATGATGCGGCAGGAAAGAGTTCAGAGATCACTTTTGCCCAGACGACTTCTTTGTGTGAGATGGACCTGGTGGCCTGAAAAATCTATGGTGAATGTTTTGGTTCCTTTGGATACCAACTGGGGAGACAGCCTTCAGCTCCCCACATGTTATTTTCCAGTTGATGGAATCTTGATCACCAATAGTGTGGCCTTGTTTCCCTCTTGTCCACGATGGGGCCCAGCTGTGGGGGAGATTGTAGCCCTGTTAATGGCCGTCTCTTGACTTGAGGCCTTTGAATGGTGCTTTGAATCCTGTCCAGATCGGAATCATTTGAAATCTGTGTCCAGGTGGAAATAGCCAGCAATTATTTTGATTGCCTCTGTAACAGTGTAACCCTGCCTTAGGGATGGGAATGAACCAGAGAACATGGTGACTGAATTCATCCTGGGACAGTGCCCCCTTTGTAGCCTGGGGAAATCAACTCCTTAATTAAAAAATTAAAATGAGGAAGAAAGAACTTTTTTTTTTTTTTTTTTAGGATAGAGAATTAGATTAATTCGGCCAGATGTTTGCCTAGGTACTGCATCTGCTGAAGGCAAGCCAGATCGGTTTCCTGTCTTGTTTTGGAATGCTGTGTTCCTGGTAACACACTGTCTTAAAACAAGAAGTTGAAATTTACTTTCTAAAGTAGGGAAGTTAGCTTGTGTACACCTGTGGTGGATTCATGTCGATGTATGGCAAACCCAATAGAGTATTGTAAAGTTAAATTAAAAAATGAATAAATAAATAAATTTATATAAAAAAAATAAAAATAAAGTAGGGAAGTTAAAATTACCTCAGATGGCCTGTATCTTTGCTTTTAAGTGTAACAGTCTGAACGAGTGCGCTTTCTCTTGGCACATTTCTTCCAAGGGAAAGGTGGGGAGTTTCAGTTCTGGGCCAGGGAAGCCGAACTTGCTTCACAGTTGATCAGCAGGAGATGCAACAAGCAAGGACAGAGACACCGGACAGCTTTCTTGCCTCTCGCCCATGTTGTTTGCTTACTTCTCGGCAGTCACATCACGCTTTATTACACTTATTGCACTTCTCAGATGCTGAAGTGTTTTTGGTTTTTTTTAAAACAAATCTAAGGTTTGTGGCAACACTACATTGTCAGATGCTGTTTAACTTTTTTCTTGCTAAAATGATTTTAAATTCAGGTACGTACACTGTTTGGACATAATGCTATTGCACACTTAATAGACTACACAATGTACTGTAAACACAACTTTTTAAAAAGGATATTTGATTTTATTTATTTGGTAGCTCCGTGTGGCCTGTGAGATCTGAGTTCCCCAGCCAGAGACTGAACCCATGCCCCCCGCAGTGGAAGCGTGGAGTCTTAACCACTGGGCCACCAGAGAAGTCCATAAACATAACTTTTACATGCACTGGGAAACTAAGTGACTCAGTGAGTCCCTTCATCGTGATATCAATATAAGCTTTATTGCAATGGCCTGGGACTGAACTCGTGGTATCTCCCAGGCCTCCCTATAGAGGCTTGCTTATTTCCATGATGAAGCTCAGGGCCCAGTGGGCTGGGTTTGGGGGCGAGGCCGGAGGGGGTCAGAGGAAGGGGAGTCATGTGGCCAGAGCCAGGCTCCTCAGGCCCAGCAGCTGCTCACTGTGGTCCAGACAGGCTGAGGGCCAGAGAGGAAAGCTGTGCCTGCATATCTCCTGGCCTTTAGTTGGCTAGAGGATATTCAGACAAGGACTTGGAAGCAGAAATCAGAGCCCTGACTGCCTCCAAAATGAAACCACCCTGATGGCCACAGAGAAGACAGAGGCTGAGCTGTGGGTGTTTGGTGGGTGAGGTGAGGCCCAGTCTTCCTTGTGTCCTGAGCAGGGGTCTGCTCCAGTGGCGAGCTGGGCAGTGGTGCATTGATTCGGGGGCCCGGGTGCTGGTGTTTGTTTGAGCAGTTTCCCCAGTGTCAGTCACCAGTTTGCAGGAGGGACCAAGAGCCTCCTGTGTATTTAGCCCCATGGAGCAGAAGCCGTGAGACCTGGGCCAAAAGTCTAAGTGTTTCAAGCAGCTCTCTCTCTCTTTTTAAAGTATAGTTGATTTACGATGTTGTATTAGTTTCAGGTATACAATAAAGTGATTCAGTTATACATACGTATGCATCTATTTTTAAATATTCTTTTCCTTATAAGTTCTTACGAAATAGCAGCTATAGTTCCCTGTGCTATAGAGCAGGTCCTTGTTGTCTACCTGTTTTGTATATTGTTGTTTAGTCTTTCAAGTCGTATCTGACTTTTGTGACCCCATGGTTTGCAGCCTGCCAGGCTCCTCTGTCCATGGGATTTCCCAGGTGAAAATGCTGGAGCGGGTTGCCATTTGTAGCGTGTATGTGTGTTAATCTCAAACTCTTAATTTACCCCTCCCCTTCCTTTCCCTTTTGGTAACCATAGTTTGTTTTCTGTGTGTGGTCTGTCTCTGTTTATTTATATATAAGTTCATTTGTATCGTGGTTTTATTTCACATGTAGGTGATGTCATATGATACTTGTTTTGGCCTTGCTTCGCTTAGCATCCATGTTGCTTCAAGTGGCATTATTCATTCTTTTTTATGACTAATATATTCCATTGTATATGTACCACATCTTCTTTATCCATTCATCTGCTGGTGTTCATTAGGTGATTTCCATGTCTTGGCTATTGTAAATAATGTTGCAGTGAACACTGGAGTGCCACATATCTTTTTGAATTATAGTTTTCTCTGGATATATGTCGAGGGGTCCCTAGTTGAGTAAAGCTGGACTTTATGGTGTGATGTCGGCTGGGGAAAATATTGTGTTTGTCCTTTAGGAGGGTAATCCATGCTCTGAGCTTGGAGAAAGGCCATTTATTTTCTGATGGAAGATTCCTTCTACTTACTTATTTATTTTTGCCAAGGTGACCCTGAGTTATGACCGCATTGTTACAGGCATCTCGGGGCTGTGGCAGGGCTGCGGAGATGTGTGCTGCGTGGAGAGCAGGTGCTCTGTGTAGGCTTGCATCAGTTCAGATGACTGCAGGTCGGTTTTTAGGGAAACTGCCGTTTCTGAGACGGTGTCTGTCTGCTGTTCTCTTGGGACTGCCTTGTGTCAGCCAAGCCCTAACCTCCTACTGTTCAAGGGGTCACTCGTTTATCCCTGGAGGACACAGGGCATTGCACAGGGAGTTGATGTGTTGGCCACTGGTGGCTACTGAAGCATCCTCTGTGGTCCAGCCACGTTGGGCACAGATGCTAGTTGGGTATCATCCCCACCCCGCCATAGCTACAGCCTCGGGCTTATGGATCACCAAGGGCAGGTTCCCTCACCTGGTCAGTGACTGTCACTGGGGATAGAGTGTCCCTCTCCTTCAGTGTAAGGAGCAAAGGCACCCAGTCCATGAGAGGTTACCCTCTGAGAACAGGGCCACTTGCCATGCAGGCTACCTCCCTCTGCCATTCACTCTGAGAAGTTTCTATTTCTTCTCTATAAACAAAGTTCAGGACGGAATAATGCAAAGCTGCATCAAGTTGGTCAGATTGGAGTTGGAAATCACCCAACAAACTCAGCAGTGATGATCTGGTTGAGATCTTAATGTTCATTCATTCATTCATTTGTGTTCACTCATCTCTTCATTTCTAGTCATTCATTCATTACAGGAATGTTTACCCAGATGTTTTCTAGGTGGAGGAATATACAAAGAAGTGTACTATTTGTTGCCTGGCCCAAGGAGTTTACAGTCTACCCAGAGAGTTTATGTACATACAGAATTTATTAGTTGTATCTTATGTTTTTAGAGTGTGTCATGTGGAATTTTATTAGACACATGAATTACAATATTTTAAAAGCAGTTTTCTCAGTGCTATTTATTGAATAATCTTGTGAGGCTGTCTTAAACTCAACTTGCTTCTTTCTGAAGTTCACTCATTTTCATGAACGTATGGTGTTCCATTGTATATAAATATATCTCAGTTTCTGTATCTGTTCCATTCAGGATGTATTTGGGGGTTGTTTTCAGTTTGGGGCTGTTAGGAGGTATTTTGGCCTCCCCTTCTGTTGCAGCTGTGATGTTGGAAATGCTCCCTCATGGTTCCCCATGACCATTGTGAAATGTCTGAGTGTGGGTGTTTCACGTTATTCTTGCCAGTAACAGTGTCAGCTTCTTGGATTAATGTCTAGGGTCTTCCTTCTCACCTAGGTTAGTTTGCTCTCACATCTTGAATGGTTGTTCTTTCTGTTTTCTTTTCTTTTCTTCAGGAGTGCCTCCCATTCGAATGCTAGATCTTCATTTGATATTTTCCACAAAATGAGTCTCTTCTCATATCATTTTTCTCTTTTTTTTTTGTACTTCTCTGTTCGTTCTTGAGTCTGTCTACCACTTCACGGATTTAGTTGTTTGCAGTCATTTAAAAGAATTTTTACTATTGCCTTTAGAACTTATTTTCATTATGGTTGAAAGTTTCAGTTTCATAACAAGTTTCAGTTTCATTGTAGCTTGATTTTATTTCAGTAGGTATCCTTTAAGGTAGCTATCTTTTTGGTCAAAGTGTGATACAGAAAAGTTTGAGAGTACAGTTTGATTACTATCAAATATGAACACTCATGCAACAACCCCCAGGTTAAGGAATGAGGTGTTACCAGCACCCTGAAGTACCTTTGAAGTTTGCCCTATTATCTCTTCCTCAGTCACCTATCATTATGTTCATGTTTTACCTTCATCTCGAGGGGGTCACATTATATTTATGGTTTTCTGTCCAGCCTCTTTTCTTCAACATTATACTTGTGAGACTCAACCATGTTTTTGAGGGTAGATGAAGTTCATTCATTTTCATCAATATATGGTGTTTCTTGATAGCTGAATGCCTAAGTTTATTTATCTACCCTATGCTCTTATTTTATCCATTCTATCTTGGCAGGTATTCAGTTTGTTTCCACTTTGTGCTCTTAGGCTGTAGTCGCTGATGTTGCTGCTGTAGTCTTAGGCTGTGCTCTTCTCACGGCAGCTTCTTCATCTTTTACTGGAGTCATATTTTTTTTTATTCTCTCCCGACTCTTTGTCCTATTGAGAACAACTTGTGCACAATTTATCCAAGTCTCTTCTGTTTTTTGTCATANCTTAGGCTGTAGTCGTTGATGTTGCTGCTGTAGTCTTAGGCTGTGCTCTTCTCACGGCAGCTTCTTCATCTTTTACTGGAGTCATATTTTTTTTTATTCTCTCCCGACTCTTTGTCCTATTGAGAACAACTTGTGCACAATTTATCCAAGTCTCTTCTGTTTTTTGTCATAAATTTTATATGGAGATCTTTCTATAATAAAAATCTGTTTTTCTCCAAGTCTCCCAGCTGATGCTACCTTTGTTTTCCATTAGAAGATGGTTTTGTATGATCCTTTTTGCTTTTTCTGTTCTGTTTTGTGACTCAGCAATGGAAGCTTTTTGTAGACCCAGGATCTGGCAGCAAACAAGGTTTATAAAGAGACTTTAGCCTTCTTCATTCTATCTTCACTTTATTCCAGACTTGGGGTGATGTCCCCCTTTTCAGCCCCAACTGGAGAGTCCAGTTTCTAGAAGACATTCCTCTAGTCCATGGCTGCTGAGCAGAAGTGGGTTCTTGATGGCCCCTCCTATTAAGTTGGCTCTCTTATGCCACAGAATTCTATTAGTTCCTTTATTCTTCCCCGCTTTTGGTCTCTTTCCTGTTCCCGAGATAGTATTCAACATCCTGGTACATTTGGGTTTTCATCACTCCTCCACAAATAATGGGGGATGAGACACATTCACCCATGGCTCCTGTTACCCTTAGAGAGTTGTGTTCCCCAAAGAAGCTTAGAAAAGAGGTGCTGCTACATAGATAACCAACAAGGACCTACTGTATAGCACGGGGAGCTCTTCAATATTCTATAATAACCTAAATGGGAGAAGAATTTGAAAAGGAATAGATACATGTGTATGCATCGTGGAATCACTTTATTGTCCACCTAAAATTAACACAGCATTGTTAGTTAACTGTGCTACAATATAAAATAAAAAAAAGATGTTGCTGAGGTGGGTTTGGGTTGAGGGATAGATCACTGTGGAGAACACATGCTGTGGAATGGAGGTCACTGCTTGATTTGCTGGTCCGTGTAGCCTCTGGGTCCCTTGCAGGGCAGAGAATGGTGATGAGCCAGTGCCTTCTGTACGTGCCCCTGTGGTGGGTGGAAATTATGCTACACTAGTTTAGTTAGTGTGGCAACTAGTGAAAATGTCTCCTCAGCCTCTAACATGTGTGTACATCTCACAGTGAATGTTTCTGGGGATGTGCATACATTATCCTACCTTTTTGGAGAGTATTTTAATTTGAATTTTAGAGCGGATGTATCAATCCAACTTTGTAACATGAAGTACCACTTTAGTAGTTGGCTACCTCCATTTGGACTCTTCTAGACCCACTGCATCAGCACAGCCCAGTTTCCTCAATGGCCTCCTGTTTGCCTGATGCAGTGGACACTCAAGGTTTATCCCGGACTTTTTGTGGCATCTGGCAATGCTGCTCACACCCTGGGTTTTGGTTTGTTACTGTCTTGGCATTCTTGCCGCTAGCTGGCTCTCCTCCTCCCTCTTTTCTACTTCTTTGTCATTTCCCTCATCTTCTGTCCACTCCTGATGCACTGCTGTCTCCTGGGATTGGTTTTTGTTGTCATCTCTAGGAGCAACTGTGTACCACCTCAAGATAGATATATTCGATCCATGCCTCCCTCCTGAGTTTTAGACCTGCAACTTATAGCCCTATATACAGTTCCTTAAATTCCAACGTCCAAAGATGAACAGATTTTCTTTTTTTTCTCTTACATTGCCCCTCCTCTGGACTTTTCCCCAGGAAATTATATCCTACTATACCCAGTAAGCCATGATGGTAATTTGGGGATCATCCTGGACCCCCACCCTCCCTTTTGTCTTACTCTACACATAGCATTGGCAAAGCCTTGCAGATCGACTTTCTTCTTCTCCATCCATGTTGCTGTTTTCTTGGGCCAGGTNATACCCAGTAAGCCATGATGGTAATTTGGGGATCATCCTGGACCCCCACCCTCCCTTTTGTCTTACTCTACACATAGCATTGGCAAAGCCTTGCAGATCGACTTTCTTCTTCTCCATCCATGTTGCTGTTTTCTTGGGCCAGGTCCCCCACTTCCTAGACAATTGCAGTCACCAAGAGGTGATCTTGTGCCTCATCCAGGATACCAGCCCCATATCAGTTCAGTTCCATTTCACTGGAAGAGAGCATCTCAAATACATAATTGATTAAGTTATCACATTTCCCTTCTTGTCCTACAAAAACACACACAAAGATATATACATAAAACAATAATGTTTTTAATATTTCTTAATCATTTCTAAAATTTTTTTAATCAATAGAGATTCTGGAAAGTACAGTGAATAGCTGTGTAGCCTTTGTCAATTGCTAGCATTGCAGCATTTGCTTTCTTTCCATTTCTCTCAACACACACACACAAACACACACACACAGTTTTTTCACCTCTAGAATTTTAGTTTGATTCTTTTGTACAGTTTCCATTTCTTTGCTGAGATACTCTGTTTACTCATTTAAACAATATTTTCTTTAATTCTTTGGACATATTTTCTTAAATTTATAATAGCTCTTAAAAGTTTTTAGTGCTAATAAATCTATCATCTAGGCTCTAGGCCATGTGAGGGTTGATTTCTATTGTCTTTTTTAGATTATGATCAAGCTTTCTTGTTTCTTTGTGTGCCTGTTAATATTTGACTGTATGCTGAACTTTGTTAAGCTGTGTTATAACAACTGTGTTCTGTTAGCTTTCTTTGAAGAGGGCTGATTTTTTGGTTCTAATAGGTAGTTCAATTACTAACCGACCTCCTTAAATTTCTGTTGGTTTGATTTTTTTGTTTTTATGTTAGGGTAGATCTCTGGAAATCCCAAGGTGACTGGCTCCCAAGCCCCTCTAACATGACAGGGACTCAGCTTCCAAATTCTTGTCTTCCTTGTGGATCTTGTCAGGGCTTAGTTTTAGGTTTCGTGCAGGTGGATCTTATGGAGACCTTCAGAATGTTTTACTCTTAAGTTGTGGTCTTTCTATTGTCTGGATGCCTGGGGTATTAATGAGATTTTTCAGACATCCCCTACAGATGCTTAACTTTTCATAGCTGTCTTCCATTTTCAGTCTCATAGTGGCTGCTTCCTGGTAAGTCTGGTTTAATCTCAGCTTGCACTGGGCTGCCCAGCCTTTAGCCAGTCACTCGTAGGGAACCCACACACAAGCTTCTGAGGCCCCCTCTCTGCCAAGTTTTCTTCTCTCTGTGGCCTGACCCTACAGATTCCAGCCCCTTCTGCTACCCCAACATAAGAACTCTGGGTGGGAAGTTGTCCCCGGGGAGTGAGCTGGGGAGGACATGGGGCTCACCATATGAGTTTCCTCTCACCCTGCAGTTGCAGTCCTGTGCTGCCGGTTGTTTATGACCTGAAAACAATTGCTTTATCTATTTTGTTCAGGTTTATGCTTGTACATCAGTGGGAGGGTTATTCTCATACTGGTTACTTTGTCACAGTAAAAGCTTATTATCGGTATTTTTTTTTTTTAACCTGAACTAGTTAAAAGTAATTTTCAACCATTCTAGCATTTTACCCTTTAATGTTTCACTTCTGCTGACAATTCTGAAATGGCTCCCTGCAGCCTACAGCTGTGTTAGCTACAGCATATCACTGTGACAAAGTGTATGAAGCCCTATGTGGCCTGGACCCTTCCTTTTTATCTGCTTCACTCCCACCTTGCTTTCCAGATGGCTTCCTGCTGCCTCATAGTCTCTCTTGCTTCTCTGCCTTTATTTTAGTTGCTTCTTTCAAGAATGTTCTATGCCACCTGGGAAACACCTAATCGTCTTGCAACTTTCAACATTGTCCATTGTTATCCTCATCCTATCATTACAACTGGAGTTTACTGAGTGCTTACTATGTGCCAGGAACTGTTCAACATGCAGGAGATGATTTAATCCATTTAACCCTCAGTAATTCTATGATACAGATGCCATTATGAACCTCATTCTTGCAGAGGTAGAAAAGGGATATGTTCAATAATAACCTTCTCCAAGGTCACATAACTTGCACGTGTTGAAACTGGGATGCAGACTGCCACCTTGCTTCAGAGCTCATGCTTTTCAAGTTCTATGCTCTGAATCCTCCTGCCTGCTAAGTAAGACCCTTTGTGCCTTCCCTGCACCCTCATGTCACTATCATATATATCACTGCCACCGCTGTGACACTTGGGTGAGAACTTGGCTGATTAATCAGACTTTCAGTGGGTGGAGAGATATTTTTAAAGCTCTGTGTGAGCCCAGTGTATTTCTCATGAAGAGCAGAGGTGCACTGCAGCCCAGGAAAAGGCTGGTGGTGGGCTTGAGTTCACGTTGGAAGGGATCTGCCTTCTGTGCTGTGAGCTCTGNGACACGACTGAAGCAACTTAGCAGCAGCAGCAGCAATGCCAAAGCCCGGGCTTCCCAGGTGGCTCAGTGGTAAAGAATCCACCTGGCAATGCAGGAAATGTGGGTTCAATCCCTGGATGGGGAAGATCACCTGAAGAAGAAAATGGCAACCCACTCCAGTATTCTTGCCCAGAGAATCCTATGGACAGAGGAGCCTGGTAGGTTACAGTCCATGGAGTTGCAAAGAGTCAGACGTGACTTAGGAACTAAACAACAGTAACAATGCCAAAGCCCCCACTCTGCACTAACTCCCATGCTATCCTGTCTCCACATTGTAGGCCTTGATGTGTGGGTGTGAAGCAGGTGAGGACAAGAGGAGTCAGGTGTATGGTTAACTAATGAGGTACCTAGGTGCAGTGATGCCAGTCACAGAACAGGGACATGGGAGTTTGAACAGAACTGGAAGAAGCTGATAAGAACTGAACATCATCCCACTGGAGACAGTCAACGGGCCCTTCAATATTAAATTCTGGCACTCATACTTCCCTGGTGGCTCAGACGGTAAAGCGTCTGTCTACAATGCAGGATACCCGGGTTCGATCCCTGGGTTGGGAAGATCCTTTGGAGAAGGAAATGGCAATCCACTCCAATACTCTTGCCTGGAAAATCCCATGGACAGAGGAGCCTGGTAGGCTACAGTCCATGGGGTCGCAAAGAGTTGGACACGACTGAGCAACTTCACTTCATTAGCCTTAAGATAAAGATTTTGGAATCTTCATTATTTTGAAGTGATGGATTGAAGGAAAGAGAGCCAGAGACAAGTACCTAAGGCCCAAAAGCCATTCATTCCTCGGACCACAGGCGGTCACTAGTGCCTGGGTGTTTGGGAGGGACCACATCTCCAGTTAAGCTGCTTCATGTCCTTGAATCGTGCTTTATATGTCATGATTAGTCTTGTAGGACTGTGAAGGATATGCTGCTACTGCTGCTGCTAAGTCGCTTCAGTTGTGTCCGACTCTGTGCGACCCCAAAGACGGCAGCCCACCAGGCTCCCCCATCCTTGGGATTCTCCAGGCAAGGACACTGGAGTGGGTTGCCATTTCCTTCTCCAATGCATGAAAGCGAAAAGTGAAAGTGAAGTCGCTCAGTTGTGTCCGACTCTTAGTGACCCCATAGACTGCAGCTCACCGTGCTCCTCCGTCCATGGGATTTTTCAGGCAAGAGTACTGGAGTGGGGTGCCATTGCCTTCTCCGATGAAGGATATGGCATCCTTCATATTCTCAAAAGCCAAAATCCCATATCAGGAGGAGGTACTCTTTGGGTTAAAGAAACAGGTCACCTATTTGTGCTCAATTAATTTGCTTTATTGATTGATTGATAATGCCCTCTTTTTCAAACTCTTCAAGTGAGAAACTTGCCTAAAACCCACTAGCTGTCTTAGATTTTAAAAGAAGTTCACACACTGGCTCCTGGCCACAGAAATCTCTTTTTCAGGGTACCATAGAAATACTCTCTAGTTTTCTCCACTAAATAGACCTACAAATAGACTGTCTTGCTCCAAATGTCACTCACCTAAAATGAGAACTGCCGTAGGCCACTCTCAGGCCAAGGGCAAAGAGCTCGCTTCTTGGGACTTCCTTGGCAGTACAGTGGTTAAGACTCTGTGCTGCTGCTGTGGGGGCATAGGTTCAATCCCTGACTGGAGAACTAAGATCCCGCATGTCGTGCAGCACAACCACCCCAAAAAAAGAACTCGACCGCTTGCCTGCAGTGGCGAATTCCAGGGATTCTGGGATAAGCTTGAACTTGATTCAAACCTTCAACCTGTCATTAGTATCTCTGTGCCCTTTGGCAAGTTTTAAAAACACATCTCCATGTCCTCATCCATAAGCTGAGGGCATGTAGTTCCCACCTTGCTGGGAAGAGCATGTCATACGATGGGCATGGCAGCGTGCTCTACAGGGGCTCTTGGTGTCCTTCTTGGCAGGCTATGGGGAAGGAATAAGATGAGAGAAAGTCTGAATTTCTTTTCTTTTTCTTCTCCCCAGCCCATTCTTCCAAAGTGAATGGAAGCAAATTAGGAAGGGTGAAGGATGTTTCAAAGTGAATGAACAAAACTAAGTCTCATCTGTGAATATGAGATTTGGTGTCACCTTTACATCTTTTTCAGGTGTGTGTGTGTGTGTGTATGCAGGGCTCAGGGGTACTTTCTGAGCTTGACCCTGAACCTTTTCCTTAGAACATCTGGAAATCCCCAGACCACAGTAACCCTTCCACCCCTGACATGCCATCACAGTTATGTGGAATTACAATCCAACATTTTGCTGACGTAGTTGTACTGGGCAAGCAGGGCAGAGGAATCCACATTTACACTCATATTTGTTTCACACACACAGTAGGCTATTTCTCTGTCATTCTTTGTCACCATCATCATCCCAAAGGCTCCATTTCCTCACTTATCCAGGTCGCATTTCCTCCTTCCATTTCTTTGACCCTCAGCTATACACTGGTTCTGCTGCAGGAGAACCAGGTAGGGGTCCTGAGATGTGGGTAATACCCAGGGGTAAAGAGCCTACGGTGCATTTCCGCATCATCTGGGTGTGACCAGGGCTCATTTGCCAATGATTAAGGCAAGAACTCTTCAAGATGGAATGTCTTTCTTGGAGCATAGAGGTAATAAAGCCTGCCATTGAATACAACAGTAATAATGTCCCCACAGGTTGTTACATCTTAAAACGTATCCATCTGTTCAGTATATTCTGTATTTAAAGAATGTTTATTTAAGGGAGATAAGACATTAAGCTAGGTGCTAATGGCTTCAGGGTAACTTGTGGCCCTGTTACCCCCGTGCTCTCAGAAATAGACTGTCCCCTCCCTGTGCAGGCATGTACAGACACACAAAGACACACACAAAAAACCATGTGCAGGCATGCACAGACACAGACACAGACACACACACAACCACGTGCAGGCATGCACACACACACACACACACACACACAACTGTAGAGGGATCGTGTTTTCCTCCAAGCCTCTGATAGTTTTTTATTATAATATGTTTTTTGGCTCAGAAGCATTGCCTACTCACAGGAAAACACATTTGTCTTCATAGAGAAAGCGGCGCGGTGTGTGTGTGCTCGGCATGGTTACAAGTCGCTTGGGAGGCTGATGAGTGGGGAGAGCAGACAGTAGATCCAGAGCAGGGTGCTCACACATCACATCGTACCATCATGGCCTTAACAAATTGCCAGGCGGAGACACATCCACTCCACTCTCACAATCATGTTCTTTACGTTCTTCCCAGATTTGATCCAGTCCTGGGAAAATGCTAAACAAACAAACAAAAAAACCCCCAAACAACCCCCCTTCCCCCAAACCCAGAGATTTGTAGAGAAGACAGCTGTACAACTGTCCATTTCCAGGCTAAGGAAACCTAATGAGAAAAGCCTCCTAGCAAGACTCTGCAGTGCACTGGGCGAGACAGATAGCACAGAGGCTTCTTGAGTCTCAGTTCATCTCTCAGTAAAATGGGCATTATCTCAGAATTAATCTTGCCTCACACAGGAAAGTTATGAGAACCAAGGCACCAGTTATGTAGAGCTAATACCTACAGGAGAAATAAAAGCCCAAGCTGTGAATTCAGTGTGTTGAGTGATTGAGAGCAGAGGCTCTGGAGCCCACTGTGCACCCTGCGCCCCTCTCATTCAGCTCTCACATCTGCTCTGCCAGGCCCTTGCTGTTAGGATTCTCATTTCCTGGTGAGGCCACTGAGGCACAGAGAGGTTAAGTCACTGCTTCAAGGTCACACAGCTTGTGAGGACAAGCCAGGTCAAAGACTTAGGCTGTCTGACTCCCATCTCCCCCAGTGTTAACCTTTAATGGTGGTTTAGCTTCTCATAATTCTAATTCAGAGGATAAACTCATTTAAAAATATTTTATTGAAATATAGTTGTTTACAGTGTTGTGTAAATTTCTGCTATATGGCAAAGTGATTCAATTACCTATCTATTCTTTTCCATTATGGTTTGTAACAGGATATAAGTATAGTTCCCTGCGCTATATAGTAGGACTTTGTGGTTTATCCATTCTCTATATATGCGGTATGCATCTGTTAATCCCAGATTGCCATCTCTTCCCTGCTTCCCCTCCCCCTTGGCAACCATGAGTCTGTTCTCTATGTCTGTGAGTCTGTTTCTGTTTCATAGATAGGTTCATCTGTGTCCTAGTTTAGATTCCTCCTATAAGTGATATCATATGGTATTTGTCTTTCTCTTTCCAATAAGCTCAGTTTTTTAAAGGGGAGGAGTCAGTAGACAGGAAAAAAGAAATCTGAGTGGCTTTGGATAGAATTTTGTAGTTGAATCTGAGGAGGGAGTGTCAGAGAGAGTATGATAGAGTTGGAGGGGAAGAAGAAAGATTTAGAGTGGGGACTGTGGAAATTGTAGAGAAGAGGCTGAATTAAAGGAAGGATCTTCCCAGGCCCCAGCAAGGTTCATTGAAGGTTTATTCATTGTTGAAGATTCCATGGATGTCTTGCTGGCTACCTGGGGAAAGGTGTACTCTCTGGGCTGATTCTGCCTATTCCAGTAATTAAGCATGTGACTTTGTTCAAGCTCTTGACTTCTAGACCTGACAGAGGGGGTGGATGTGGTTGGGTGGCCTCTCTAGTGGCTTCTGTGCAGGGTTAGGGTGATGGTTTTCTGGGACTTGCACTGGCTTGTGGCTGGTGCTTTGTACAGGAAGATGGTGCCTCTGTGGTTTGCAGCTTGCAACACGGGCCTGGCGAATCCATCGGAGTTTCCGCAACAGCGACACTGAGCCCAGCAGTGGTGGCCTGAGTCTGTCCCCGCTCAGGAGGAGGCACTGGGGAGAATGATGAGTCGGCGTGTCCCGTGTTTAATCAGGTCACTTGGAGCTATAGGATTTCTAGTTGCTTTTTAGCATAAGCTGTGTGATTTTCCAATTTTTTTTAAAATGAAAGAATGTGTGATCTACCACTGCTTATGTGATTTTTCTTTATTTTACCTAGCTTTTCTTTCATATTCTTGATTAAAATTTTTTTTTAATTTTTACTTTTCTTTTGTATCTTGGANTCAGGTCACTTGGAGCTATAGGATTTCTAGTTGCTTTTTAGCATAAGCTGTGTGATTTTCCAATTTTTTTTTAAATGAAAGAATGTGTGATCTACCACTGCTTATGTGACTTTTCTTTATTTTATCTAGCTTTTCTTTCATATTCTTGATTAAAATTTTTTTTTAATTTTTACTTTTCTTTTGTATCTTGGAATACCATCAAATTTAAAATACCCTTTGGAAAATGCCTCTCACAGCACCAAAAACGTGATCTATTATGGACTGTTCTGATTCTCAAAATGTGATTGAAATGATATTTTTGAAAAAAAAATTGAGGTTGAAATTTATCAGGTCTTCTGGTAGGCTGAATAACACCCCCCTCCCCCACCGCCAAGTAAGCCCATGTCCTTATTCCTTGTTCCTATGAATATGTCACTTTACATGGCGAATGGTCTGTTGCAAATGCAATTACATTATGATCTTGAGATAAGACTGTTACCCTGGATTATCTGAGTGGGAGCTTGTGTAATCATAAGAGTTCCTGTAAGTGGGAGGCAGGAGGCTCAGGTGGCGCTAGTGGTAAAGAACCGGCCTCCCAGTGAAGGAGACATAGAGAACCTGGGTTCCATCCCTGGGTTGGGAAGATCCCCTGGAGGAGGAAATGGCAACCCATCCCAGTATTCTTACATGGAGACTCCCATGGACAGAGGAGCCTGCTGGGCTGCAGTCTACAGTGTCACAAAGAACCTGACACAACCGAAGCAACTTAGCACGCACACCCAGGAGGCTCAGAGTCAGCAAGGATATGAGGGTTAAAGCAAGCAGAGAGAAAGATTGGAAGATGCTACGCTGCTGACTGTGAAGACCGAGGAAGGGGACACTAACTGAGGAGGACAGGCAGTCTTTAGCAGCTGGAAACTGCAAAGAGGTAGATTAGTCCCTCGAGCCTCTGGAGGAAACGCCACCCTCCTCAAGCCCTGACTTAGGACTTCTGACCCCCAGAACTCTACAAGAGTAAATTGATTTGTGGTAATTTGCTGTGTGTGTGTGCTCCATTGTGTAGCTGTGTCCGACTCTTTGCAATGCCATGGATTGTAGCCCGCCAGGTTCTGCTATCCATGAGATTCTCCAGGCATGAATACCGGAGTGGGTTGTCATGCCCTCCTCCAGGGGATCTTTCCGACCCAGGGATTGAACCCCTGTCTCTTGAGTCTCCTGCATTGGCAGGCAGTTCTTTACCACTAGCGCCACCCAAGAAGCCCTGACACAGTTGGTTACTTACCCCCAGCGCCGAGTCTTCATACTTGGAGTCTGTTTGGAGTAGTTTGACTCTCTCGAAGGTGTCAACATTTTCAGGCCAGTTCTTAAGTTTGAAATGATATTCTCTGTCCTCTGCCAAAGATAGGAACTTCAGGTGTATTTGAGGGAAGGACGGAGAGAGTGAGGGAGATGGCATTTTTGAGGTAGAGCTTCCTATGGTCCAGAGGTCTCACTACCTAAGGACTTGCTTATTCACCCCAAGACGCAACATGAGTGGACTTAAGAAGACCTCCCCCCAGGAAGATACCTGGAAGGACTTTTGTCAATAACATGAAACTGTGGCTCTAGGGGTGGGAGAAGGGACCCTGTGTGGAGAAAAGAAATAGAGTCTAGGTACAGCTGATGTTTGAGTTGTGTTTTATAGTGACTTTTTTTTTTTTCAATTAAAAAAAGTGGAGGAGGCATAATGATATAAGCATTGTCCCAAAGACCAGGAGACTTTGTGGGCAGCTGCATTTCTTGGCAGATTGTTGCTGGTGGAAGAGAAACACAAATGTAGAGACAGTGACTAGCAGAACACTTGTACATGCTTCCTGTGGAGAAAAGAATTGAGCTTTTGAATTGTCTGAGGCTCCAGCGCAGCAAAGACCTGGCTTTGAAATCACACATACCTGGGTGAGAAGCCCAGCTTTGCCTCTAGCTGCCTAGCATCCGGGAAGTTACTTTGACTCTCTGATCTTGGTTTGTATGTGCCTGTGTGTGTGTGCTAAGTCACTTTAGTCTTGTTTGACTCTTTGTGACCCCAAGGACTATATAGCCCACCCGGCTGTTCTGTCCATGGGACGGATTCTCCAGGTAAGAATACTGGAGTAGGTTGCCATGCCCTCCTCCAGGGGATCTTCCTGACCCAGGGACTGAACCCAGGTCTCTTACATCTCTCGGTGTTGGCAGACAGGTTCTCAGTATACTCAACTTTATTTATTTATTTTAAAAACATGTTTATTTATTTGACTGCACTGGGTGAGTCTTTGATCCCACCCTGTGGCATGTGGGATTTAGCTCCCTGACCAGAGATCAAACCCTGTGTGGAGTCTTAGCCACTGAACCACCAGAGAACTCCTGGTTTACTCAACTTTAAAATGACTCACAATCCAGTACACCAAGTAGTGTTGTGGGTGAAGCCTGGCACATTGCTAGCACCTAGTAGTGGAATGCTAGTGTGATGATGGTTCTTTCCATGGTTGGACCCAGTTGCCTGACACAGGGCATGCAGGACAACTTGAACAAAATGGAGGGAGTGGGGAAAATAATCAGCCTGCCAGCACCTCTGGAGGGAAGTGATTTCTCTGCCTCACCTCACTCAGGCACTTTCCTCCGAGAGAACATGTTGCAGATGATGTTTGGGGATGGAGAAAGGTGATATTGCTGCTGACTATCGTCCTGATTGATTTCCCTTCTGGCAGAAGCCCTAGCCCATGACAAGGATAAAGCCATGGGGAGTTGGGGTAAGAGGCAAAAATGGTTGGGTGTAATTTAATTAATTTTGAGTTTTTTTTCTCTTCCGTATAAGTGCTAGGTTACAGAAGTTATTGCTAGATACAGTTGAGAGAGGCAGTGATCACCCCTTTGTCAATTAGTAATACAGAAAAAGTACATTTTTGATCTCCAAGTAAGTAAAGTCGCTCAGTCGTGTCTGACTCTTTGCGACCCCATGGACTGTAGCCTACCAGGCTCCTCCCTTCATGGGATTCTCCAGGCAAGAGTACTGGAGCGGGTTGCCATTTCCTTCTCCAGGGGATCTTCCCAACCCAGGGATCGAACCCGGGTGTCCCACATTCTAGGCAGACGCTTTAACCTCTGAGCCACCAGGGAAGCCAGTGTTTATAAATTTTTTTCTTTTGTCTGGACAGCCCTTTCTACCCATCCTTGAATTTTTAAAATTTTATTTATTTATTTGAAATTTATTTTTTATTTCTCTGGCTGCACTGGGTCTTAGTTGCAGCACACAGGATGTTCACTGCAGGATGCAAACTCCTAGTCTCAGCATGTGGGATCTAGTTCCCCAACCAGGGACTGGATCTAGGTCCCCTGCATCGGGAGCATGGAGTCTTAGCCACTGGACCACCAGGGAAGTCCCTCTGCCTGTTTCTTTATCTGCTGGGATCCTTCCTGACCCCCTTCTCTTTCAATTGCCACCTTGTCTATGAAACCACCCAAACCTTATCCCACCTAGACAGAATTTATTCTGTGTTCTAACTTGGCTTATACCACACTTATATCACAGTAACAAATTGTGGAGTTTGTTTGGGCTTTTCATGGTGTCTCTCAGTTTCTCCAGAATAGGCACCAGATCATAACCCAGAGGGTGCTGTGCTGTGCTTAGTCACTCAGTCGCATCTGACTCTGCGACCCCGTGGACTGTAGCCCACCAGGCTCCTCTGTCCATGGAATTCTCCAGGCAAGAGTACTGGAGTGGGGTGCCATTCCCTTCTCCAGGGGATCGTCTCGACCCAGGGATCGAACCTGGGTCTCCCTCATTGCAGGCAGATTCTTTCCTATCTGAGCCACCAGGGAAGCCCTTCAGGAATATGCTGACCAGTAACAAACTCTCTCTTTTTTGAGAGAGATTTAGCATTAACTGATAGCTGTTCAAACTGTGTGGACCAGTTGACCAACTGAACTGGTAGTACTGCTGGCATGATGGCCCTGGAACCAGCTTGATTTGTCTTCCTTGGACACTGGCTTTAAGGGACATTCAGAAGAAGGTTCTCTGAGTGTTTTGAGCAATGACAGCAGCTGAGATCCTGTGAGACTCCCTTTGAAGGACCCCCATGCTCACTGGAGAGTGTTAAAGACATCACATGTCAAGACACAACTTTAGGGTGAGCAATGAGCTGGTTGTAAGAAAGACTCACTCATATTTAAACTTGAAACTTGATTTCAGCATTGCAGTGAGACTCAGGCACAGTTCAGACCTGGACTGGAAACCACCAAGTTGTGTAACCCTTTGCTTGACTTTGCATGTCCCTACCTTTCCTGGCTGTGATTGTCCAGAGCTTGACTGCTTTCAGCAGAACAGGCGCTTTGAGGCTTGTTCTACTGGTTTCATAAAGGGGATGGTGCTGATCTAAGCTGTATCTGCTGTCTGTTCTGAACTTGCTGGCATTGAGGACACATTCAGTGCCAACCAGCAGGGGCTGGGCAGGCTGAACCATTAGACAAGCCACACTTTGGTTTTTCTGTAGAATTACATTAGCCTGCTGAGCCAGCTGACCTACCAGCCCACTGACCTTGGGGATTTAGAAAATGAACACCTTAGAAATTTGATTCTCAGCGTTTAGAAAGGTTTTGCTATTTTCATATAAAATACAGTATGTATACATGTGTGCTCAGTCGTGTCTTACTCTTTGCAACCCCATGGACTATAGTCTGTCAGGCTTCTCTGTCCATGGAATTTTCCAGGCAAGAATACTCGAGTGGGTTGCCATTTCCTTCCCCAGGGGATCTTCTGAACCCAGGGATTCAGCACCTCTTGCATCTCCTGCTTTGGCAAGCAGAGTCTTTACCACTGAGCGGTCTGGGACAGTAGTGCACTGGATTTTATTGTATGTTGACACTACTCCTGTGCAAAATTATTTCATGCAGGGTATAACAGGAGTGAAACACGTTGTCCCTGCACTTGGAGGAGGAGCTGAGATGGCAGAACACCATGGAACGTTCAAATGCGTGATGCTCTAGAAATCATGGCATGGGACTTCCCTGGTGGTCCAGTGGTTGCAATTCAGGGGACACAGGTTCAATCCCTGGTCAGGAAAATAAGATCCCACATGCCATAGAGCAACTGAGCCTCCAGGCCACAACTGGAGATAAGACCTAGAGCCACAGCTAGGACATAACACAGCCAAAAATAAAATAAATTTCAAAAAGAAAAGAAAGAAATTATGACCTGCCCTATCTTACTGACAGATGAGGAAGGCACAGATGGGTTTAGACACACCCTTGATTTACTGTCAGTTGGGAGGACATGGAGATCTGAGGCCCCTCCCTCTTGCTCCTTGTGAAAGTGAAACTGAAGGTCGCTCAGTTGTGTCTGACTCTTTGTGACCCCGTGGTCTATACAGTCCATGGAATTCTCCAGGCCAGAATACTGGAGTGGGTAGCCTTTCCCTTCTCCAGGGGATCTTCCCAACCCAAGGATCGAACCCAGGTCTCCCACATTGCAGGCGGATTGCTGCTGCTGTTGCTAAGTTGCATCAGTCCTGTCCGACGCTGTGTGACCCCATAGACGGAAGCCCACCAGGCTCCTCTGTCCCTGGGATTCTCCAGGCAAGAACACTGGAGTGGGTTACCGTTTCCTTCTCCAATGCATGAAAGTGAAAAGTGAAAGTGAAGTCGCTCAGTTGTGTCTGACTCTCAGTGGCCCCATGGACTGTAGCCTATCAGGCTCCTCCATCCATGGGATTTCCCAGGCAAGAGTACTGGAGTGGGGTGCCATTGCCTTCTCTGGCAGGTGGATTAGCCCAGTCTATTTCAGTGGGAGGTGTCTGACCATGGTGGGACATGTCTGTCTCATTATAATCTTTTTCTTCTACTATACCCCTCATTCCATGAACTCCTCTGAAATAAGTGCTGGCAGCTCAGGCTCCTTGCTACCTGTCCTGCTAGCAATTTATTTCGCTGCTAAAGCAGGCTCTACATAAAATGAAAAAGGCCAAGAAAAACAGTTCAAGTATCGAGACTCCATTTCAATGTATCCTTAGAACCAACTTGAATTATCACTGAGCACAGTTTCAGTGCTTCCCACAACCAAACCACACCATCCCTGGACAGCCAGCCCTCACCTGGAGCTTGCTGAACCCACCTGTCTTTCACAGATCTCCTTCTTTTTGGGTTCATTTCCCTGACAAGCTTCTGGAAACCACCTCTGTTCTTTGAATGCTTTAAGATGCGAGATTATGCACATGCATTATTCAGGCAAAAGTCTCTTCTTTTATGCATTTGTGGCCAACAGTGCCAGGCAGAGAGGGCCGTGATGTTGCAGGCACTTCCATTTCTCGTGGTAATATTTCTTGGGCACTCTGTGTGGAACAGTTCCATTCCCCTGGTGTCTGCCGTCTTGTCTTTCTTATAGATTTCCACAAGAATAGCCACAGGAACTTAGGTTGGTGGAGGGTCGAGAGAAGGATCTCTACCTTTCTTAAAAAATTTTTAATTTATTTTGGCCGTGGCACACTACATGTGAGAACTTAGTTCCCCTACCAGGGAGTGAATCTGTACCCACTGCATTGGAAGTAGACTGGACCACCAGGGAAGTCCCGGATCTCTTTCTTCTTTGCCTTTGTGTTAGGCATTTTGAAGCACTCCATCAGCTCAGGGCTCTTGAGTGAAGTCAAACCACCCACAGATCAGCCCCAAGCACCTTAAAAAGCCCCCCTCCATGGCCCAGCTGTCTGCAGATGGGCCTTCAGGGCTTCTCCTTGTTCTGATGCCCGGGGCTGGCCTGGCGTCTCCACCCCCTGCTCTGGGTGCTGATCTCCCTGTGATCTTGTTCTGGCCTCTGCCCCTCCTGGTCTGCCACTCTCTCTGGTTCTCAGTCTTCTTGCTGTGGCTGCCTCTCTGGGCCTGTGCTCTCCGCTTCACCCCCTCATCTGGAACGAGGACCCTTGACCGCAGCTTCCGGCCAGGGGTGGAGGATTCAGACCTCCAGATGTTTGCCAGATGTTTGCAAGACTGCATGTCATGATACCTCAGATCCATTCCACTTACTCCTATCAGCATGGTAAGAATTCCCCCAACTAGTCAGACTTCATCGTCTCTGCACGTCCACTAACTTGGGCAGAACTCCAGGTCCTGAGGGGTGCCGTAGGACATGAACCTGCCCTTTGGATACAGACCATGAATATTGCATATGAAATAATAGCAACTAACTCACAAGTACTTGTATTATATTGTTTAGGTTAAAAATTAATGACCTCCCTTATTCACCTTCCCCCATAGCACAGTTTGCTCTGGGGTATTTTGTTTAGAAAAATTATAGGGATAATCTGATTTGGGGAGGGCTTGGTATTATCTGCCATCATACAAAAGCAAAAACAACAACAACAACAAAAAAACTGCAACCCTGAACTTCCATTGCATGCAGATGAATATCACAAACTGGATTTCTCATTGTGTCTTTGCTGTGTCTTTATGGACAGAAGTACTGCTTGCCTGTTTTATTCAAAATATATATTTGAGCCTCTGTTTTGTGTGTCTTCAGCAGAATTTCCTTGGGGAGAGATCACCCCTTTTTGTTGATTTCTTTTCTGGTAGATCTGGATGGTGGGTCAACTACATGAGTAAATCTGATGCTGTTGAGTACTTTGTCTCTGGGTATTTTGTGTGTTTGCTTTCAACCCTATAAGCCAATCAATTATTCATTAAAAACTTAATAGTAATACTGAACCTTAATGAATCCTGATTCTGTGACAGGCATCGTTTTGTGTACATAATAGGCCTTAAACTTAGATGACCACTATTCCACTTTTACAGATTAGGTGATTTTTCTGAGATTTTGCAGCTAGTAAGGGCTGGAACTAGGATGTGAAATCAGGCCTTCTGAACTCTGGAGCTTGGTCTTAATTAGGACACGATCCTTCCAG
Source organism: Neotragus pygmaeus (assembly GCA_006410875.1). Classification (NCBI taxonomy): domain Eukaryota; kingdom Metazoa; phylum Chordata; class Mammalia; order Artiodactyla; family Bovidae; genus Neotragus; species Neotragus pygmaeus. Next base: position 3,637,558 of record SJYV01056333.1, read on the forward strand.
GTGCTAGTAATTCATCTTATAGGTGCGGATGGTGCAGGTATGTGAGAATGGGGCAAGGACTGGGCAGGGCTTAGAGAGAAATCTGGTCCTGACTTGACCTTCCAGGATTGTCTGGCCAAGTTGAGTACAGGAGGCAGAGATCTGATTGACAGATTTAATCACAACATAAGACAACTGTGCGAGAGAGATCATGGCAGAGTCCAGCATCAAGGGAAATGGAGAGCTTTCTCATACTTTTAGAATTATGCCAGGTCCCCTGAGTGGAGTCCCAAGTGAGCCCTTTCATAGTGGAGTCCGTGAAGGCTGCTTTAGCATCCTTCTCTGTTGCACAGCATGGTGTGTGGGACTCTTTCTGGTGAGTCTGTGAAGGGTTTCATTTGCAAGCCTGTCTGTCCTGGTGTTAGATAATTTTTACACCATGATGATACTTCTTCAGGAGTTCATGGATTTAAATAAAGCAGATTCTTTTAAAAATGCTCTAATGGAGCTCAATATTTAAAGACATTCTGTAGGGCAGGGTCATCTTAATTTGTCTGTTTTATAAGTTTTAATCTACTGTTTCTTTTTTTTTTTTAGTTGTGTTTCTTTAAAGCAAGTTTTAAACAATATATTGGGCACGAATATTGTTCTCTAAATATTGCTCCTCTTCCATGCCTTGCCACTCATTGCTGAGTCCTCCTTGACCATTTCTGAGATCTAGGATCTAAGGTGAATGCAAGCTTAAATTAGAAATGGTCTCTGTCCTCAAGAAGTTGGGAAGATTAGACAAACCAGCTGCAGATAACAGTTGAAGCGACAGTTCAGAATTTGTGATGGATCAGCCTCAGCTGTGTCAGACTTTTGGGGGTGATACCTGGTGGCTGGAGGCACCAAGATAGAGTCTAATCTTGGCCAGGCTCTGATGGATGTTTCTTTTCTTCTCTTGTTGACATCCAAAACTGAGCTCTTAGCTTTTCTCTGCTCTCCTTAATGCTCTGACTGCCTTTCTATTTGCCAGAAAAGATTGAGGCTGCCCACGGCAAGTTCTTCTCAACTTTACTTTTTTCCTAGTAAAATATCATTTGATCCCCTTTTAGTCATATTCTCTCTCTTCGCTGAAGTCTCTTTGTTTGCACCATCTCCTTGTGTGTGCATGCTAAGTCACTTCAGTCATGCCTGACTCTTTGTAATCCTATGGACAATAGCCCATCAGGCTTCTCTGTCCATGGGATTTCCTAGGCAGAAATACTGGGTGAGTTGCCATCCCCTCCTCCAGGGGTTCTTCCCCACCTGGGGATTGAACCTGTGGCCCTTAAGTCTCCTGAATTGGCAGGCAGGTTCTTTACCACTAGCACCCCCTACACCACCTCCTTCTCTCTCCTCAAACTCTTAACGCCCCATTTCCCTTCCCCCCCAGTTCTAATCTATCATCCACCCTCCTACTTTCTCCCAGGAACTCAAGTGTGTTCAGGAGCCTTTGATAGTAAGAAACACTTTTCTTCCATTTAGCTCCTTGACTGGCTACCATTTAATCCTCTCCTTTTCTCCATCTTGCTTCATGTGAATCTAGAAAAAGGGTTTTTTGTTTTATTTTGTTTGTCGCTAAATCATGTCTGACTCTTTTGCGACTCCATGAGCTGTAGCCCCGCCAGCTCCTCTGTCCATGGAATCTCCCAGACAAGAATACTGGAGTGGGTTGCCATTTCCTTCTTAGGGGGTCTTCCTGACCCAGGGATGGAATCCCCATCTTCTGCATTGGCAGGCGGGTTCTTTACCACTGAGCCACCAGGGAAGCCCAGAAAAATGGTATAGATGAACTTATTTGCAAAGCAGAACGAGAGACACCGGTGCAGAAAACAAACCTATGAATACCAAGTGGGGAAGGGGAGATGGGATGAATTGGAAGATTGGGATTGACGTGTATGCACTACTATGTATAAAATAGATAACTAAAGAGAACCCATTGTATAGCACAGGGAACTCTACTCAGTGCTCTGTGGTGACCTAGATGGGAAGGAAATCCAAAAAAGAGGGGATATAATATATAGCTGATTCACTTCGCTGTATGGCAGAAACTAACATGACATTGAAAGCAACTATGCTCCAATAAAAATTTTAAAGAGAATAATAGAGTAAAAAAATTTAATAAGGAATAACATTTAAGAATTAAAGAAAAAGATAATATCTCTTCTTCCTTCAATCTCTTACTCCAGTTATCCCTGTAAATCCAGTTCCCGCTATTACGCCAGCATTGAATTAGCCCTGGGAGGGTCCCAGATGACCTCAAAACCCTGTCCTCCTCAGGCTCGTACTCGGCCACCTGCTTTTTCTCGTGCCTAAATGTGCCCATGGCCTAAGTGGTCTCTTCCAGGTTCTGCCTTGCTGTGCTGGTGTCTGCTTCCACCACCCCAGTCACTTTTGGCTTTCATCTTGGCACTTGAAACTCCCAGGCTTTTGACCCAAGCAGTAAATTCCTTGCTTGATGCCTCCATTGGTTTATCCATGTCTCCACCTCCTCCTGGTACCTCTGCCCTCCTGCGGCAGCCAGCTCTGCCAACACGGTGATGGCATCACTGCGCCAGCCTTGTGGATCTCTTGGATTCTCTTTTGGCCCCAGCACTCAGGAAGTTACCAGATCATGTGTGTTTTATCTACCCTCTCCCCTCATTCTCCAGCAGCTCCATTCCTCACCATTTCATAAGAACAGTGTCTTGCCTGGTCACCCCGNCTCCTCGGGAGCGGGTGGTGAACCTGGGCCTCCCCTCCCTGCTGATTTCCCAGCTCCAGCTTAGCCAAGGTTCCAGGAGGAAATCCCCTGTCCCAGGATGTGAGGAGGCCCGAGGCCTGTCTTCCCTGAAGGCACCGAGTGGTCTCAGAGTCACTTGAGGTGGTGTTGAGTATTGAGCTTGCTGACTCTCCTTGGGGCTTCTGATTCAGAAAAGCTGGGCTTGGAGTCCGGGAATCAGCAATTTCATCCACGCCCTGGGGGACGGCTGCAGGTTTTTTGAGCCTTGGGAGGTGGGGGCAGCCCTGGGTGGTGAACAGGGTTGAGGCAAAAGAGCCCTGGATTCTCAGATAGGACCTCCAACTCTCTCTAATGATCCCCACCACCTGAAAAAACTGTCCTTGTAATCTAAGCCTCAGTTTCTCCATCACTGACATGATTGTGTGACCTGAGGGAAGGGTGTTCAAATGTCCTGGACACTCAGGGCTACTAACCTAGGACNTCCAACTCTCTCTAATGATCCCCACCACCTGAAAAAACTGTCCTTGTAATCTAAGCCTCAGTTTCTCCATCACTGACATGATTGTGTGACCTGAGGGAAGGGTGTTCAAATGTCCTGGACACTCAGGGCTACTAACCTAGGACAGGCTGGTCACCATGCCCAAGGATAGACAGGATTGTGGATGTCTGAGGTACTGGAAATGAGGCTTAAAGATGAGTCTTCGGGGCGCAGATAGCAGTCTATTCATTTTATTTACATTTTAACTGGTGTCTGTCACTCCCATGAAATCTCTGGAGAGCGGGAGCAGGGCTTTGTCTTGTTCACGCTCAATCCTATTAACACACAGGATGTGTTAATAGGTACTTGCTGAGTGAATGAATGAATGAGTGAGTGAGTGACTGACAGGCAGGGGCTGTGAGCCTGTTTGGGGGAGGTGGAGGCGCTGCCAGCTTGGAGGGGGAATCTCGGCTCCCCCGGGAAAACTTGATCCACTCAGGGCTGGCAAAAAGTCAGGGCGTCCGGAGAAAGCCTCCCCTCTGAAGGGTCAGTGACTCCCCAGTGACGAAGGACTCCCTCCCTCTCTCTCTCCCTCCCTTCCCCCAGGAGCCCCGGGAGCGCCGGTCCACCCTTCTCTCCTCCCTCTCCCGACCCCCCACCCCAGGGAGGTGCGCCTGGCAGCCTCCCGGCCGAATTTCCTGGCACTCGTTTGAGAATAAACATCACTCTGCGCCTGTAATCCCGTTGCTATGGTGACCGCTCCGCCGGCGGCGGGGGCGTGGCGTGGCGTGGCGGGGGCGTGGCCTGTCCGCGCGCACGCTCCTCAGGGCAGCGGAGGCAGCGGAGGCGCGGGCCCGGGAGGTGCCACCCGCCGGGCTGCGCGCGGACATTCTTCGCATAGCTCCGCCAGGGCTCCCGCGGGGTCCGGGAAGTGATTCTTCCTGGCAGAGGCCGTCCTCTAGAGCGGCGCGCTCGCCTGCCTGCCCGCCCGCCCGGCGGCCGCCGGCATGGGAGGGGGCGGGACGCCGCGCAGGAGGGTGCGCCCGGGACCGGCTCCTCCCACCGCGGTCTCGGCCTTGCCCGTCCGCCCTGTGCAAGTGGTCCCCTACCCCGCAGACTTCTGTCTCTGCTTCGACGTCCTCTGTGGCTGTCTGACTCTGCCCCGCTCTCTCTCGCTCTCTCTCTGCCTGGTACCCCGGCGTACCCCGTCTCGAACATCCTTACTCGTTCCTTCGACTAGGACACACGTGGCCGCTTATTTCCCGTCTCCAGCTCCCGGGTCTTTGGCCTCCTTCATTCCCTCCTCTAGAGCAGGCATTAGAGTTCCCCGTTCCTGGCTCTTAACTCATTGGGCGGACTGCCCCAAAACAGCACCAACGGAGAGCGGATAAGGGCCTCTCGGGGTGAATTCCTACAGCGCCTGAAGCAGGGTGATTGGACTCAGGGTCTGCGGAAGAGCATCTCCAGCCTTTGTTTTGGCCAAGCACCCCCAGCTAAGCTTAACCTCTTGCGGCGTTGGTGCCTGCTCAAGCTGCTGAGAATTGCCCCCCTTCCCTGTGGGACTCTTCTTAGCAAATCTTGGAAGCAGGCATACCTCTCCGCTGGCGGCCAGGACAGAGGGTCCCCGCCACGAAATTCTTTGGAAGAGAGATGCCTGCCTCTGAAAGGATTGAGAAGTACAGATTTCTGCAACAGGGGCTGGGGTGAGGAGGGAAAAACAGAGAAAAGCGCTGGTGAGCAGAGCGAGCTGGGAGTTTCTTGTCCTGGTGTTGCCAATAGCTAGCTTGCTGTGTGAACTCCAGTATGTTGCTTTCCTTCTTCGGGACTCAGTTTGACTTGTCTGTCAAATCAGAAGGGTGGTCCAGTCTGTGGTCTTTAAAAGGANATACATATACATATATATATATAAAATCTCTCTTTTCCCCCTGTCTTATATTGCTTCTCTCCCAACTGGTATGCACTGATTTGTTTTCTATATCCATGAGTCTGCTTCTTTTATTTATTTGTTTTATTCACTCATTTGTTGTATTTTTTAGATTCCACACGTAAATGATATAATACAGTATTTGCCTTTTTCTGTCTGACTTATTTCACTTAGCATGATGCCCTCCAAGTCCATCCATGCTGCTGCAAAGGGCAAAATTTCATTTTTTATGGCAGAGTAGTATTCCATTGTATATATTATATACAACATCTTTATTCATTCATCTGACACTTAGGCTCCTTCCATACCTTGGCAATTGGCAAAACTGCTATGGACCAGTTTTACATATTTCTTTGACAGGGGACATATACATATAAGATAACGGATAAGCAAGATAGTCTTAGGTACTGGCAGATGCTAGCAAGAAAATAAAACAGGCTGGTGAGATAGGAATGACGTGGGAAGGCGGGCAGTTATGATGGCCAGGGAGGGGCACTTGAAGAGACCTGAAGAGGAAGAAGTTGTCTGCCATGGGAATACCCATAGGCAAAGTCTTCTTTTCAACTCATCAGAGATGGGAATACGTTTGTGCTTGATTGAAAGGCAGAGGCCAGGGTGGCTGGGGTGGGGGAGAGAGTGGAGAAGAAAAAGCAGGAGAGGGGCCAGATCCTGGAAGTTCTTGTTAGCCGTGGTACAAAGTTCAGATCTTATCCATGTTTTGAGTAGTTACTTAGAGTCTTTTTGTTTTTGTAATGATTTGATATTTGTATCTTATCAAACATATCAATATAGAGAGGATAAACTGTTCAGAAAACTTTCCAGTTTAGACAGTGATATAAGGAGGGGTTAGGACTTCCGGCAGTCTAGTGGTTAGAACACTGTGCTTCTGTGGCAAGGGGCAGGGGTTAAATCCCTGGTCAGGGAACTAAGATCCCACATGCTGCATGTCTTGGCCAAAAAAAAAAAAAAA
>SJYV01056333.1:3645199-3698190 GCA_006410875.1 Neotragus pygmaeus
TACATATACACAATGGAGTATTACTCAGCCATTAAAAAGAATACATTTGAATCAGTTCTAATGAGATGGATGAAACTGGAGCCTATTATACAGAGTGAAGTAAGCCAGAAAGAAAAATACCAATACAGTATCCTGACACATATATATGGAATTTAGAAAGATAGTAATGATGACCCTGTATGTGAGACAACAAAAGAGACACAGACATATAGAACGGACTTTTGGCCTCTGAGGGAGAGGGAGAGGGTGGGATGATTTGGGAGAATGGCATTGAAGCATGTATACTATCAGATAAGAAACGAGGCACCGGTCTATGTTCGATGCAGGATGCAGGATGCTTGGGGCTGGCGCACAGGGATGATCCAGAGAGACGTTGTGGGGTGGGAGGTGGGAGGGGTATTCAGGATTGGGAGCTCGTGTACACCTGTGGTGGATTCATGTTGATGTATGGCAAAGCCAATAGAGTATTGTAAAGTAAAATAAAGTAAAAAAAATAAAAAAAATTATAAAAAAAAATAAAAATAAAAACAGGGATCTCAGTTATTCAATATGATTCCCAGTTTCCAGGTGCCAGATGAGAAAAATATCATCAAAGGCTAAGTTAAGTCTATTCTCAGTGAAGACGAGAAAGAGGAATAAGAGCCTTCAATGGGATCTATAAACACATCTTCAGCATGAATGGAGGTAAACATGTCCTGCTTAAAGCAAGGAAAGGGCATGTTTTTAAAAAGTTAAACAAATTTTAGTCAGCATCTGTTGTAGCCATAAGGAATCTTAAGAAACTATAGACTGTAAACAAGAGATCAAATATAAGAAAGATAAGCTTAGATGATAAGGCAGCAGACCAAGATGAAAACTTTAGAAGCGAATGCAAGGAAGCAAGTCATTTGGGACCAAAGCTGTAGGAAGTGTTATAAGCACCAGTGAGCAGAATTAATATTACAATGAATCTATTTGGTGGTAAGGAAGATGGGGTTGAGAAAAACCTGAGAATGAATAGGACAAGGATAAGAAGTTAGAAGTTATCTGAAAAGTAATGAACACAGAGGCCAGACAGCGAAGATCCAACATGTGGATAATTTATACTTCTGAAGAATCCAAAACAAATAGAATAACAGCGGTTGTGTTTCAAACATAACAACAACAACAAAAGCCCCACAGGGCCTTTTGGGGGGCAGTGTGACAGAATTATTCCAAGTTCATCTGAAGAACAAATTGCTGTGAAGAGCCAATTAAGTCGTTTAAAAAACAAAAGCAAAATGGTGAATGAGCACTTGCTCTGCCAGACATTATAATTCATTTGAAAACTATTATAATGAAGAGTGGGGCCCTTGTCAGAATAAGAAAAACATGAAAATGGAAAGGAGAAGCCAGTGGTATAATTTTTACGTGTTTAATACATGGGGAGGATCTGAAATCAGTAAGAAAAAGATTTAGTGAATATGGGTGGAAAGTGTGTTAATATATGGGGAGAAAATTGTTAGTTTCTCTCCTTATGTTAATTCATAAATAAATTGAATTTGGATAGAGTTAAAGTATGAGATGTGAAACCACACACCTGTCAGAGATGATAGTGTAGGTGAAATATATCTAAACTTGGGTTTGGGAATGCCTTTCCAACTGTAACATCAAAGTTTGGTAAATTTGATATTATAAAATATAAAGCATTAAAAAAATATTATAAACAAATTTTTGTAATAGCTAATGCTAATGACAAACTGAGGTAAAATATTTCCAGTGTATAAGGTAAATATTTATTCCTAATACATGAATTTTTTTGGCAATCAGTAGAAAAATACTCTTTAACAAAAAGTGGACAAAGCACCTGAACAGGTTTTGTGTAAACAGAATAAAATCAAAATCACGTATAAGCCTTCAGAAAAAATGGTGGGCTTTATTTGTAATAGAAATGCAAAATAAAGAAACAAAATGTCAGTTTTATCCATTAGGTTAGTAGAGTTGGGGGAGGAAAAAATAGATATCCAGTATTGATCAGGCTGTGTGAAAATAGGCATTTTCATTTATTTGTGGGTGGGATTATAAAATTGTACAGCTTCTTGATATGAAGTTAAATAATGTGTATATAAGTTTAAAAGTGAATTGCCTCTGTACCCAACAATTCCATTTAGAAATTCATCAAAAAAAAATAATTGTATGAGTTTTTTTTATGCTTTTAAGGTATATACCAAAGGATGTTCATTCCACATTGTACCAAAGAACTGGAAAAAGAATAATCTAAACATACACTGTTTACCAGGCTTCCCTAGTAGCTTGGCTGGTAAAGAATCTGCCTGCAATACAGGAGACCTGGGTTCAGTCCCTGAGTTGGGAAGATCCCCTGGAGGAGTGCATGGCCACCCACGCCAGTATTCTTGCCTGGAGAATCTCCAAGGACAGAGGAGCCTGGAGGGCTACAGTCCATGGGGTCACAAAGTTGGGCACGACTGAGTGACTAAGCACAGCACATGTTGTTTACCACATTGCAGAGGGTGTTCTAAAGCCTTTACATTTATTCATTCTTTTCATCCACACAACTCTGAGTTAAGTACAGTAGTTAATGTAATTCCCATAGTTATTAATATAATCCCCATTACGCTTATGAGGAAACAGGTGCAGACTGTTGATCTAATGTGCATGGCTTGTAAGTGCTGGAATAGGACTTGATCTCAGGAAATTTTGCTTCTGAATCTAAACTATGGTTGTTTCATTGCATGGTGTAATATGTACTGTATAGTATAATTCCTATACTGTTCAATAATCAGGAATTCATTAAGTGAACACCATTATTCATGGCATGGAATGCTATACAACCCTTCAAAATATTTTTTGATTGGGGATTTTGAAAATTGTATGATACATTGTAAGCAAACTATGAACTGTTAAATACATTCATATGAAAAATAGTACTCAAGAGGGATGTGCATGGAAATGCATGAATACCATATAGGTTAGCAGTGTTTCTCTTTGAGCATCAGGATTATGGGTGGTTGTCTGTATTTTTGGCATTGCATGTGGTTTGCCTTCTGGATTTCAAAAAAATGTTTGTTTTTAAATTGGAATACAGTTGCTTTACAGCATTGTGTTAGTTTCTGCTGTACAACAAAGTGAATCAGTGACACTTTATACCCCCTATTTTTTAGATTTCCTTCCCATTTAGGCTACCACAGAGCATTGAATAGAATTCCTGTGCTGTACAGTCAGTTCTCATTAATTACCTATTTTATTTAAAAATGTTACTAAGTCATAAACTGAAAATCATAATCAAGTTGTTTGGTGATGAAAATACCTTTTAAACTGTTTATGTTGCCCTGTTTGGGGGAAGGAGAAGCAAATTCTTTGTATTATTAGTCTATGGTGTGCAACAGTATGAATACTTTAGCCTTTGCTAGTTAGAATGGAGCAGAGACACACCTGCTACGGTTTGAAGTGGTGGGGAAACCTGTGGTTCGAACCATCAGTTGTAGGATGTGTTCTTGGTCCTGGGAAGTGAACAGAGAAAGGCAGTTCCACAGAATACTTGGCCCAGGGTATCCAGAAACATCCTCACAGTCCTTAACCCACTTGGATGCTGGAGTCTGGGGGCTAAATTAATTTGGCATGTGTGCGTGCTAAATTGCTTCAATCCTGTCTTACTCTTTGCAACCCTCTGGACTGTAACCCTCCAGGCGTCTCTGTTCCTGGGATTCTCCAGGCAAGAACACTGGAGTGGGTTGCCATGTCCTCCTCCAGGGGATCTTCCTGACCCAGGGATCAAATCCATGTCTCTTTTGTCTCCTGCCTTGGCAGGCGGGTTCTTTACCATTAGCACCACCCGAGAAGCCCAAATTAATTAGGGAAAACCCCCAATTCTATTCTAGCATGACCTGCTCATTTTGGGGCATAAGTTTAAATTGAATTTTTTTGAAAGATGGTAATTGGTGGTATACATTCTCAAAGGAGGAAAAGCCAAGCATTGTCTTCACAGATGTCAGACTGCACAAGTGCATTTTCAAAATCTTGGTCTCTAATCCTTACACTCAACTGTTAGATGGTGTTTCCATGTTTTCTAGAACCTTTATTACAGAGAATCTAGGATTGCTCTGATCTTTTTTTTTTTCTAAGTATTTTTTCCCCTCAGCTCTTTGAATGGTTTCGATTTTTTCCAACATTTTAATATATATTTTGCTAAGATATGTCCATGTGAGGATCTCTTTTCATAGGATATGATTTTTCTAAAAGTCAAGAGAAAGTATTTGCTATTTTTCCTTTAGTTATTCTATTCTTCTGAAAAAAAATCAATTATTTTTATACGGGAGTTTTAAAATTGGTTTTCCCTTGTCTATCATTCTCATTACTTTAATTTCTTGATCCTTTTCCTCTACATTCATGGGGAACCTCTCAAGTGTATTCTTCACATCCCTGATTTGATTTTTCTGCAATTATCTGTCTTTCCTCACCTCCGTGTGGATATTTAAATACATTTTGACTTCTTATAATTCTTGTATTACAACCCTTTTCATGTCCTCTTGTTTTCTTTTTCTCTTGGGCTATTCTCTTGCTATAGATTTTTGCTCCTGCTTCATGAAAATTCGTGTGTCCTTGAATTCTTTGAAGCCATGCTCTTCTGGGACTCTAGGATACTGTTCTGAAGTAGTTTTACAGACCTCCCTGTCAGATTTTACTCTTTGTTTTGAAACAAGGTCTGTCTGAATGATTTCCTGACAACTGACAGGGTATGTGGAATGTTCTGGGATGCACCTTCTGTCCACTTGGGTGATGGGCAGTCAGATCTCTTTCTAAAGCTACAGTCAACTGTAATTCAAGAGATTCTGAATTTAGGTCTCGAATGTAGTCAACTTTCTCCTGGTAAAGCTACTGCTTTGACATGGTGACATCTTGTTATGTCCCCAGTGTCTGACTCTGTTTTATTTTAAACCTACAGTTTGCATTTGCAAAACAACCATCATCACCACATACTGCTGCCCAGCTTGGTATTTCCTTTGTTCTCCTATGCTGAACTTCATCCACGGAAGGCGGGAGCATGGTGTGTGGATCAAGAGCTGCCAAGTTTGATGTCAGCCCTCAATTCAAGTCCCAGCTCTTTCTTTGCTCACTCCATTGCCTTGGGCTAGTTTCATAGCTTTTCTGAGCCTTGGTTCACCTGCATAATGGGACACCAAACATTTTTGTGGCGATTAAATGAGATAGTATGAGAGACTCGTTATCCAGTGCTAGGAACCTGAGTGCTTACTCTGGCCAAGTTTTGTTCTGTGTACTTCTCCTGTTTTAAAATATGAGGGAGGCACTCGAGATTTCTGATGCACAGACAGGAAGGAGGCCCTGAGAAGTTTAGATACTTAATGGTGGTTGCAGAGCTCACAGGCGTGACTCCAGGACTCACCCCAGGCAGTCAGCTCCTAAACCGGGACTCCTCGCTCTTATGTCCCCATGCAGACTGCCTCAGAAATGTGTCACTGTGTCACCGCCATCCTCTCCACTCCCCACATTTCATATTCATTTGGCTCTTTTTGAGTTAATTGATCAGAATGTATGAAGAAGGATGATGGGATATAGTGAGGGAGGGAAGGAGAGCCCAGGGTGCAGAGTGCCCTGAGTGGTGGGAAATTCATTTCTTTTCTTAAAACAAAACAAAACAATTTCTTTCCTAAAAGATTTTTTGGGATGTGGGCCATTTTTAAAGTCTTTATTAAATTTGTTACAATATTGCTTCCATTTTATGTTTTGGTTTCTTGGCTGCAAGTCATGTGCGGTCTTAGCTCCCTGACCAGGGATCGAACCTGCCCCCCCTGCACTGGAAGGTGAAGTCTTAACCAGGGACTGCCAGAGAAGTCCTGGGAAATTCATTTCTTTGCAGCACAGTTTTCTGTTCTGGGAAGACTGGGGCAGGGGTTGGATAGTAAGTAGAGGTCAGCTGAAGCATCCTGCTGACTTTCCCAGATGACTGTCTTTATTTCATGAGCAGAGCTGGGGATACCATGAAGCCAGACCTGAGTACTTTTTGTCAAATCAGTCATCCAATTGGGGATGAGGTGGAGAGATTGTATCTGGAGTTGGGCTACAGTTTAACCATCAGCTTTGTTTTTGAGGATGAGCTGAGCTCCCATCTTTTGGGGTTTTGACTTTCATGGGAAGCTAGGAGAATGGGCATTAGACGCTACCATTTAAGCCACTAGTTCTTATCCTTCAGATGGTTCTAGAAAGACCCTTTCTTCCATGGGGTGCTTTTGAGAGCACAGAGGTCACCATAGGGATTGGTGAGGGCTTAATGACACCCTTCCCTGATGGTAACACCTCTTAGACTTTCCCCAGGGATAAAAATCTTCTCGGTGTGGATAACAGCAAGCATGTGGTCCCTGGGCATCCACGTGCCTTTCGGTATGGTCTGTACAGTGTGCAGAATGACAAATATAGTGCCTGAGGACCCTTCCGCTCTTCTCTGGCACCATTTTGATGATTGATTCTTTGTGCACTTCCTTGTTTTTTTTAGGTTGGTGTCTTACTATAAATGTAGTGGTTGGTGAAGGCAGAATTGGTGGGAGTGGGTTATTTTAAGGGGAGGGATGTGTAGCAGGCAGGGAAGAGAGGGTAGGAGGGGTGGGAGGAGAGCGGTTTCTATGTATAATATACTTGGAAATCCTGTTCTGTAGACTTTGATGTCAGGACAAAGTGATCCTTGCTTGAAAAATTGCACATTATTTTAGGAAAAAGCCTGGTAGGGTTTGATAACAGTGATGTTTTTATCTAATCTCAGGTAATAAATAAACCAAGGTACTTGCGATCCTTTGCCAAAATTCAAATGTCAAATTGATTATGTAAAAAGCAGAGGAAGCCAAGTCTTTTACAAGAAGGTTTATATCTTTTTATGGCCATTCATAGTGCTGAAGTTAAAAGCTTTGCCAGTATCAAAATATCTGATTACAAATGGCTAGGTTCTTCCTGGCTTTTTGAATTACTCAGACGTATTCTTCCCCTTTTAACTTCTAAGTGTGTTGCTTGCATTAAGAATGTATGTGAATGTGAAGGCCATTGCTATTTTGAAAATAATTTAAGAGGAAACTGGAATTTTCTCTTTTGAAGGTCTGTAAATGATAAAATGTATTTACTATAACAGGGGAACATTTGGCACTGCCTCTGCAAAAGGGAGAATGGACCTTCTTTTCTAGAGTTCATGGGGTTTTTACAAAGCTTGATAATGTTAGATCACAAAGAAAATGTATTAAATCCATCAATGTAGAAACTGTGCCAGCCACATTCTCTGGAAATAAGGTAACCCAGTCTGAAGAAGCAAAGCTACCATTTGATAATGAAAAACCAACAAGAGAAAATCAAGTGTTGAAAAAACCAAATTATTTGGACAATAAAAAATGAGGTCAGTGCAAAAGACATATAGCAGAAGATCACTGAAAAATTACACGGAGGTAATTTCAGATATTTAAGTAGTTCCATTATTAAAGCAACACGTGAGTCAACCAAAGATCTTTAAACTTTAAACTTCTCTGCAAGAAATGAAAAGGAAAAACTCCAACATACCCACCAATTCTATAAACAAAGCAAAATGGTCAAAGCATATGGATTTTAGAGCTAGAATGCTTGCGTTTAAATCCTGGCTTTTGCCCACTGCTGAGTGCTGTTAGGCAAGTGACTGGAATTATCTTTGCCTCAGTTTTTTTTGTTCAAGATGTTTTGACATGGACCATTTTTAAAGTCTTTGTCACAATATTGCTTGTTTTATTTTTGGGGGGGCCAAGAGGCAAATGGGATCTTAGTTCCTCAACCAGGGAGCTAAGGGAACCTGTACCCCCTTCAATGGAAGGAGAAGTCTTAACCACTGGACTTCCAGGGAAGACCCTGCTTCAGTTTTTTCTCACCTCTAAATAGGAATAAAAATATCTAGCTCATGGGAATTAAAGGAGAAAATGCAGATAAAGTCCCTATAGCATAATAAGTGACACCGTGGGAGTTTAATATGTGCTCTTACTCACCCCCCTATTTTTATCCACCATCAGTTCAGTTTCAGTTCAGTCGCTCAGTCGTGTCCGACTCTTCGCGACCCGGTGAATCGCAGCACGCCAGGCCTCCCTGTCCATCACCATCTCCCGGAGTTCACTCAGACTCAATTCATCGAGTCCGTGATGCCATCCAGCCATCTCATCCTCTGTCGTCCCCTTCTCCTCCTGCCCCCAATCCCTCCCAGCATCAGAGTCTTTTCCAATGAGTCAACTCTTTGCATGAGGTGGCCAAAGTACTGGAGTTTCAGCTTTAGCATCATTCCTTCCAAAGAAATCCNACTCGCAATCTACAGCTGTGTCCATGTGGCTGTCACAAGTGTGTGCCTTTGCAGAAGCTCGTACCTGCTAGAATGCCCTGTCCTGCTTTTCATCAACACTGGTTTTGTGTCATTGTTCAAAGCCTGACTCCTGTTTCTTTTCTTACTGAGATGTTTTGAATCACAGACTTGCCTATATTCCTGTAGCGTTGTGAGAACATATCACATTGTATTATATTAATATTTGTCTGATGATACATTTCTGTTACTAGGTGCATTTTTTTAGACGATGACACGCTTGATCAATGATGCAGATGTATGGGGCTCCCTGCCGTGTGCAGAGCTCCAACTGTGTGCTCCTCCTGGCCTTCTGAATATTGAGATGCGTTAAGATAGGCGGCACTGTAAGGCTGACACCGGACTTCTTCTCATTTACTGTTCAAAGAAGCAAGCCATTTGCAAACATCTGTACTCTTATCTGCGGCAAGCAATAAACGGTTTACGACAAGCTGCCCACCTGATTCTGAAGAGCTGATGGGCGGCATGCTGTGCTCATAGCAGCAGCTCTAATCCATCCCTCTTAAGAACAGGGCTTGTGCTTTATCTGTCTTTGTCATCCAGCCACCTTACGTGGTGCCTGAGATGGGGTTGGAATCCAGTAAATTCTCATGATATAGATATATTGAATAAGCTGAAGAGTTGTGTTCTTATTGATCATTTTTAAGTGGAAGTAAATTTACCTTTTATATAATCATAGATTAAGGTCATAAAACTTATGAGATACGTGGTGTGTTAAGTCCAAAGACTAATGGGTCATCATGAGAACTAAGAGTCACAAAAGAGGTTCTGCTGCCCCTGTGTTCACCAGGGCCAGTCATCACTCTGAGTCAAAGTAGGGACATTCGAGAAAATTCTATGTTCTTTAAAAAAGGATTTTAAATTTCAGGCATGTTAGTTTTCATGCAAATGATATTAATTATGCATGAAATTTATTTAGTCTTCAGAGCTGTCCTGGTTAGATATATAAATAGAACATTTTTCTTATCTACTTCCTAATGTTATTGAATGCCCTTGAAAGTCATAATGAGGAATTTAGTTTTAAGAATTTCTAATTCAGATCGACTTTCAGCCTAACAGTCCAACTGAAGTCTGAGTCTAAGAACTTACTTGCACTTGATAAAATATCTAAATTTTACTCTCTGTTGATTTTAGTCCAAAAAAATAACCAATTTTCCTTTAACATGTTGTTTGTTTCAAAGAAAACCACCATTGTTTCAGAATTAGTCTTTAAGTCATGATGCCTAAAGACCAAAAAACCATTAAAATATGGGAAAGCTCAGACTTCAGATTTTATCAAGCACATGTAAAAACAGGGTTAAAGTATTTCAGAATTTACTGGTTTTAATACTCTAAATTTGACAAAATGAATTTTGTAGTCTAATTGAAATAGGCATTGATGATATATTAAAAAGCACTAACCATGTTAAAAACAAAATATGTCAAAGAACTCATTTTCAAAGTTTATTAGTTTGTAAGTTTATTAATACTAAAAGATGCTTTAGGTAGATTTGTCATCTCCCTAAATTAAAAGAAGAATTCATTTTCAAATTAGTAATCTTAGTGATTATATGTGGATGTTACTCAATTTAATCTCTTGCACAAAGATTAAGTGCAACCTTCTATAGAGCTCACACTTCCCATTGTTAATGTAGAGCTTTAATATAGAGCTAAAATAATTCTCAGTGCTGTCCAGAGCATGATCTGAATTTTCTGGAAAAGAGGGGAGGGTCTTTCCTCCTGGGCCTGACTCTATCTTTGTTTCCTATTCTTTGTTTATTCTTCCTGGATTCAGTTTCCTTTACCCAGTGCACACTGGACCTTATTCTCCCTCTGAAAAGCTTACGGATTTTTCCATTGCACTTTTCCAGTGTTATTTGGAAGAGCTAAATGCAAACACATCTTCCTATTATCCTCTTAAGTTGGGGCCAGTGAGATCAATGAAATTAAAAATACTCAGATCAAGCCTACTGACCAGACAAGCTGCTGCCTTCCCTGTATGAGTGAGAGCAGTTGGTGGAAAAGATAAATGGTTGGATCTGAGTGGGTTCTTTTTTTCACCCTTGCTCAGCCCTTTGTGAAGCTGTGAATGAACACTGACCCATCCCCAAAAGAGAGAGCTAGAGCAGGGGTAAGAAAGAACAGAGCTTGGTTGCCTGGGTGGCTGGAGTCCTGGGAAACGACTCTATCCTATGTTGGAATCAGATCTCCAGAAGTTGTCCCATTTCAATAGAAAGATTGGCTTAGAGGATATGAATCCCAAACTTCTCAAGCATAATCAGAAATTAACAACAGAAATCCTGAACTATTTATCTGTCTAACACTGACCCTCCAGCCAGGCCTAAGTTATTTGAACTCCCAGGAGGTCTATTTCTATATAACATCCTTAAACGTGTCTCCTCCTCCCAAAATCAAGTTCATCACTTGAAATTACAATGAAAAGAGCTCACAGTCAAAGCAGGGAGGAGAGCCTCTTGATGCATTAGAGTGCCCACGTGTTCATTCGCTGACTGACAGACAGAATGAATGAATGAGTTCTTGCAGTTTTTGTAGTTTATCATGATGCCTAAGGCTGACACACATGCATCTCTGCAACACACTGCTTCAGCAGAAGATGTGAGTGAATGTCACATGAGTGTGATGTTGAGAATATACTCCCACAAATTACACTCAGTGTTTCCACCAGTGGGTGTGCTCACTTCAGGCAAATTATATATGATAATATGGGCTTTTGGAAAGGAGTAAAAGCAAAAGTCATCTCTGGTGGCTCAGTGGTGAAGAATCCACCTGCCAATGCAGAGGACACAGATTTGATCCCTGATCCAGGAGGATCCCACATCCTTAGTTGTCGTGGAGCAGCAAAGCCCATGCACCACAACTACTGAGCCTGTGCTCTAGAGTTTGGGAGCTGCAGTTTCTGAGCCCACGTGCTGCAGCTACTGAAGCCCAAGTGCCCTAGAGCTCTTGAGTCCTTGAGCTCCGCAACAAGAGAAGCCACCACAATGAGAAACCTGGCGTATAGCTGCTAGAGAATAGCCCCGCTCACCCCAACTGGAGAAAAGCCCGTGCAGCAACGAAGAACCCAGTACAGCCAATAAATAAATAAATAGAATTATTATTTTTTAATGTCATCTATGTTCAGTGAATGTGTTCCTAGACCAAAGAAAGACCAAGGTTGGATACAAAACGAAGAGGGCAGAAAATTCCCACTTAATCCCACCCTGACCTTTTAATTGTCTTTGGGGAAAATCATCCAGTAAAAGGAGATGGTGTTGACTTTGGGCTTCTTTTCCTTTTTTATAATTTCCCTTTATTATCTTTGATTGTGCTGGGTCTTCGGTGCTGTGTGCAGGCTTTCTCTGGTTGCAGTGAGCAGGGGCTCCTCTTTCTTTCAGTGCATGGGCTTCTCATTGCAGGGGCTTCTTTTGTTGTGAAGCAGGGTCTCTAGAGTACAGGCTCCGTAGTCCTGGTGCACAAGCTTAGTTGCTCCAAGGCATGTGGAATCACCAGGGATTGAACCCATGTCCCCTGCATTGGCAGGAGGAATCTTATCCACTGGACCACCAGGGAAGCCCATCTTTGGACTTTTCTGTTCTAACAGTAAACAATAGGGAATGTCCAGTCTTGCAGAATTCTGGAATCTTCACATTGAAAGAAGCCTTAAAATTCATCTCGACCTTTCCAAAAATGTTTCTACTAAGTCTTACTCAGCCCTGCTTCTCCAAGAATATCTCCAGTACCAAGAAACTTCCTCTTCAACATGGTGGCCAGTTTTGCTTTTAGATTATTCTTCTGTGTTAGGAAGTTGTTTATTTTCAGGTGAAGTTTGTTGCCTTCAGATTCCACCAGGTCACCTCGGTCTTTAATTCGATTGCCCTGCTGCTACTGCTGCTAAGTCACTTCAGTTGTGTCCGACTCTGGGTGACCCCATAGACGGCAGCCCACCAGGATCGCCTGTCCCTGGGATTCTCCAGGCAAGAACACTGGAGTGGGTTGCCATTTCCTTCTCCAATGCATGAAAGTGAAAAGTGAAAGTGAAGTCGCTGAGTCATGTCCGACCCTCAGCGACCGCATGGACTGCAGCCTACCAGGCTCCTCCATCCATGGGATTTTCCAGGCAGGAGTACTGGAATGGGGTGCCATTGCCTTCTCCTTCGATTGCCCACCAGACCCCTAATGGCAGTGATTATGTTCCCCAAGAATCTTCTCTTTTTTTCTTAGATGGAATGCTTTCTTGCTCCCTCACCCTATTCTGAATTGGCTTTAGTTTATCATTTTGAAAACGGTATTGAGATATAGTTTGCAGAGAATAAATGCACCTAAAGTGTGCAGTTTGATGCATTTTGACAAAATACACACCTATGAAACTACCACCATGATCAAGACATCAAAGATTTCTGTCTCATCCCAAAACATCCTATTCCCCTTGTAATTCATCCCTTCCTCCACACACCTTCTTCCTTGTCCCTAACTGATCTGCATTCTTAGGCACAGATCAGTTTTCATTTTCTAGAGTTTTATATAAATGGAATCATACAGTATACACTCTTGTGTCTGGAGTTCTTCCTCATTCTTGAAGCTTACTATTCTCTGGGGGAGTAAGAGAGTCATTGCCTCTGGGACTAACATTCATCCTGACATTTCTGAGACTTTGACTGAGTTACTTAAAAATGGCCATGAACTTTAAAAAATTCTTTTTGCTTAATTTTTTTCATTTTTTATTGAAGTACAGTTGATGTACAACATTGTGTTAATTTTTGCCGTACCTCAAAGTGATTTATATATTTATACATATATGTATATATGTATACATTCTTTTTTAATATTCTTTTGCATTGTGGTTAAAAATCCTTTTAAACATTGTCTTGCAAGTGGTTGCTGACTGCTGCTCATCTGCTTGGCTTCAAGTGGAGTTCTTTGTGGTTGAAGCCTGGATGATGTTTGCTAGAATAATATGAGGTGCTTTTTAGACTAGCTTCAGAGTAATCCAGGCCGTAAGTAGACAAGAGAGTGGAACTAAATGGCAGCTAAAGAATAAGTGAGAAAGAGAGAGAGAGTGTAAACAAAAGGCCAATAGGAGACATAGAGAATGAAATTCTCTTTTGGTGGAAGCATTTTTCTCTTTTAAGTCCTTTTCATAGTAAGGAGATGCAGTGTCAGAGTTCTGGCCCTTCATTCAATAATTGTTTCTCTCCCACTGCATCAAGTATGTGGAAATGTGGAGGAGGGGGTGATAAATCACACATTGGCATTACCGTCTGCATCCTTGAAGAAGTTATCATAAAAAAGACACAAAGCTTACTACTATGAAACTGACAAATAAAGGGTACTATGGTAAATCGTATTGGCAGGTTTATAGCAAAAGAAAAAATATAATAATAGACTGAATTACACTGAGAGGAAGTCAGAACACGGTCCCTTTTTACTTTTCTAGTTATAGTCCATAAATCTGGTTTCAAAAATATATTGGAAGAGACAGATGGGCACAGTGTCTAGTTTCATGCAAACATTATAAATAAAACATTTCTTGTAATCCTTGGAATTCTGCTTGGTGCATCTTCAAAGATCTATGTTTTAAAGCCCTGAGCTGTAGATTCACTAGAAAATGTAATTTTACTACTGATGCNTAGTTTCATGCAAACATTATAAATAAAACATTTCTTGTAATCCTTGGAATTCTGCTTGGTGCATCTTAAAAGATCTATGTTTTAAAGCCCTGAGCTGTAGATTCACTAGAAAATGTAATTTTACTACTGATG
This sequence comes from Neotragus pygmaeus, assembly GCA_006410875.1. Taxonomy (NCBI): domain Eukaryota; kingdom Metazoa; phylum Chordata; class Mammalia; order Artiodactyla; family Bovidae; genus Neotragus; species Neotragus pygmaeus. The sequence continues at coordinate 3,659,282 of SJYV01056333.1, forward strand.
CTAAACATAAATACAAATCCATGTAATTTTCTACAGCTTGAATAACTTTTTATTCCAACGTATTTACCATATACTTCACAAAAAATCAACTTTTGCTTCTTCATCCTGAAGATTATCAATTTTGTGAATTATCTCAGGCCTTCTTTCCAATTCACGATACAAGTCATTCTGTTTGTCTGTTTTTTGCAAAAAAAAAAAAATGTGTGTCCTGACAAAATGTCAATTAACTTGATGCTGACTTCAGGGGAGAAGTCATTTTATTTCTAAAAAAATCATTACTGTATCTCCAGATCAAATAAAAATGACTTTTGGCTGTAGATTGTTACAGCTGTGACAACAAAGTCACCTCTTACCTGGACAGCAGTTCCTCCTTAAGTTCACAGCTGCTGTATTAGAATGTTGAGAGCTCTCAGGAAGTTATTATCTTTATTGACAGAATTCTGTCGTCTATATCCTGCCCTAACCATTTATGCCAAGTGTTTGGAGCTTGGGATAATCAATTGCTATAGCTCCCTTGACAGGACTATGCTGTTTCATAAATGTTTTATGAATTGTCATAAATCTAGCCAAATTACTTGAGCCAGGTTACTTAAGCCAGACTAAATAGGTTGGAAATTAGAATGTTAAATCTTAAGTGGACCCTGTGGATAATTGCCTTAAAGAAAAGTAAAGCTATCCCAGAGATATTAAGTAATTCTCCAAATTCACAGAGCACATAAGTAGTAGTGTTAAAACTAGATTGCTGTTTATCTACTGATTCTCAGTCCGGTGCTCTTTTCTACATAATTTTGGTAGCAGTCCCAGATAGCTGGTTGACTCTGAATCTTTACAGTCATGTTTCTCAGCATTATCATGGTACAAGAGTTCCTCCCTGAAATGATAATGCAATGCATATAAATCACTTAGAACCTAGCAGGTCAGGAAGCAACAGTTAGAACTGGACATGGAACGACAGACTGGTTCCAAATAGGAAAAGGAGTAAGTCAAGGCTGTATATTGCCACCCTGCTTATTTAACTTATATGCAGAGTACATCATGAGACACACTGGGCTGGAAGAAGCACAAACTGAAATCAAGATTGNGAAATGAGTATTAAGCAAAAACTCTTCCCATTAGCGAATGGATGTTAATTATGCAACTACAACCTCACAATAGTGAAACAAAAGAAACTCATAAAACCATATTCTGAGGCCACTGGAATGTTTGGATGCGACAGTAAAACCACCACACAAAAGTTACATTTCACATGTCATTGTTCAACCACAGAGATGAGCAATGCTTTCCTTGTCCCTTTCTTCTCAGGATACCACAGACGTCAAGCTTTTCAGAATTCGGGTCATTCTCTCTCATCATATGACAGCCTGAGTAAATCACCTCTCAAGTGGGGCCGAGACCTGTCTGGCTGTGATATCCAATCTCAAAACTCTTCCTCCATGGCCCTCCCACCCACCTACCAACTTACAGCCTGGGTCCTAAAATCCATGTTTTACAAAGCTTGGGAACTGCATTCGCTTCTGATAAAATGAACAACTCACGAAAACAGCTTCTATTTTGTTTGGTTTTCACCCAACCATGCTTACTATTTCCAGCGCGCATTTACCGGCCCTGCCTGGAATGCACATCCCCGACTGTTCTGTCTGCTTCGGTTCTGAGTCTGTGCCCAAAAACCAAAGTGCGGCTAAACCTTCAAAGGGAACAGTCATGCTGACCTGGGCATTCACACACGTGGCTCCCAGAAGCAGTTTGATATTTCTGTGCTCAAACAGTCTGAGATCACAGACCTCAGTCAAAACGAGGAACCAACATTTTCCAAAGCAGGGAAACAAAAAACAATCCAAACTATAGAATACCATTTCCAAGTGTCAGTGACCCGAGTCCCAGGCCCCAGGCTGCATCTGCCAGAGACGGATCAGATCAAGCCAACATCAAGCCCCCAAATGCATCAGCACTCACTGGTTCTGTTGTTTCTAGCCAGCTGTGTGACCTTGCAGAGTCACCTAACCTCTCTGGACCTCAGCAAAACAAAGAGAGTACAAAGGCACCTTCCAGTGCTAATGTTATGTGGGGCTAGGAAACAGCAATGTAGTCAGAAGAGACTGCTGTCCTGAACTCTCTCTGCAAGACTTGCAAAAGTGAAACTCCGATTAAAGAACATGAAATGAGGGCGAACAATGAAAAAGACTTCTAAAGCCCCCTACCACATTTTGATTCTAACTCTAAGTAAGGCATGACCAGGCAATCACGAGTCATAAAACATGAGCGGGTCTCATAGCTCTCATAATCCTGTTTCCAATGACCAATTCTGCTCTTGCAAAACAATTCTTCATTATCTTCCAGTGAAATGCAGACTGACTCCGCTGCAAGAGCAAAAGGACTTATCTGTGTTCAAGAGCCCCTTGCCCTCGTAGGGGCAACCAGTCCCCCTCAAACGGGTCCAGCCACAGGCCTCTGATTTCACCAAGCCAAGAACGCCCCCACGGAGCAGGAAGTGGAGAGAGCCACACCTACCCTCAGCCACTGCTTCTCCGTGAGGGCATCGCTGTAGTCCACGTCCCGCCTCTGGCGAGACCCCCTCCCGAAGATCTTCTCCTCCTCCTCTTCACACGTCAGCCGTTCCACCTCGGCGTCATCTTTAATAATCCACGAGGGCAGCTCATCCTCCTCCATCAGGCGGGGCTTGCGTTTGGGGTTCCGGGCATCCTCTCTCCGCCGATCCATGTCCATGCGCTGGAGGGATGAACAGAAGTCTCACCAAAGGGCAAGGGGATTCCGTACGGTGTAGACTTAGCAACAGGCAAGTCTCTTTGCAAGAGGCCTCCTATAGCTGCAGGGCCCCTTCGGCATCCCCCATGGAGCCTCTGTGTTCTGACTTGTTCTACCTCATCTCTAAGGCCAAAATCTCTTCCTTTCCCCTGTCTGCATCTTTGAAATTTATTTAAGGACTTAAAAAAATACTCCTTAAAAAATTCCTTTTCTTAGTTTATGTGGGTGCAAAAGCTCCCCCTTAAGTAACAGTGAGAGAATTCAAATTGGGGGTATATTTTAAAAATATAACAGCAGAAATTGATATAACAGTATTATACATCAACTATATTTCAATTTTTTAAAAAATGAGTTAAAAATATGAGCCCTGGTGATACAACTCATTGCTGTGCTGGTGTAAAAGTATTCTTTAGGCATATAAAAGAGAAAGTTCATTAAGAAAATTTCCTATACCTCAATGGGGCTCATGCTTTTAATCAGACAACCAGGAAGAGTTAGTCATCAAGTGTCACTATAAAATAGCCACCCTCAGTTGGACTTGGACATGTGAGCACATAACTGGTTTATTAGTCAGTCAATCGTGAATGTATTCAATTTTCAGTGTACCCTGAGCTCTGGGAGAGGAATGTCCCTCAGTTCTTCAGGTTTCAAAAAGCTTAGCTCTTATGAAAATATTATGCCACAGAGTGACAGATATCAAAGGAAATCTCATCTCAGCTGATGTAAGTGAAATGGCTTCCTTTCAACAGTCTTCAAAATGTCTATATCCCCATGTCCTATTTTCCTTTTTAAAAATCCAGTGCACTAGTAAATAAATTAAGTGCCATATATTTGCCTTTAACCTATAACTAAACAATGTGATGGTTAAAAAAAGCAAAACCTCCACTGGATTGCTGTATACAGTAGGTATATGTGTCTATCACTGGCAAGACCATTTCTACAACAAACAGACCATTAAATGATTGACCTTTTCCCTCTTCCTTCAGTTCTACTGTACTGAAATGGGAATTCAATATTAATTTTTTCTTAAGTGCTAAAACTGGTAACAGGATGTAAAAGAAAATTTCTGTTCAAGTCCAAACTGGATCTCTAGAATCTATTTAAAGTTCAAAGTTCCTTAAAACTACGCTTCAACATTTTTGGAAATCATTATATTCCCAAGATGGGCTGGGCTTGGAGCATGGTGGAGTCCCATTGGTAGATAAATGTGGCTGTCCTGTTCTGTCATATGCTATAGTTAGCTGGAGAGGTTGTTCTTAATCCTGCCTCCTAATGCTCTGGTATCAGAAATGGGATCCAACAAACCTTTGGAATCAGCACACAGAGGATGCTTAGTTAATAGTGCAATCTAAACAGGGGCTTCTTAAGGTAATTTCCTAATAGTTATTAGATAGTGTTCAAGAAAAATCATTTTTTGTTAAGGCACTGTACAGAGATGAAAAAATATCACCACTTCAATTTTTGGTTATATGATTAGCATTTCCCATACCAAGACTTGTAAAATGACTTATGCCATGCATTAGTCCACAAATGAGAGAATAATTCTCTTCTAATATAAAAGAAAATAAATTGCACTGCTTTTTTTCCTTTTAGGAAGAATACAATAAATTTTTTTTGATGAAATTTTTAATAAGATTAGAGTTCTTATGACTGTAACTCTTCCCAAAGATTTCTACTTACAGAAGACAAGTACAAAATCTGAAGTTCATATGCAAGTAAGATTAATTTAAAATTTAGCCATTACATATGTTTGTCTTAACACCCAATAACCTTATGCTAATGTGTATGATTATTTTTAAGGGGAAATAATAATGCCTCTGTAGAGAACAGAGCAGCTTAAAAGCTTTTAAAATGTTAGTATGTTAGCATAACGTTTCAGACATGAATCTGGGCCTGTCAAAAATCTCTTTTAGTTAAAATTCATAGGTAATCAGTATAAGAGATAACTTTCTGAAGTCAGTTTTGGACGGAGAAAACAAGAAAAAATGTTCAAAAGAAAGGTTTTATTTTAAAGAGATTATCTGCATAATGTGTGTTATTTAACTACAGTGCTTAGGATACAAAACTCAAATAATATGTCTGTATTACTATATGGGCTTCCCTGGTGGCTCAGACAGTAAAGAATCCGCCTGCAATGAGGGAGACCTGGGTTTGATCTCTGAGTTGGGAAGATACCCTGGAGGAGGGCATAGCAACCCACTCCAGTACTCTTGCCTGGAGAATCCTCATGGACAGAGGAGCCTGGCAGAGTTAACTTAAAAAAAAAATAGTGGATTAAGAGTTTAAATATTTGAATTCACAAATCTAGCTCACATTCCATTCTTGTTTCTCACTACAGTTTTTAATCTGAACTGGCAAGGATTCAATTTGATTTCCTGCCCCCTAGTGGAGGTGCTAATGAATAGTGAATTGGCCAAAGGCAGCAGGCTGATTAAAAGACTTAAGAAACCAACACAAGGCAAACCAAACCAAAGCAAACCAAACCAAAAATCTGTATTATCCAAAAATGAGAAGTCAACCTTTAAGAAACCAGCACCATGTTCACAAAATGAAAATGCCTACAGAAAAGCCTTCACCTGTTCCCAGTTAAAAGAAGGCTGAGCCTTGGCCAGACATCCAATATTTTTCTTTTTTCCGAGGCTTTCAATTTTTACAAATACCCAGCCAGAAAGGCAGGAAAGAGAAGTATTCCTTTTCCCTTATCTCCCGGCTGCTGATGGAAACCTCCATCTCTGGGCCTAATCTGATTTGAATAATGGCAGATAGCTTATCCTTTCCAAGGGCCTCAAGAGTGTCTGAGGCTTTAGCGGTGCTGAATTATTGCCAATCAGTGATCAGCCAAGGAAGCTGAAGGCCTCTTGCTCCGGTGTTTCCCAGTCATCTACATTTTAATAGGCTCCTCAAGGAGAGAAGAGATTAGTCTATTTCCTAAATGTATCTCTAATCTCCCCAAACAGAATGATCTATAACGGTGGTGATCGGCAGTCTGAGTTAAGAAATTTAAGTTTTATGAATACCCTGTGTTGATCATGCTGGTAAAGTCTTCTTTCTATCATTTTTCTTCAAAATGGCCTTACTGTGGGTAGGATCATTCATTTTAAAGGGCAGGGGGAGAGTGAGCATCCCAGGGTAGGAGCTAGTCCTGTGGCCACCTAAAAGTTTCCTGAGAAAGAATTAACTATCCTTTATCTTGAATCATTGTGTGTGAGCACAATCATTGTTCCCAAGACAAAAGTCACAAAAATAACTAAGCTTTCACACAGCTGGGACTCCCTTCTCAGACTGTCTAGGCTGAAGAGGTGGAAATTGCAAACCCTATGGGTCATATTTGGCCCAGGGTCATATTTTACTTGGCTTGAAGTGTTAAATTATAATAAAAAAAATCGAATTTAGTTGCAAACATCTTGCAATCGAGAGAGTGAATACAAAAACCTCACTTTTTAGTTTCTCTTGAAAAGCTAGAATTTCTGACTACATGGGACTTGCAGCTCTGTCTTCCTGAGACAAAGCGACTCCCTTTGTTCACCCTTCATCACCATCCACTCACCCCTGTCCACTTGCTTCCCTCATGCAAGCCATCTGTCTGAGACCTGGGGGCTTCAAATTTGGGAGCTCTGATTGGGGGTTCCCCTGCATTTATTCACTCACTCCACAGACAGGCTAAATGTTAGAAAGATCAAAAGATGAGCGGAGCCTTTTTAGGTCCTGACCTATGCTGACATCCTCATGAGGCCTGAAATTTTGCAAACATTTATTAAGCATCTATTATGTGCCAGTAACTGGTCTGAGTGCTGGGGATACAGAAGTAAATAAGATAGCTATAGTTAATGCCTTAAGAATACAATCAAATATGACTTCTGAGGGCGTCACTTACTAGCCAAGAGACTTGCTCCCTTCCCTACTGACCTTTGGCAGGCCAGAGACATACATCAAATTCAGGTTTTGGCAAGATTACAGATGATTACGTATCCTGGAAAGTCAATGTTGAAACGTCATGGACATTAAATTTTCAAATGTCAAGGTTCTTTGCATCTGTGTTATACCAGTGAAAGGCATCCAATTTAGATCTTTAAGGGAAGGCTATACCTTGATGCAGATCTAGAAAGTTGCTTCCCAGGTGGCACTAGTGGTAAAGAACCTTCCTGCCAATGCAGGAGATGAGACATGGGTTTGATCCTGGGGTCGGGCAGATCCCCTGGAGGAGGGCATGGCAACCCACTCCAGTATTCTTGCCTGGAGAATCCATGGACAGAGAGGCCTGGTGGGCTATGGTCCATAGGGTCGTAAAGAGTCAGATACAACTGAACCAGATTAGCACACACACCTTGATGCATGCCTAGAAGGTTGCTTAGGGAGGCTCTCTTCAACAGGAAGAAAAGGGAGGCGGTCGTTTCAGTTCCTGTCCTCCTACTGTTCCCCCTGCCCCGCTCCAGGGAACATAGTTGTTTGGAGCCCTAAGGAGACAGCTAGGGAATAGCTGTGAACTTTGCCTGGAGGAGCAGGGCAGGTTCCCTGAAGGATGCCTTCCGGCATTAGAAATGAGCTGGAAGCGGGGGTGTGTCTGTGGTAAGCTGGGGACCACATGGCCTGTCCTGAGGGTTCAACTGCTACTCAGCCCCAGCCAAACACTTCCATCAGAGGTGGGCCTGGTATTATGGCCCATGCTCATTTTTCAAGAGAAGCCAGAAATCAGGATTCTTTTTGTGTTGGCAACAGACTTGAAATTTTTAAAAAACACGGCATGGGCCAAACAAAATATGTCTGCAGGCTAAATCCAGCTAGTTTGCAGCCTCTGAACTGAAGGAAAAGGCTCAGGCTTTACAAATGAAGTTTGGCCTGGGCACACAGGCCCCAGACATCATGCATTTAACAGAAGAGGGGCGGGGGAGGGAATGAGGCATCTGTTTCCACGCTCTTCTGTAACTTTACCATAAAAAGATCGAATTCCTCCTCTCGTCGGGCAATCATCTGGTTCAGAGTCTCATCGTCGGGCACTTCATCTTCTTCCTGGGATTCAGGACAGAACAGAACAGGATCAGTTAACAGGTTTCAGGAGAGAGGTTGGACAACTGGGGTGAGGTACCAGTGGCTAAGGTGAATCTCCACAGGTGATTCCCCAGACCAATGGGACCCCATTTCAAGCCAGAAAGAAAACAGAAGGGTCACTTGCCATAAGTATTTTGCAAGCAATTCAAAATATCTTTCCAGAGCAAAAACTGTTTAGGCAGGAAACTTAGTACACTCTAAGAAATACCAGTTCTTTTGAGGGTGGGAGGGGGCTGTATCTTGATCCTCTTAATTTTATTTTATTTTTTTGGCCATACAACACAGGATGTGGGATCTTAGTTTCCTGACCAGGGATCAAACCCATGTTCCCTGCATTTGGAGTATGGAGTTTTAACCACTGGCCCACCAGGGAAGTCCCTTGATTTCCTTACTTTTAAAACAGGTTACCTACTGTCTCCCTGCCTCAATGACCTCATCTGTAAAATGGGCATGACATTTACTCCACAGAGTAGATGTAGGATTTAAATAAGGAAATCTCCATGAGAATAGGTCTAGCATTAATTCTTTTAATTCCATCAACCTTATGTGCAATATACATGCTTATCTTCAAAGCTTTATGAAGAACACGAGTATGTGAAACTTAGTGATAAGACACAAAGCAAGACCACAAAAATCACATGGCTATATGTGTCAAATACATAGCCTTTAAATTATATTTAATCAATGTATTTCAGTGGGCACTATTATGCTACTGTTACAGCTATGGTTGTGACAACTCAAAGGGTATCAATAACAAACCCCCCACAAAACTCTTCTTAATGAAAATAATTTAAATGAGGTAGAGAAAGCAATTACCCAAGGCCTCACATTTTCATTTTATAATATGTTAGACCAAGTCACATTACATATCTGAAAATTCCTCAAAAACCAACAGTTCTAAAATTTTTTAGAAATGTTACTCTATAATTTTCACACTTGAAAGAATCCAGAAGTTGGGTAGATACTACAAAACTTACAGTCCAAAATGCTTTTTATCATATGCTGAGTGAGCTTGTTAAAAATCAAATGGGGAATTTCAGAGTATTAGCAGAGGGAAGAAAGGGAAACCCAGAACTTGAAACATACAGTTTCCCAAGTCATACTGATACATTCAAAATGAGGCAACTTGTTCCAGAAAGAGTATGAGTGTCCTAGCAGCTTAAAGGAGATGCCTCTGTCTACTCCCAAGATAATGTTTGGTGTAGTCTTTCAGAAATGAATGCAAGTCAGTAACGTAAAAACTGATGACTCAAGATAAAATTAGTTGTGAAAAACCTATGCTAGTTCATCTCTTGATGGAAGGCAGTTTGTCTAAATATATTATTATATTTCATCTGAGAAAGAAACAGACTAGTTGGAGTGGGCTGTGACTGAAAGATACAAAGAATTTGGTTAGCATATCCTCTGATGAAAAGATGTCTGGCTTTGTCCACCCTATTCCTAGGATGGTGCTATCCCCTCATAGCCTATATAGTGTCAGGTTGGACTTCTCCCAAGCCCAAGGTGAAAAGATGCTCTTGGAAACTGGCAAGAAGCCTGGCTTTCACAGAGCACAAACTGGCTGGCAAGTGGACCATACATCTGCCTGGGTTCCTCATGTCCTAGTGCTCCATGATCCATCAACTATGGTGATGGCTGCTGCAGATACTCAGGATCAGAGACCCTGACTGCAGGTGATCAGGGTCCACAAACATCTTCACATCAGGACACGTGCTATCCAGAAAATGGTAAATCTGTCCGACACAGAGACAGCCTGGAAGGGGTGTGGAGCCCCAGCAAGTCTGCTCAGTTAGAAGCAACTGGCGTCAGATTCCACTGAAGGCTCCACCTGGTGGCCCTCAGGGTGAGCAGACCTTTGGTCCTGTCCAAAATGTCCATAAGACATTTGGTCCACGCCAAAAGGTTCTTTAACTTTGGTTCTGTCCACAATATCCATGAGCATATTTGGTCCCTGCCAAGTGATTCTGGTCAAATATCAAAGAAATTTTGGTGTGGACCAAATGTCTTATAGATCAAATGTCTTAATGGATGTTTTGGACAGGACCAATTGTCCTGCAAGGGCCCTGAGGACTAGGAGAGGTCAACATCTCCCTGAGGTCTCAGAAGGTTGCAAAGTTACAGGCAACACTAGATTCCAGCTAACGCAGGTCGAGGTTATTTCCACAAGGCCTACATAAAACAAAACAAGCAAAAATGTCATGGAGACTCCTAGCTGAATATCAACTCTGCGTATTATTCTATTTTTTTAATTTCCAAATGTGTAAAAAAAAAAAAAAAAAAACTGACAACCTGATTCTAAATCTGTATCAAATATTCAATTTGAGAATCAAACCTGTATCAAACATTCAATTCCTAGAATCAAATATAGCAAATTAGTTAAGATCAAAATTTTAAAAATATGAGTGAAGGTACATACATATGCATTTTTATCATTTTAGTAAAATCTAACAGATAACTAATCAAATATATAAGACTGACAAGAGGCATAACAGAAAAGTGCTCTTCAATTTGCAAAAAGATTCATTTCAGGATTCTTTTAAATATCAAGAACTACTTCACATTTCAACTTATTTCAGAAAAAAAAGTAAATGAGATTTTTGAAAGAATCTGGCTTATAATTTATAGAAGATTTAAAAAACATTCTACTTAAGGCAAAATCAAACTACAGTTGACTTTGAACAACTGTGGTTAGTCCATGTATATCTTATAGGGGACCCTTCGGATCCATGATTCCTCTGCATCCCCAGATCCAACCAACTACAGACCCATGTAGTGCTGTATTATTTAGTATGGAAAAACATCTGCATGTAAGTGGACCCACACAGTTCAAACTGTGCTGTTTAAAGGTTAACTGTATATCTAATATACGCAATGAAAACAGTATTCCACGTGAATATGTAAGACCAACCCATTTTTCCATTTATAAACATGGGCGCACCAAACCAAATCTGTCCATCTCAAGTCAATCTTATGATAAGGACTGATGCTGGTATTTTGTATAGTCTTATAGATAACGTACTATATCTCTCAACTCTTTCAAACTCATTTGGGAATTAAAATTTAGTAACGAATGACTAAGACTAGCAATCTTAAAAAACACAGCTCCCCAAAGATTCCCCGAGAGAAACAAAATCGATGCATTCTTGGAACAATGTTGGCAGATAAAAAGAGAGTTCTTTTTGTCAGTAATTTTCTCAGTCTTTCGTCAGCTCTTAACAGGAGAATTTGGAGTGGAAGTTAAGGTCATTCTTTTTCCAGTAGAAGTACGACTCAAAGAGCTAAAGACAGCTGCAAGGGCTTCTCCTACAAACATATTGAAGTTCTGTGATCCCTGATCAAAGAGCAAGAGAGAAAAAGGGCTCTGAAGGATGGAGAGAGAAAAGGCAAGGAGGAACCCTTCGGTTTTGTCTAGTCTCATCTAGCAGCTTCTTTCAAGAGGCCTTTCTGCAGTTCTGCACCATCCCTACAGAGGGCAGCACTCACAGTACAATCGAGCATGCAAGCAGCATCTCTGGCGGAAACCAGGGAAGCACCCGCCAGCCAAGCCTTTATGAAGTCCCTCTAGCAGCTGCTTTTACGCAACTCGTCTGGATAGTTTCACAGGCTTTCTATGAAATTTATAGGGGTAAGATAGCGACTAATTTATTCATTTTCATTAACACCAGCCTAGGTAATGGTTTAAAGAACAGAGAGGCCTTCTTAACCCTCGCGAGACTCAGGGTCACCGACGTCCTAGACTCGGCTTTCTGCCGTACCTCATTTTCCTCTTCGTGCTCCAGTATGGCCTGCAGGAAGGCCCTCCGCTCATGGCTGGAAGACTTCTGATCAAACATGCCCGCCTGGATCACCTTCTGATCCACATTCAGCTTGTACTTGGCGGCGGCGAGGATCTTCTCCTCCACGCTGTTGACAGTGCAGAGTCTCAGCACGCGGACCTCGTTTTGCTGGCCAATGCGGTGAGCGCGGTCCTGCGCCTGCAGGTCCTGTTGGAGAACCACATGCTTGAAGGCCAATGCGTCTGGGTTAGTGGCCGCATCGCCCACCCAAGAGGAAACCGGGGAAGTGTTACTTAATCCACCGTTACTAATGCAAGATTCTGCTTACATTTGTAAAATATATAAGCTACCTTCCTTCGAAAAATTCAAGGTCATTGCTAGCTGAGGGAACCTAAATTCAAATTAACCAAGCCAACTGAAATACATCTCAGGTTTTGAAATCCAGGTCTCAAGATAGTTTTGTTGTTGTTTGTTTTTAATGTGTCCCTAGGTTCACCAGATTTGTCCCTAACTAAAAAGATAAAAATAAATTTGATGTCACAAGTATGACTTGGATATTAACTACAACTAACCCTAAGTTGCAGGGTTAAAGTTAAAGTGTTCTTGGCTCAGCCCTGTCTGACTCTTTGCACCCCCATGGACGCCTGCCAGGCTCCTCTGTCCATGGAATTCTGGCAAAAATACTGGTATGGATTGCCATTCCCTTCTCCAGGGGATCTTCCCCACCCAGGAATAGAACCCAGGTTTCCCTCATTGCAGGCAGATTCTTTACCACCTGAGCCACCAGGGAAGCTGGTTAAAGGAAGGTGTTAAAGATAATTATCAAGATACTGCTGAATTATATGCACATACATTATACATATATACACACATTGTTCATATAATGATTGTCCATGTAGCAAATTTTCTGGTATCTAATTCAAATCATCAAAGACTCGGCCTTTAGTCTGGAGGAATGAAAGGGAAAGCTAGTAGAGTGGTAAACAAGTCAACATTTGGGGGATAGAAGTTTGGCACTGTGTATCGAAAGTGTTAAAATTGATTGTGGTCCTTAACTTAGAATTCCACTTCTGAAAATGCATCCTAAGGGAATAATCATGCATATCCACAAAGATTTACAATAAGGATGCACCTTTCAGCATTATATATTATTTATAATTTTTTTTAAAAAGCAGAATTAAGTAAACATTCAACAGTAACAGATTGGTGAAATAAATTACAGTCTTCTACCATATGTGCCAAGATAATACATTAAAATTATACTGCAGAAAACTTAATGACACAAAGCTATATGTGAAAACTGCAAGTTATATATGAATATGTACGTTATGCTGTATGTGCATATACTTATATGTACCAATAAAAGGGAGAAAGGACAAATACTAAGAAGCCAATAATATTTTTATCTCCAGATAAGATCATAGGTGTTGTTACATTTTCTTCATTTTACTTTCATATGGTTTGGCAATTATTTTTTCTGCTCTGAAAATATATTACTCTTGTAATAAAAAAAATAAGGTTTTAATGAAATCTTTAAACAAAAACCTTCAAAAAGCTATGAGGCAGAGTTACCTAATTTTAAGGCCACATAATAAAAACTTGTTGGTCCACTTTTGTTTACTTCGGTCCAGGTAATGGCTTCTGGGCTAATGTTAATTAGTTGTTTCCATGTGTCCTCTTTTGTTTATTTCGATCACTTTTGTTTATTTCAATCCAAGTAATGGCTCCTGGGCTAATGTTAATTAGCTATTTCCATGTGTCCTCCATTAAACCCATGTACATTTTTAGGGCAAAGGTCTGTCCCCTGTATCCTGCATCCCTGGCACCTTTGAAAACTTTTTTGGCACAGAGCTGATACTCCATAGCTATAAGGCCATCATCTTGACAAGATGAGTTCCTGGTCACTCGTGCAGCACCAAGACGCAACAGGCTGAAGCCTGCCCAGGAGACCTGTCTCTGCTGGGCCTTTACAATTAAATGACTAATTGGGCAAAAGTTTCTCCTCAGAAGATATCTGAATGGGAGAGCTAAACTATGAAGACAGCTGGGACTCGTCTAAATTAGATTATTTTCCAAAGAGGAGAAAGTGAGGTAGATCATTAAAAGCCAAAGGTATAGAGTCGCTAGGGAGGAAACTCTACACTTCCTTTTCAAGCCCTGAGTTCGGTCCTCTCTCCACACATCTTCACCGGAATGGCTGAGCAGCAGCTGAGTTGGCAAGTTCTGTGCCACCCACCTCGATTATTTCCCAGAAGAAGGGTTGAATACCGATTCCAGAATGGCCCAGTGGTAAATATTTCAGGCTCCCTGAGTCAAGAGCAAACACTGAGCAACTGTTCCTGCCGAAGGCTGATATTCATTTTCCCTTCTTTTTCAATTGCACATTTTATATGTAAAAAGGTGAAAATCATTCTTTGCTTATATTGTGGTCCAGACCTGTCTCTTATACACATCTCCTCAGGGTGAGCAGACCTTTGGTCCTGTCCAAAATGTCCATAAGACATTTGGTCCACGCCAAAAGGTTCTTTAACTTTGGTTCTGTCCACAATATCCATGAGCATATTTGGTCCCTGCCAAGTGATTCTGGTCAAATATCAAAGAAATTTTGGTGTGGACCAAATGTCTTATAGATCAAATGTCTTAATGGATGTTTTGGACAGGACCAATTGTCCTGCAAGGGCCCTGAGGACTAGGAGAGGTCAACATCTCCCTGAGGTCTCAGAAGGTTGCAAAGTTACAGGCAACACTAGATTCCAGCTAACGCAGGTCGAGGTTATTTCCACAAGGCCTACATAAAACAAAACAAGCAAAAATGTCATGGAGACTCCTAGCTGAATATCAACTCTGCGTATTATTCTATTTTTTTAATTTCCAAATGTGTAAAAAAAAAAAAAAAAAAACTGACAACCTGATTCTAAATCTGTATCAAATATTCAATTTGAGAATCAAACCTGTATCAAACATTCAATTCCTAGAATCAAATATAGCAAATTAGTTAAGATCAAAATTTTAAAAATATGAGTGAAGGTACATACATATGCATTTTTATCATTTTAGTAAAATCTAACAGATAACTAATCAAATATATAAGACTGACAAGAGGCATAACAGAAAAGTGCTCTTCAATTTGCAAAAAGATTCATTTCAGGATTCTTTTAAATATCAAGAACTACTTCACATTTCAACTTATTTCAGAAAAAAAAGTAAATGAGATTTTTGAAAGAATCTGGCTTATAATTTATAGAAGATTTAAAAAACATTCTACTTAAGGCAAAATCAAACTACAGTTGACTTTGAACAACTGTGGTTAGTCCATGTATATCTTATAGGGGACCCTTCGGATCCATGATTCCTCTGCATCCCCAGATCCAACCAACTACAGACCCATGTAGTGCTGTATTATTTAGTATGGAAAAACATCTGCATGTAAGTGGACCCACACAGTTCAAACTGTGCTGTTTAAAGGTTAACTGTATATCTAATATACGCAATGAAAACAGTATTCCACGTGAATATGTAAGACCAACCCATTTTTCCATTTATAAACATGGGCGCACCAAACCAAATCTGTCCATCTCAAGTCAATCTTATGATAAGGACTGATGCTGGTATTTTGTATAGTCTTATAGATAACGTACTATATCTCTCAACTCTTTCAAACTCATTTGGGAATTAAAATTTAGTAACGAATGACTAAGACTAGCAATCTTAAAAAACACAGCTCCCCAAAGATTCCCCGAGAGAAACAAAATCGATGCATTCTTGGAACAATGTTGGCAGATAAAAAGAGAGTTCTTTTTGTCAGTAATTTTCTCAGTCTTTCGTCAGCTCTTAACAGGAGAATTTGGAGTGGAAGTTAAGGTCATTCTTTTTCCAGTAGAAGTACGACTCAAAGAGCTAAAGACAGCTGCAAGGGCTTCTCCTACAAACATATTGAAGTTCTGTGATCCCTGATCAAAGAGCAAGAGAGAAAAAGGGCTCTGAAGGATGGAGAGAGAAAAGGCAAGGAGGAACCCTTCGGTTTTGTCTAGTCTCATCTAGCAGCTTCTTTCAAGAGGCCTTTCTGCAGTTCTGCACCATCCCTACAGAGGGCAGCACTCACAGTACAATCGAGCATGCAAGCAGCATCTCTGGCGGAAACCAGGGAAGCACCCGCCAGCCAAGCCTTTATGAAGTCCCTCTAGCAGCTGCTTTTACGCAACTCGTCTGGATAGTTTCACAGGCTTTCTATGAAATTTATAGGGGTAAGATAGCGACTAATTTATTCATTTTCATTAACACCAGCCTAGGTAATGGTTTAAAGAACAGAGAGGCCTTCTTAACCCTCGCGAGACTCAGGGTCACCGACGTCCTAGACTCGGCTTTCTGCCGTACCTCATTTTCCTCTTCGTGCTCCAGTATGGCCTGCAGGAAGGCCCTCCGCTCATGGCTGGAAGACTTCTGATCAAACATGCCCGCCTGGATCACCTTCTGATCCACATTCAGCTTGTACTTGGCGGCGGCGAGGATCTTCTCCTCCACGCTGTTGACAGTGCAGAGTCTCAGCACGCGGACCTCGTTTTGCTGGCCAATGCGGTGAGCGCGGTCCTGCGCCTGCAGGTCCTGTTGGAGAACCACATGCTTGAAGGCCAATGCGTCTGGGTTAGTGGCCGCATCGCCCACCCAAGAGGAAACCGGGGAAGTGTTACTTAATCCACCGTTACTAATGCAAGATTCTGCTTACATTTGTAAAATATATAAGCTACCTTCCTTCGAAAAATTCAAGGTCATTGCTAGCTGAGGGAACCTAAATTCAAATTAACCAAGCCAACTGAAATACATCTCAGGTTTTGAAATCCAGGTCTCAAGATAGTTTTGTTGTTGTTTGTTTTTAATGTGTCCCTAGGTTCACCAGATTTGTCCCTAACTAAAAAGATAAAAATAAATTTGATGTCACAAGTATGACTTGGATATTAACTACAACTAACCCTAAGTTGCAGGGTTAAAGTTAAAGTGTTCTTGGCTCAGCCCTGTCTGACTCTTTGCACCCCCATGGACGCCTGCCAGGCTCCTCTGTCCATGGAATTCTGGCAAAAATACTGGTATGGATTGCCATTCCCTTCTCCAGGGGATCTTCCCCACCCAGGAATAGAACCCAGGTTTCCCTCATTGCAGGCAGATTCTTTACCACCTGAGCCACCAGGGAAGCTGGTTAAAGGAAGGTGTTAAAGATAATTATCAAGATACTGCTGAATTATATGCACATACATTATACATATATACACACATTGTTCATATAATGATTGTCCATGTAGCAAATTTTCTGGTATCTAATTCAAATCATCAAAGACTCGGCCTTTAGTCTGGAGGAATGAAAGGGAAAGCTAGTAGAGTGGTAAACAAGTCAACATTTGGGGGATAGAAGTTTGGCACTGTGTATCGAAAGTGTTAAAATTGATTGTGGTCCTTAACTTAGAATTCCACTTCTGAAAATGCATCCTAAGGGAATAATCATGCATATCCACAAAGATTTACAATAAGGATGCACCTTTCAGCATTATATATTATTTATAATTTTTTTTAAAAAGCAGAATTAAGTAAACATTCAACAGTAACAGATTGGTGAAATAAATTACAGTCTTCTACCATATGTGCCAAGATAATACATTAAAATTATACTGCAGAAAACTTAATGACACAAAGCTATATGTGAAAACTGCAAGTTATATATGAATATGTACGTTATGCTGTATGTGCATATACTTATATGTACCAATAAAAGGGAGAAAGGACAAATACTAAGAAGCCAATAATATTTTTATCTCCAGATAAGATCATAGGTGTTGTTACATTTTCTTCATTTTACTTTCATATGGTTTGGCAATTATTTTTTCTGCTCTGAAAATATATTACTCTTGTAATAAAAAAAATAAGGTTTTAATGAAATCTTTAAACAAAAACCTTCAAAAAGCTATGAGGCAGAGTTACCTAATTTTAAGGCCACATAATAAAAACTTGTTGGTCCACTTTTGTTTACTTCGGTCCAGGTAATGGCTTCTGGGCTAATGTTAATTAGTTGTTTCCATGTGTCCTCTTTTGTTTATTTCGATCACTTTTGTTTATTTCAATCCAAGTGATGGCTCCTGGGCTAATGTTAATTAGCTATTTCCATGTGTCCTCCATTAAACCCATGTACATTTTTAGGGCAAAGGTCTGTCCCCTGTATCCTGCATCCCTGGCACCTTTGAAAACTTTTTTGGCACAGAGCTGATACTCCATAGCTATAAGGCCATCATCTTGACAAGATGAGTTCCTGGTCACTCGTGCAGCACCAAGACGCAACAGGCTGAAGCCTGCCCAGGAGACCTGTCTCTGCTGGGCCTTTACAATTAAATGACTAATTGGGCAAAAGTTTCTCCTCAGAAGATATCTGAATGGGAGAGCTAAACTATGAAGACAGCTGGGACTCGTCTAAATTAGATTATTTTCCAAAGAGGCGAAAGTGAGGTAGATCATTAAAAGCCAAAGGTATAGAGTCGCTAGGGAGGAAACTCTACACTTCCTTTTCAAGCCCTGAGTTCGGTCCTCTCTCTACACATCTTCACCGGAATGGCTGAGCAGCAGCTGAGTTGGCAAGTTCTGTGCCACCCACCTCGATTATTTCCCAGAAGAAGGGTTGAATACCGATTCCAGAATGGCCCAGTGGTAAATATTTCAGGCTCCCTGAGTCAAGAGCAAACACTGAGCAACTGTTCCTGCCGAAGGCTGATATTCATTTTCCCTTCTTTTTCAATTGCACATTTTATATGTAAAAAGGTGAAAATCATTCTTTGCTTATATTGTGGTCCAGACTCAGGTGGTTGGCCAGACTTACCCCTGGGTTATAGTTTGAGCCTGTCCTAGATGCTGATAAAATACTAAGGTCCAGCTCACAGCAGATTATGACAGGTGAGGAAGTGGACAGCATGAACCATCTACAAACTGGGGAACAAGTTNATATCTCTTCACGGCTGCTCCAGCAAAGCACAGCCGCTGCTCCTTACCTTGGACGAGGTAGACAAATATTTAGACAAATATTTGCTGGGTGGGTAAATGAATGAATGAGTTAGCTCTGACCCCCCACTACCCCAGATTAGCAGTCAAGCTCTCCACTTGGACAGGTGGACTCAGTGCATTTGTTTGCTCATCCTGCCAGTGTTTATTAGCAACTTAGGGTATTATTTATCTTTCCCATCAGCATTCCATGAATGCTTGCCTCTTCCATGGTGATCACGCCCTCTCTGTGTAATCCTGGTGTCCCCTCAAGCTCTGCACAGCCACCATCCCCCAACACACAGATTTAGGAGTTCATTAAATGATGTGTGGTTTTGTTTTCGTTTGGCTGCACCATTTGACATGTGGGATCTTAGTTTCCCTACCAGGAATTGAACCAATGCCCACTGCAGTAGAAGCAGTGAGTCTTAACCACTGGACCGCCAAGGAAGTCCCGTTGTATGGTTTATTTTTTTTTAATTTTTAAATTGAATTTAATTTATTTGCTTTTAAGTCTTTATTGAATTTGTTACAATATTGCTTCAAGTTTGTGCCTTGCATGTTTGGCCTCGAGTCATGTTTGATCATAGCTTTCAACCAGGAATTGAACCCACGCCTCCTGCCTTGAAATGCCAAACACTTAACTATTGGACCACCAGGGAAATCCCCTGCTTTGGTTTGAAGCCCATGTTTGAGAGGCTCTGAGGCTCTGGACATCAAGGGCAGGGTCACTGTGTCAGACAGGGTCATGATGTGTAATTCCCTCATCCTGAGGTGCTTCTGCCCAGAGGATTCAGCAGGAGTGGGTCAGAGTGAGGGTCACGTCACAGAGAGAACACTCTGCTTGGTAAGGCACTGTGTCTGTGGGGTACATAGAGAATGTCTCCATATGTTGGTTACCTTTTCCAGAAGGTCATCGGTGTGGCAACAAGGGCAGCAGAGCACCTATTTCTCCAGGCTGGTTCTTGGCTGTTGGTGGTGATGTTATTCAGTTGCTAAATCATGTCTGACTCTTTGTAACTCCATGGACAGTGTCATACTAGGCTTCCCTGTCCTTCACCATCTCCCAGAGCTTTCTCAAACTCATGTCCATTGAGTCGGTGATGCCATCCAACCAATTTGTCCTCTGTTGTCCCCTTCTCCTTTTGTCTTCAATCTTTCCCAGCATCAAGATCTTTTCCAGTGAGTTGGCTCTTCATATCAGGTGGCCAAAGGACTTCAGCATCAGTCTTTCCAAGGAATATTCAGAGTTGATTTCCTTTAGAATTGACTGGTTTGATCTCTTTGGAGCCCAAGGGCCTCTCAAGAGTCTTCTCTAGCATCAAAGTTCAAAAGCATCTATTCTTCAGTGCTCAGCCTTCTTTATGGCCCAGCTCTCACATCCATACATGACTACTGGAAAAACCATAACTTTGACCTTTGTCAGCAAAGTGATGTCTCTGCTTTTTAATATACTGTCTAGGTTGGTCATAGCTTTTCTTCCAAGGAGCAAGCANATTCTTCAGTGCTCAGCCTTCTTTATGGCCCAGCTCTCACATCCATACATGACTACTGGAAAAACCATAACTTTGACCTTTGTCAGCAAAGTGATGTCTCTGCTTTTTAATATACTGTCTAGGTTGGTCATAGCTTTTCTTCCAAGGAGCAAGCATCTTTAAATTTCATGACTGCAATCACTGTCCACAGTGACTTTGGAGCCCAAGAAAAGAAAGTCTGTCACCGTTTCCACTTTTCCCAATCTATTTGCCACAAAGTGATGGGACTGGATGCCATGATCTTAGTTTTTTGAATGTTGAGATTTAAGCCAGCTTTTTCACTCTCCTCTTTCACCTTCATCAAGAGGCTCTTAAGTTCCTCTTCGCTTTCAGAGCCAGACTTCCCGGCCTGTTACTGTGGGGCTATAGCCAAGCCTGGTGGCCTGGGTCTCGGCTCTGTATGTCCAGCTGCCTATGATGCGGCTAGGGAACACCTCCTGCAGCACAGCCTGAGGACAAAGGGGCTCTTTCCAGCATGCTGCCCACAGGGCTCCTCTCGAGAGGGGCAGCCAGTCCTGGCCTGTCCGCAGTTTTGCCTTCAGTGCCTCTGCCCCTGGTTCCCCTGGGGAAAGGCCAGCCATTGGCTGCTAACCCATAACTGCCCTGCATATAAACTTAGAGGGCCGCTGCTGAACACAGATGGCCTCACAGGACTCTGCTCCTCTGGACTTCGGCTTCTTCTGGGAATCCCCCCAGAATGCTTATAGACCAGCTGTTGCCTGTGGTAGGCTGAATGAGAGCCCTGCAAAAGTACTCACATCCTGACCCTGGTACTTGTAAACATGTTACCTTATATGGCAACGGGACTTTGCTGTTGTGGTTAAGAGGTTTTCCTGGATAATCTTGGTGGATCCAATGTAATCACAAGGGACCTTAGAAGAGGGAGGCAGGAGCTCACAGAAAAAAGATGCCACACAACCAGCTTTGAGGGTGGAGAGAAGGGACCTGAACATCCTCTAGAAGCTGGGAAAAGCAAGGCTTCTTCCCAGAGTTTCCAGAAGCAGCCATCCCTCCCAACGCCTTCATTTTAGCCCTGAAAGACACCAAACCTCTGACCTCCAGAACTGTTTGAGAATAAATTTGTGTCGCCTTAAGCTATGAAGCTTATGGTCATCTGTTACAGCAGAGATAGGAAATGAATATATTGTCTCTACTGTGGTGTTGCAGCAACCCTAGTACAGAGGCTTTGTGTCCGGCCAAATGGGAGATACTCAGTTTTTGAACCCAAATGAGGCTGTGTCAGTCACCTTGGGCACCAGAACAGAAGACCACAGACTGAGCGGCTTAAAGAACAGAAATGTGTTTTCTTACCGTTCTGGAGGCTGAAAGGTCGAGTTCAGGGTGCCAGCAAGGTTGGTTTTTGGTGAGGGCTCTCTTCTTAGTTTGCTGATGGCCACCTTCTTGCTGTGTCCTGGCCTTTCCTCTCTGTGTGCATGGAAAGAGAGAGTGTGCTGATGTCTCTTCTTCTTATAAGGACACCAGTCTTATGGTATTAGGTACCCTTATGAACTTAGTGAACCCTAATTACCTCTTTAAAAGTGTTATTTCTCAGTCACCTCGGAGGCTAAGGATTTAACGTATGAATTTTGTGGAGATGCAGTTCAGTCTATAATACAGGCCCTCTGCAATTACCTATATCAACAGAAGGAGCAAAGGTTCCTCAGGCCATTTGCTGCCTGGGGTCTCAGTGACCTTTGCAAATAACAGAGTGCAATATGGGTGCCCTCATGGCAGTGTCCTTAAGTCAATCCCTGTGTGGACTTGCCTCGTGCTTCTATCATCCAAGCCTTCACAGACTAACCAGAGGTGTTTGAGGGTTTTGCCACTGAACTTGTTTGGGCAGTCTGCTGTTGGCATGTGTAACCCCTCTGGGATAATCATCAGAAAAGTATACTGAGAGCATTGGGAGTTAAAAGTACAAAGTTCTTAGGTGCAGTTCCGTTTGGTTAAGGCAGGCTACTAGGGTTCCCCCACCCCCTTACTCTGCGCCCTCCACTGCTATCTTTAGTAAAGGAAGCAGTTTGTTAGGTCCCTGGCCATGATTTCATCTTTCTAGGAGTTAAAATCATTTTATATCTTCCAATGCCAGCTTTCTCTGATCCATCCTGATGCTCTACTGTTCAAAGGATGCTTCTAACTCCATTCCAGGGCATCTCATCATAGCACCCAGTCCTAGGGACTTCTGTCCTAAGGTCTAAGTCTCCAAAAGTTGACTTCTGGCCAAGTCCACTCCCCCGGGCTGGAATGTAAATTGTTAGTGGTTTAGGCTATCCAGGAAACAGGGGAGCCTCATCTCAAGAGAGCAAGACAGACACTGTGAAAGTGGTTTGTGGACACCAAAGCCTTCGGAGTGCTCTAAAGATGATGTCCTGTGATGGAAGCCACAGGCCGAGGGAACAGTGGAGACCCTCCTACCCTAAGGGAGTTTCTTGTCTGGCAACTTTCTGGAAATCCAATGCTGGCAGCAGGCAGACAATTCTGATTAAAGATTCGGCCACCCCTATGCCCACCCCAGATGTTCCCAAAGAGCAGGGTGCAGAAGGACCTCTCATGTTGGCACAGTGGACATGCTTCTTGGTGTAGGAGCCCACATGTAAATGTCACACTGGCTGGTGGGTCTGCTGCAGCCCAGAGGTGTTAGAGGCAGATCCTTAAATACACTGCTTGGAAGTGAATTCGGATCTGCAAGCTAAAAGTGTCAGTCTTAACAGTCACCATCTTAGACTGATGTGTAGGCAAAAGGACTCAATTTGCTTGCCTGGAGAGCCCAGTGTAAGCCCTGAGCTTTTATCTTCCTCTAATGGGAATTTTGATATACTCAGTTCTGAAGGGACATAGCTTGAGGCACTGAGAAAACAGCTGCATATTGGATTTATTTGTCCAAGTGACCAGGGACAGTCTGGGGACAAACGGTGCCTTGTTTGAAGTTTTTTATGCTTCCTATACCTTTCCTCTATGGGATGACCTTGGCTAGCCTTCCCCAGCTGGGGAAGACCTGGGTCATCTTATGTGCAGCCTAAGGGGACCTTGTCCATAGCTTGGGGGAAGCTTCCATCACATTCAGAGCCTTAAGGAGAACTTGCAAAGTCTCCAGTCCTGTCTGGGCCCCTCTCCCTTGGCTGGTGACAGGCAGTTAAGTCTGAGGACCAGTCTTCCTCCAGGGAATCCTGTGCTTGCCTTGGCAGCATCTCAGATTTCTGCTTCCAGGAACATGACTATGGATTTCTCTGAGTCATTCCTATGATTGGGCTCCTGGACTCTTGCAACAGTGGTTCCTGAGGGTTTCGTTAACATAGCCACTGTCAGTGGCACTCACCGTCTCCAGTCCACGCACCCTCCTTCTCTTCTCTCAGCATCAGGCTCACCCTCTTAGGGTCTTTGCCTTGGCTGCTCCCCTGCCTGGGTTGCTCTCCCGCCAGCTTTCCAAATGATGGGCTCCTTTATCTCTTTGGGTCTCAGCCCTGATGCTTTGTCTTTGGTGAGGGCCTCTCACTCTCCTCCTAGTCATCTCCATACACTGCATGTTTTATTTTATTTTCTTATAGCCCTCGCCACTGTCTGAAACTTCCTTCTTGCTTACTCATGAGTCATCTGTCTTAACCCACTGGAATGTAAGTTTTATGAGAACAGGGACCTTGCCTGGCTTCTTCAATCCTCTATCACAATGTTCAAGAACTCAGTTCCCTTTACTTAATGAGTCAAATAATCGGGGCCTTCTCAACCTGACTGGATGCTTCCCTAGTGGCTCAGATGGTAAAGAATCTGCCTGCAATGCAGGAGACCTGGTTTCGATCCCTGGGTTGGGAAGATCCCCTGGAGAAGGGAATGGCTACCCACTCCAGTGTTCTTGCCTGGAGAATTCCATGACTGAGGAGCCTGGTGGGCCACAGTCCATGGGGTAGCAAAGAGTTGTATATGACTGAGTGACTAACACTTTCACTTTGACAACCTGATTGAAGCTTGGGCCCCATCTTGCATAGGTAACAGATTTGGGAAGATACTCTGCTAAAGAGAAAGTAGCTACTGTCTGTCCTTATAACCCTTTTGCAGTGTCAAGGAACTGGAGGAAGCTATAACACTAGGCCTTCCCTGCTGTGGGCCTCTAAGTGGAAAAGAGAGGCAGGGAAATTGACTTTCCCACTGGGTGATTGTTGCCACCCTTTCCAGGAAGCAGAGAGGCTGGAGTCAGTGACTGTGGCCTTGGGTCAGTCAAATAATACTGGGGCAGATTAGGCTCACTCCCCAGGGCTAATGTAGCCCGAGTCTGCCATGTTCCCCACTGGGAGGTGGGTGTCCTCTACCCTCCATTAGAGGGAGATTCAGAAGGGTGCCACCTGCCTCCTCTCACCTGAACACCAGCTGCCATAGGGTTGTCAGGCGAGGCCCCACTGCCCCGAGATGGGCAGCAGTGGTTGCCCTCAACACATCCTCCCTTTCCTATCCCAGGAGTCAGGGCTGCCAGGACTGTGTGTGCAGAGTCAGAGCCAGATTCTAGCCTATTCTGTGAGTCCATGAGCTCCAACAGCCTGCCGCCTAGGACACCGCATGCAGCTTCCGGGCCCTGCTGAGGCTACCCTACTATGCCTACGTGTGGTCAGCTCACACGACTTGAGATCTACCCAGTGCCGACCCGGTCCTTCATTTATTCTGCCACTTGACAGACAGTTATTGAGCTCCTCTGTGTCGGGGAACAGATGGAGGGCCAGTAGCCACAGGAGCAGTTACAAGAGATAATATTTCATGGGGATATGTTCATGAAGTGCCGTCTGGCAGGTGGTTGGCCTTGGGTGCCCCAACCTCCTTTGCTGGGCAGAACTGACCGGTCCCAAACTAACGGCATCCCACCTGCAGGGCTAGGGTTTCATCCCCGAGGAGGCTTCTTGCTGTGTCTACCATCCTTTGACAAATGGCCAGGGGAAATGCCTTCCTCAGGATTTCCTCTGAGCAGGCCCCCTTATACTGCCCCCTGTACAGAAGCATTGGGACAGCTCCAGCAGGAAGTTCAGGGGTGAGGGGGGCAGGGCTGAGCCCAGGGCACTTCTGAGCTCCCTTCCTAGCTGCCCTCATGGAATAGTCCACAGAATTCCAAAGAGAATCAGAGCTCGCCTCTCCCTTCCCAAGGAAAGCTTGGTAAAAAACCTGACTTTGGTTATAAATCCTAAAGATTCAGTAGGTATTTGTCATTTGCAGAAGACAAACGGAAAAGAGTATTCTGAGTAGCAAAATAGTCTGTAGTTTAGCAAGAAAAGATCTGGTTCTGATACAGCAAAAAGCAGTATCTGGTGTGGAGTGGGTGAGGGATGCTGAGATGTGGGAAGATTTGGCAAGAGCCTGACACATAGAAGCTGGGGGGCAGGGAGTGGTCTGCCTTTCCCCATCACAGTGGGCTCTGGCCTGGCATTGGACAGCAGCCCCATAAACACCAGGTTGGCCAAAAGGTGCATTTGAGTTTTTTCATAAGATGTTCCAGAAAAACCCCAAAGAACTTTTTCGCCTACCCAATACTTGCTACAGTGATAAAGAATCTGCCCGCCCATGAAGGCAACGTGGGTTTGATCCCTGGATTGGAGAAGGGAATGGCAACCCACTCCAGTATTCTTGCCTGGGAAATCCATGAACAGAGGAACCTGGCGGGCTACAGTCCATGGGGTCGCAGCAGAGTGGGACACGACTGAGGGACTAAACAGCAACACGTGTTAAATGAATAAGGGTGGGAGGCAGTGAGGAGTCTGATGCCAAGCAAGCTGTGGTTGGATGGTTGGATGTGCTGCTTGTTTTACACCCACTACCCTGGATGGTGGAGGTACAGTCACCAAGCAGGGAGGGGTCAGGGGAGTGTATCTGAGGTTGGATTGTGGATAATGACATTGAAACTTTTAGAATGTATTCGGGGGAAAGAGCAGAGTAATGAAATGTTTTTTGTTTTTTGTTTTTTTCTCTCACATAATGTGTGAACAGTCCCGGTTCACTGCTGTAGAATTTAAAAAATTGTCCCAACTTGTTTCTCCATTGAGAGACCTTCATTTTCCATTCGAGGTGACACATTTGAAAGAAAAGATGATGAGTTAAACAGGGAGGATGCGGGCGGGGAGGGCGGGTCTGCCAACAGTTCCCCTCCATGTCATTTTTTTTTATCAGGTATATTGTTGTGAACCAATTTTCATGTTGAAATGGCTTTTATCCCCACATACAAATTGCTTTTTATGTTGTTGAATGGGTTGGCAGGCGCCCTCTTTGGAGATTAGCTAACTCAGTTGTCAGCCTGTGCTAAAATATGCACCTTGGAAGCCCCTCAAAGGGCAGAGTCTGTGACCAGTTTGCTCCTCACAGCTGAATTGATGAATATGAATTGGAAGGAAAAAAGGAGTTTCCAAAGGAATCAGGTATAAAACAGATGCGTTGAGTTTTATGGTTTCCCATTTGAGATTTCATAGAGTCCCAGGAAAAACAGACCCCTGAAGGGAGAGAGTGTTTGTCCTCCAGCCCTCACTTCATTCATGGGTTTGGTTTGTTTTTAAAAATCACATGTTGTGCTTATAAAAATCAGACACATAGGCACGTAAAGGAAAATTTAACGGCCACTCCCAACTGCCTGCAATCATCTGGAATACTGCCATTCCACGATCATTTACCTGAACTTCCAGTTGTATTTCCTTTCTGTCTTTTTATCCTTAGGAATGTTTTGATAGTTAAAATCATAGTGGACTGTAGAAAAATGGTATAGATGATCTTATTTGCAAATCAGCAATAGAGACACAGATGTAGAGATCAAACATATGGATACCAAGGGGGAAGGGAGGGTGGGATGAATTATGAGATTGGGATTGACACTGTTGATACTATGTATAAAATAGATAACTAGTGAGAACCTCCTGTGTGGCACAGGGAACTCTACTCGGTGCTGTGTGGTGACCTAAATGGGAAGGAAACGCAGAAACGAGGGGATCTATGTATATGTATCGCTGATGCACTTTGCTGTGCAGTAGAAGCTAGCACAACATGCTAAAGCAACTATGCTCCAATAAAAATTAATAAAAATAATTTAAAAATCATGTTGCTTTTGTAAGTTCTTATCCAAATGCTGTTTTAAGAAAAAAGGCTTTCTTGTGTCACTTATTAATTGTGTTTCTTGATTATGTGTAAATTCTATCACAGGGATGAATGTGATAGAAATGAAATTGATGTTGCATAGTCTTTTTTGTTTTTACTGTTTTATTTTCAGTCAGTTAGGTTCAGTCGCTCAGTCGTGTCCGACTCTCTGTGACCCCATGAATCGCAGCACGCCAGGCCTCCCTGTCCATCAGCATCTCCCAGAGTTCACTCAGACTCAGGTCCATCGAGTCAGTGATGCCATCCAGCCATCTCATCCTCAGTCGTCCCCTTCTCCTCCTGCCCCCAATCCTTCCCAGTGGCAGAGTCTTCCAATGAGTCAACTCTTCGCATGAGGTGGCCAAAGTACTGGAATTTCAGCTTCAGCATCATTCCTTCCAAAGAAATCCCAGAGCTGATCTTCAGAGTGGACTGGTTGGATCTCCTTGCAATCCAACGGACTCTCAAGAGTCTTCTCCAACACCAGTTCAAAAGCATCAATTCTTTGGCACTCAGCCTTCTTCACAGTCCAACTCTCACATCCATACATGACTACTGGGAAAACCATAACTTCAAATTGAGAGGAAAATTTCAAGAATAGTACAATGAACTGCTGTATGTCCTTCACCCAGCTTCCCTGATTAATGACATTTGAATACATTTATTGTATCAGTCTTGCTCCCTTTCAAATCTATACAATTTTTAGAGTGAGCAGCAGATATGATGTTCCAATGAGTCTTGCATTCTCTGTGCATATTTTTCTCGCTTTCCAGCATAACCATGACATAATCACCAGAATCAGGAAACATAGTGTAAGACCATTGTCTAATCTATATCTCCATTCAGGAGTTCCCAGTTAGTCAAGTGCTGCCATCTATAGCCACGTCCTGCCACCTAGGGTCATGTTTAGCACTTCTGTATGATGTCTTTTCCATTTTCTGCAGTCTCAATAGGCCCCTCAGATTTTGTGTTGTTATTGTACTTTGACTACCTGGACGTCTTTGAAGGTATTACTTTGTAACATGCCCTTCACGTTGGGTTTGTCTGATGTTTCCTTGTGATTAGATTTAAGTTGTGCAGCTTTGGCAGAAATGCCACAGAGGTGATGATGATGTGTCTCTCTCATGGCATCTGATCAGGTGACACGTAATGATGGTTTGTCCCATTACTGATGATATTAATTTTGATCACTGAATTAAGCTAGAGTCTGCCAGGCTTCTCACTGTAAAGTGACTTTCCCTTCAGATATCTGGTCCTCATTAAACTTTCGCCCATTAGTTTAGTATCCATTACCGATTCTTGCCTGAATCAATTATTATTGTGCTAGTTATCAAATGATGGTTTTTCCAAGTCCATCATTGCTTCTAGATTTGTGGGCATTACGCTGTAAGCAAGAGCCTTTTCTTATCCACATTCATTCTTTCATTTGTATCAGAATGCTTTATGTAATAGATCATCAATCTCTTTCTGTGAGTATTTATTTTGCTACCAATAGTCCCCCTTCAGACTAATTCCTGGATCTTCTTGGTGTAATCTCATCATTCAATATGATGATCACGTAACACATGAAATTTAGAAATTTTTTTACTTGACAATAAATTATGAACATTTTTTATGTAACTAAGAATCTACAACATTGTTTTTAGTAATTACACAGTGTCCATCAAATGTACTTGATGCTTCAGCCTTCCTGGTGGCTGATGTAGTCTGGGCGAGATCCCTCCCATATGCTAATGCCTTTATTTCATTAGGCAGGGACAGAGAATATTATCAGAAACAGAGCTGGCACAAAAAGTGGAAGCAAGCCCAGCATTATTTGGACATAATCATTTCCTGGCTCCCAGCCTGAAACTTTCTGTGCAGCTGCTAAGAGTAGAGGCAGTGTCTACGCAGTCTGCAAGAATATTCATTGTGTTGATACCTTTCATATAAAAACATTTTAGCAACCTATTAATATCTACCAATCAACTGGAGATGGAATACTACATAATCATTAAACTAGCGTCATATGAATCGACATGTATATATATGTGTGTGTGTGTCCTTTATATTAAATATGCATGCCCACCCACCCCCATACATATGCACACACTCTTGAATGCGTGTATATTCAGAATAAAGGTGAAGAAGTCCTGTGTGCTGTGTGCTCAGTCGTGTCTGACTCTTTGTGACCCCATGGACTGCTGGGGGCCAGCGTGAGGAACTCCGCCCATGGCAAAGGTCATGAGGAAGGAAGCTTGGCATATGCAAAGGCGTGATCAAGCCTCAGGAAATCCCCTGTTCCCGAGCATCTACCCCAAAACCAGAGAACTTTACTGGGGGCTCTCCCCAATAACTGTTTCTCTCGGGGAAGGAGTAAATGTGCAGCTCCAAGGCAGTAAAAATTCCTGGGCGTGACAAGAGTGTTCCAACTTATGAACTCTGAAGGTTATCTAGCCTGCCTGTATAGGTTCGTCCAGCCACAACAGCCCCCCAACCATGAGAGGCACAAGATGTTTTAGACCTACTAAAGGCAAATTCTTTTGGGAAGTTAGAAATTATTAGTATAGTGGGTTGGTTAGGAATTATATTGGTGAAGGGTTTTGTCATTTGTTGTGTCAATAATTGCTGCTAATTCCCTGCCCTGTGTGGGACAAGGGTGTCTCAGGTCAAACCTCTCTGCTGACACATGATTGTTTACTACCTCTCAACCATAAACAGCACAGAGTTTTGGAGTATTTTGAGAGTCTTAATTAGCATAGGGCTTTTCTCATTGTTGAGTCAATGATTGCCGCCGGGTCTCCATATCCTTAGGCACCTGGGAGTATATTAATCAATGTATTTGGAATATAGAAAAGGAAATATAGTAGTTTTTGATGTTAGCAATATTAGACTTTTTGAGTTAATGAATTTTCTCTTTTGATATAGATCACTGTACTTTGTTATAAATCACTGTGTCCTTGCTATGTAAAAATGTAACTTTATCACTATCTTAAGACTAAACAGATCTTAAGGGGAATATTGGTGAAAGGATTTTTATTTGTTGGACTGATGTTTGCTGCTAAATCTCCATATTTCCTGCCTTTATAATGAATATAACTAGCATATAGGAGAAATGAGTATTAACCTTTAAGATTAATCATGTTAACCTTGGCTTAAATAAATTCCTTTCTTGATTGCAACTCACTACCCCCTCACCCTATAGGAATGCAACTTTATTTGGAGGGTGGTGCCTGGTTTAAGAAAAAACACCCTTGGAAAAAATAAGTTTTTTGGTTATCAGAAAGAAAGGGTTGTAAATGTCAGCAGGCCTCGTGGCCAGATGATGTAAAACCCCCTAAGAACTTTTTTTTATGTAAAGCACCTGATTTTGATAAAGGTCAGGACTGCTGACCCCCGCATGACTCTGTATTCATCCCTATATGTAACAAAAGGTATATAAGGAAACCTGAAAAATAAAGTAATGGGATCAGTTCCTGGAAAGACTGACTCCGCCATGTTGTCCTTTCTTACTCCCCGTTTTTCTGGCTGAATTCCCATCTGGAGAATGCTATTCCATGTGAACCAAGTTATTCAGTCTCTTTTTCTCCACTAATTTTTCTACTACACTATCCGTTTCTAATCTCTCTTTATCTGTAATTAAATGTGTATTTTTCCAAGGATGCCGACTCCATCCCCACCTTCGAATCACCCTAGATCCACTGGGGCTGCACCCTGGCAATGGACTGTAGCCTGCCAGGCTCCTCTGTCCATAGAATTTTCCAGGCAAGGATACTGGAGTGGGTTACCATTTCCTACTTCAGGGAATCTTCCTGACCCATGAATTGAACCTGCGTCTCCTGCATTTGAAGGCAAATTTTTTTACCACTGAGCTATCTGAGTAACATTAATTACTGAAATCATTATCGTTGTTACTATTGGGTTGAAAGGAAAGGAATAAAATTGGGAGGTGGTCTATAGGGAAGGGGTTTCAAGCTACTGAATGTAAATTATACTTCCACGAAACCATTTTTTTAAAAAGCAAGCTCTGAAATAAACATCTTATAATATATAAACCTGATTAGCCTGGATTAGGTAAACATTTGTTATTTTATTTTCCTTTTTTGGACTTACATTTGAAACATTTTATAAGAAATAAAGATTTTTAGAAAACAGGAATGGGAATGATAAATACCAAAACCAAGACACTGATTATATCTGGAGTATGAGAGAAATGGGAAAACAAGGAGAAAGATATGGAGAACTTCATTTGTATCTGTGATGTCTAATTTCATTGGTTTTTCTAAAAAAATTAAACCAGATGGCAAAGTGTTAAGATTTGATAGAGTTTGGTTGTGGGATTTTAAGGATTTGCTTATATCATTCCCTGGGCTTTTCTGTATTTACAAAAAGATATGCTATAAAAATAAGGGGGTAACTAAGGTTCAAAGTTTCTGGACAAGAAGGAAGTAATGGGGTCAATCATTGCATCATTGATAAGAAGGAAGTAATGGAACTCATAAGCTGCATGGCACGTTAGCTCCAAAAGGCAGAGCCTGAGGCGAGGGTTAAGTACTAAGGTCTTCGGGGAAGTGCAAACACAGGTTAGCAAGAGTAGGAAAAGAGAAGTGAAAGAAAGAAGAGTGGAAAGTAAACACCAAGGGATGCATTCATTGCTAGGTTGACCGCCGTGTCATGAGGTCTCAGCTTTGCAGTATGTCTCCAGACAGTGTAGAGAAATACTGTTTGGAAACAGTCCAGTAGAGAGAGGAATGGAGAGGAAGTTTATTTCCTAGCTCTTTGCTTTCTTCTCTTTTGAACTGGTCAAAACTGAATTTTCAGGAAGTGGATACTCTTGTGCTTCTGGAGTGTCATCAGACCCATTTGGCCGCCACTTGGAGGACAGGTTGCATACACTCTGTGTTGCTTCATCCAAATGTAGAAACCATAGTGGAGTGAGAGACCATGGCTGTGGCTTTAGGCCTGGGGTCCCAGGGCCCTAAAGGACTCTGATCTGAGTCACCGTACTGGCAATAGTTACAGCAAAGCAAGTGGCCAAGAGTTTGGAGGAGTCCCATTAGATGAGGCCGACACAGATGGGATAGGATTGTTGTTAGGTTGCCAAGTCATGTCTGACTCTTTGCAATCCCATGGACTTGGAGCACGCCAGGCTTCCCTGTCCTCCATTATCTCCCTGAGTTTGCTGAAGTTCCTGTCCATTGAGTTGGTGTTGCTATTTAACCATCTCAACCTCTGCTGCCCTCTTCTCCTTTTGCCTTCAGTCTTTCCCAGCATCAGGGTCTTTTCCAATGAGTTGGCTCTCTGTATCAGGTGGCCAAAGTATTGGAGCTTCAGCTTTAGCATCAGTCCTTCTAATAAATATTCAGGGTTGCTTTCCTTTAGGATTGACTGGTTTGATCTCCTTGCAGTCCAAGGGACTCTCAAGAATCTTCTTCACCACCACAATTCAAAAGCATCAATTCTTCAGCTTTCAGCCTATTTTGTGGTCCAACTCTCACATCCATACATGACTACTGGAGTGAATATAGTCCAGTAGAATGGAACGGGATATCTCTTATCTAAAACAAGAGAGGGGATGAGAATGTACTTTGTGGTAGGTAAGTTTACAGGGGGAAAATGGTGAAAATTTAGAACCATTCTGGACTGATAACTCCTTTCTTTTATGAAGAGCAACTTTGGGAATGGTTTTAGGAAATGGGATGGGATTTGGAAGAGAATGATGATTGAATAGAATGCTGATTGAATAGAATGATGGGGAAAAGATTGTGTCTAACTGTGGAGATGGGGAAGCTGCTTGAGGTGCACAGAATAGGCCTCACAGGAAATTAGGTGATGGTAAGAGTATTGGGAAGAGAGTGGATGGACTGAATTGGGCTCTAGGTAGCTTGTCTAGTGGGGCTGAACAGGAAAGAAGGAAAAGGGAGCGCTGACAGTGTGGAGAAATGCTAAGGAATTAAGGTCTTAAAAAGGCAAAAGAGCATGCTTGTGGCAGTGACTGTTTGGAAAAATATGAGGTTGTGGTATGAGAAAGAAATGTTAGTGCTTCATGTTTCAGAGTTGGACAATGTTGGATAAGACTGAGAACCAGAATTTGGCCAGGTGTTGGGTTTCTTGAGTGGATGAGAAGTAAAAGCTATTCAAGAAGCAGGGGCTAAGGATAGTGAGTTTACTTAGAAGAGCCAGAGTCTGGGGATGTAGAGAGATTCTTGTTCTTTGACCTGGTCAAAGTGAAAAAGCTTGAAGAGGAGTGATGAGTGAGTAGATTCAGCTCAACTGTGCGCTGGAGAACCTAAGTAGATGATTAGGAACTGTTTCAATGCTGAGTCACCAAGGGAGGCCAATTATAATAACAAATAGGGTCAGCCGTTGCATTGTTGACCCTGGACTGAATCATCACCATATAATCCTGAATCCAATTACCATCCATCTTAAAAACTCTTATGCCTTTCCCCACTGAAGAATCAGTTTCCTCCTGTGACCCTGACCCCCAGCTTTCTTCAGTTGTGATTGTTATAGCACGTGGCATGTTGCATGCAGTCCATTGGGTCATAAAGAGTCAGACACAATTTAGCGGCTGAACAACAGCATAGCACTTCTCTCATAGCGCTGTGATTACCTGTTTGTGTTTCTGCCTCTTTCCTCAGCTGCCCCACCATGAGAGCTTAAAGGGCAGAGCCAGATCTCATCAGCATTAGGTCCTCACCCAGCCTGGCCCCTGCTGACCTGTGGATGCTCAGTGCACGGCCCCGGATGGTGGAGGAAGAAAGAGGGCAGTGGCAATATCAGGCATGGGGAGTCTGTGGGTCACCTTCCGTCTGATGGTTGAGTCAAGCTCTCTGATTAAAGTCGTTTCCTGGTTTTGCCCTTTCAAATATAACCCCCATCTCTCCCCCAGATTACTTCAGAGATACATAGAATATTCGGAAAAGAAAAATAATCACACCTATAACCCTAACCTGCAACAACAGCTACCACTAATTATTTACTGAATATTTTAACAGTCATACTTTTTATTTTTTATTTGAATATATAATACGTTAGTAGGACACATTCCCAAAGGAAGAAAAGTGTATATAGTGAAAGTGTCTGTCCTGTCCTTGCTCTGCACCTACCTAGTTCTCTTTCCCAGGGGAACCAGGCTTTCTTGAATCCTACGTGTTCATCCAGCGAGAGCCTGGATGTTTACAAGGAAGTTTGTGTCCCCCTTTATTTTCTTCTTTCTTCTTTTTACACAAATGATAGCATGTGACCCACACCTTTCTGCATCTTGCTTTTCTCATTTAATAATTCATCTTGCCTATCATTCCACATTAGGATATAAAGAACATTCTTACTCTTTTTACATCTGCGTACTCTTCCATTGCTTGGGTATACTCTGGTTTATTGAACTTCTTTTCTTTTTATGGGCATTTGAGTTGACTCTGATCTTTTAAAGTTGTGATGTTTTATTATGGAAAATTCAAGGGTAATGAACACCCGTGGGCCGATCACCCAGCTGTAATTTCGGACCAAGCTTGTTTTGACTATACCCCTTCTGCCAACCCTCCTCTTCCTTGTAGTACTTTAGAGCAAATCCTGGACATTTTATCATTTCACCTGGAATTGTTTTAGTATAGATTACCTGGAGAATCCGCGTGGACAGAGGAGCCTGGCGGGCTACAGCCCATGGGGTCCCAAAGAGTCGGACACAACTGAGCGACTACACACAGCACACAACACACAAAAAGAATGATAAGAGATACCAGCATCACACCTAACACAGTTAACAGTGATTCCTTAATGCCATTAAATCTATCTTCTGTGCACCGCCACATGTAAGACAGGTAGGTGGCGGGAACCTCCTGCATGGCACAGGGAGCTCAATTCTGTGCTCTGTGGTGACCTAGGTGGGTGGGATGGGAGATGGGATGGGAGAGAGGTCCAGGAGGGAGGGGATGTATGTGTACATACAACTGATTCACTTTGCTCTACAGCAGAAACTAACACAACATTGTAAAGCAGCTATACTCAAATTAAAAAAGAAAATGTATATATAATCCCTGTGGCAACCAACAGCCTGATTCATGCTTCATTCCACATGTATGAATAAAGCTGTAACATACATTTCTAGAGGTTCGTTGAGCTAAAGTGTGAGTTTTTAATATAATAGACATCGCCATTTTGCACTTCAAAGAGGTTGTGATTTACACTTCTACCACCAAAGATTCAGAGGATCTGCCTCCTCTTGGCTTTATCGATACAGGATGTTATCACATTTCTTGATCTTTACTTGCTTCACTGGTGAAAATATACAAATGTGATTTTAATTTGCATTACTCTTTTTCTGAGTTGGGTTGAACATTGTTTTATATGTTTAAGAGCCATTTGTAATTCTTTCATGGGGACTAACTGTCTGCCTAGATTCTTTGAACATTTTTCTTTTGGTTGGCTCTTTTTCTTATTGATATATAAGTGAAAGCATTAGTCGCTCAGTCTTGTCCAGCTCTTTTGAGATCCCATGGACTGTAGCCCGCCAGGTTCTTCTATCCATGGAATTTCATAGGCAAGAATGCTGGAGTGGGTTACCATTTCCTTCTCCAGGGGATCTTCACAACCGAGGGATCAAACCCGGGTCTGCTGTACTACAG
This sequence comes from Neotragus pygmaeus, assembly GCA_006410875.1. NCBI lineage: Eukaryota > Metazoa > Chordata > Mammalia > Artiodactyla > Bovidae > Neotragus > Neotragus pygmaeus. The sequence continues at coordinate 3,695,108 of SJYV01056333.1, forward strand.
GCAGATTCTTTATGTCTGAGCCACCGGGTACCCTCCTTGTGTATGGAATCACAGCCCTCTAAATTGATATATACCAGCTTTTTTAAATGTGAAGGAATTGACTCCTCATTTGTAATATAAATTGCAAATATTTTTATTTTGTTTCTGATTTTTGACTTAGTTTACAGTGATTTTTGCCATGTGGAAGTTTTAAACTTTTACTTAGAATTTGTCAGTCTCTTATTTAATGGCTTTTGGTGTTTGTTTCCTACTAAGTATAGTGTTATTCACTCAGATTATTTTAAAATTTCCTCATGTTTTGTTTCCTCTTATAATTATGGCTTCATCTTTACATATTTAGTCTTTGGTTCTTTGGAACTATATTTCAATATAATGTGGAGTATAGTTTCATTGTTAATTTTTTCCATATATCTACTTACTGGTCCTAAAATTACTTATTAAATCCATCTTTTCCCTTTGTCTGAAATGTCACTCTTATTATATACTAAATTTCTGCTCATATCCAGACAAATTTCTGATCCTTCTACTGCTTCCAATTGAATGATTTATTATTATTTATTTAAATAGATTGCCTCTATTTTTTGTCATTTCCCACTTTATTATTAAAAATAAGGCTGTGATAAGTAACTCTGTAAATAAATCTTTGTATACACAAATATAAATTTCCACAAAAGGAATTGCTGGGTCTAAAGATATGTATGCCTTTAAGATAGTTCTCTTATGGAAATTGTCAGTCTTAGTGACAGGAGAGGAGAATGTGAACCCTGAAATAGCTCCCACTGGGCTTCAGTGAATTTTCAGCATTTTACCAGTTGCATTTATTCTGTCACTCTTGCCCCCTGCATCTTTTCCTGGATTATTTTAGAGGAACATCCATAATCATTTAATCCATAATCCCATCAGTATAGCTCTCTAATTTAAATCCATTTACTTCTATATTGAAAGTGAAAGTGAAGTTGCTCAGTCGTGTCTGACTCTTCGCGACCCCATGGACTGTAGCCTACCAGGCTCCTCCGTCCGTGGGATTCTCCAGGCAAGGGTACTGGAGTGGGTTGCCATTCCTTCTCCAAGAGATCTTCCCAACCCAGGGATCAAACCTGGGTCTCCCGCATTGCAGGCAGACGCTTTACCATCTGAGCCACCAGGGAAGCTATGCCCATTTAAGATTGCTCTATTTAGGATCCAAGCAAGATCATGTTTAAATTTTGTAATTGGAGAATAATTGGTTTACAATGTTGGGTTGGTTTCTTCTATACGACAGTGCAAATCAGCCATAGGTGTGCTTGTGTATATATCCCCTCCCTGTTGAATCTCTCTCCCATCCCCCTCATCTCATCCTTTAGGTCAGCACAGAGCACCAGGGCTGAGTTCCAGGTGTTACACAGCAACTTCCCATGTGGCTCAGATGGTAAAGCCTCTACCTGCAATGTGGTAGACCTGGGCTCATTCCCTGGGTCGGGAAGATCCCCTGGAGAAGGAAATGGCAACCCACTCCAGCACTCTTGCCTAGAAAATTCCATGGATGGAGGAGCCTGCTGGGCTACAGTCCATGGATTCGCAGAGTTGGATACGACTGAGTGACTTCACTTCACTTCACTAGTGCATGTATGCGGTTTCCCTGGTGGCTCAGCAGTAAAGAATCCACCTACCGATGCAAGAGACAGAAGAGAAGAGGGTTCGATCCCTTGGTCAAGAAGATCCCCTGGAGGAGGGCATGGCAATACACCCCAGTACTCTTGCCTAGAGAATCCCATGGACACAGAAGCCTGGTGGGCTGCAGTCCATATGGTTGCATAGAGTCGGCACGACTGAAGCAACTAAATGGCAGCAGTGTATATATGTGTTGTGCAGAGTCAGACATGACTGGTGTGACTGCACACGCACGCACACTGTATATACGTCAATGCTACTCTCTCAGTTTGTTCCACCCTCTCCTTCCCACACTGTGTCCTAAAGTCTGTTCCCTACGTCTGCATCTCTGTCACATGCTGCCTGGTTGCCCTGCAGACAGAGGCAGCCAGATTGCACTCCCACCAGCAGGGTGCAGAGTTGCTTTCATCATCTCCTCTTGCTAATTCTGGGCGTGTCATCAAAGGGGTCTAGCTGATCTTCCAGTTGCTGAAGCCAGAAACCTTGGATTCTCCTACTCCTCTCCTTTCCCATCCCATACTGTGTTCATCTTTCAGGGCATCCTGTTGCAGACTCAACCTTCAGATCCATCCAGAACCTCTTCTCCCTCTTGGCTTGCTCTCCCCGCTGGATCCCTGCAACATTCTCCCTTTGCTTCCGTATTATCCCCATCTGTTATCAACCCAGCAGCCAGAGGCATCCTTTATAAAAACTGAGATATAATTGGCATATAACATTATATTTGTTTCAGATACACATCATAATGATTTGATATTTGTATATATTGCAAAATGATCACCACAAGAAGTCTAGAAAACATCTGTCACCATCAAAACAGAAGTTTCTTCCTTGTGATGAGCACTTTTAAGATTTATGCTCTTAGCAACTTCCAAACATGGAATTCAGCGTTATTGACTATAGCCACCATGCTATATGTTATATCCCTATGAGTTATTTTCTTAATAACTAGAAATTTTCCCCCTTTGACCACCTTTACACATTTTGCCCTTACCCCACCTGACTCTGGCAACCACCAATTTGTTCTCTGTATCTATGAATTCAAGTTGATTGCTTTTTTTTTTTTTTAGATTACACATCTAAGTGAGATCATATCCTATTTGCCTTTCTCTCTCTGACATTTCACTCAGCGTAATGCCCTTAGGGTCCATCTATGTTGTCGCAATTGGCAAGATTTCTTTTTTTATGGCTGAATAATAGTCTATTGTGTATATATATGCCACATTGTCTTTATCTATTCTTTCATCGATGGACACTTCGGTTATTTTCATATCTTGACTTTTGTGCCTAATGCTACAGTGAACATGGACTTGCAGATATCTTTTCAAGAAACGATTTGATTTTATTTCCTTTGGTTATATACCTAGAAGTGGAATTGCTATATCATACAGTGATTCTATTTTTAAGGGTCTTTTTTAAAAAAAGACTTAAACATT
>SJYV01056333.1:3698393-3755913 GCA_006410875.1 Neotragus pygmaeus
AATTATATTATATACACACACACACACACACACACACACACAATTTTTTGAAGTATAGTTGATTGATAATGTTGTTCCAATCTCTGCTGTACAACATAGTGACTCCGTGATAGACGTTTATGCATTTGTTCATATTCTTTGCCATTATGGTTTATCATAGCATATCAAGTATAGTTCCCTGTGCTATACAGTAGGCCCTTGTTGTTTGCCCATTCTAAAGGTAATAGATTGCATCTACAAACCCCAAACTCCCATTCTTTTTAGGCTTTTGAGAAACTTCCGTTCTGTCTTCCACAGTAACTGCACCTGTTTACATTCCGGCAGTGCACAAGGGTCCCCTTTCCCCACATCCTTGCCAACACTTGTTATCCCTTGTCTTTTTGATAAGAGCCAACCTAACAGGTGCAAAGTGATACTTCACTGTGGTTTAGATTTGCATGTCCCCAAAGATTAGTGATGTTTTGAGCCCCTTTTGTGTAGCTGTTGGCCACCTGTATGTCTTCTTTGGACAGAGGCATCCCTTTAACACAAGTGAGACCACATCACACCTCAGCTCAACAACCTCTATGGCTCTCTCCTCACTCAAAGTAAAATCCAAAGTGTTGACAGTGGCCTACAAGGGTCTAATGATCTGCGTTCCCACCCTCCCCTCTCCAGTGTTCCCTGCTGCCTCTCCCTGCAGCCCATGCCCCTCAACACTCCAGCCCACCTCTGCCACTTGGCCCCCTGGCCAGCCTCCCAGCATTGCAGGCACTAGGGATTTAGTCCTGACTGTTCCCTCTGTCTGAAACACTCCTGCCCCGAAAGCCCATGGCTACACCCCTTGCTTTGAAGCCTTGGCTCAAATGTCTTCTTGTTGCACCTCAATTACCCTCCCTCTGTGTTTACTCAGGAGCCTGTTCCTTGCAACCCCGTCCCCACCCCCCACCCAGTTCTGCAGTGCTGTTCCCTCTACCTTTTACCACTTATCACCTTCCTACACCTGGTGTTATTCATTTTACGAAAGGCCTGTTGTTTACTCTTTGTCTCAGAATACAAGTACATGGTATCAAGGATCTTCGCGTGGTCCTATCAAAGCCTAGCTTCTAGAACATAGCTGGCACATGGTGGACACCAACAAATCCTTACTGGCTGAGTATAAATTCAATAGACAAAGCATTGTGTATTATGGTTCTACTCCTGCTAAAAAATTAATAGTAAAAAGTACTACAATTGAAAAATTTAATAATGAGATGGAACTTGATTTTATATGATTTAGGGCTGTCTGTACTTTTCCCCTTGGAAACAAGTCATTTGTGTTTTTCCATTGTTCTGTTGGGGCCTTCCAGTAAAACCTTTTACATATCCACGATGATCCCTTTGTTTGCCATATGTTGATTCATCTTGGTTTATTTTTTAGGTTGTTTATTTGAGTTATCGGTGGTTTAATGTATCCATCTGCCTCCCTTGTTTGTTTGTTTGTTTGTTTCTGGCTGTGCTGCACAACTCGTGGGATCTTAGTTCTTCACCCAGGGATTAGAACCCAGGCCCTCAGCAGTAAAAGCATGGTGTCCTAACCACCAGACCACTAGGAATTCCCAACCTTCAGTTCTTTAGAAAGAACTTCTTTTGCTGTTTAGTTATTATAGTTTTCATTCCCTCTATATTTTAACTTCTCAAAAGTAGGTTTGGGTAGATAGTGTGAAGTTTATCTATAACTCAGTATTTTCCAAGTTCTCAGCTGATTGTTACAGCACTCGGTATGAAGCCACCTTTCTTTTCCACCATGGATTGAAATGTCTCCTTTATCACACTGTTCACTTCCATGATCCGAATAGCCACATGGCCAGATGTGGCCCTCAGCTTCCACCTTGACTGCTAGCCGGGTTACCTCTTTCTTTAAGAGAAATCTGGAACGATCTGTGTGTGCACGTGTGCACTTGTGTGTTCTGGAATGGTTGGCTTATTCTTTTGTGACTCCCGTAGGATTTAGCGTCTGGGTAGAATTCCTAAAGCAATTTCTCCCCTTTCCTGAGCTGCCCTTGTAATATTGGAAGGTTGGCGCAGGATCAGTCTGCCTCAGCGGATTTCAGTTTTATTTCCCAAGCTAGAGCCAGTGCCAGGCTTTGCAAATAGTCTTTTCAGAGGTGCAGACTTAATTTGATAGAGAACCAGCACATTAAAACAAAATGAGCAAGTTGGACATTTTAAGCAAATAAGTTGCTTCCTATTGATAGTGGGTCACCTGCAATGGAGAACAATTCCTTTCATATCCAGGTCCTTTATCCATGCTCAGGAAGGCACAGTGGAGTAGGAAGCAATGGGATGGACAAGTGTGCAGGAGTTTGGTGAGCTAATGGAGGGGGTTGCTCCTCGGACTTCTCACAAGTGTCTGAGTCAGTCCAAACCTGTCTTTCTCTTTGCACAGGTCAATGCGGAGCTTGGGCTCACATTATCTTTTTTGTTTTCTTTTCATATTTATTTATTTAAGTGGCTGCATCAGGATCTTTGTTGCGTCATGTAGGATCTTTCATTGTGTCGCACGGGCTCTCTCGTAGTGGTACATGGGTTCAGCAGTTACAGCGCGCTGGCTCTAGAGTGCACGGGCTCCCTAGTTGTGGCCCTCTATCTTAGTCATCCTGTGGCATGTGGGATCTTAGTTCCCCAACTAGGGACTGAACCAGTGTCCTTTGCATTGGAAGAAGGATATTAACCACTGGACCACATGGGAAGTCCCTCATGTTGTCTTGAATTCCAGAGATTTGGAATCGATCCCTGCTCTAGGAAGATCCCCTGGAGAAGTAAATAGCAACCCACTCCAGTATTCTTGCCTGGGAAATCTCATGGACAGAGGAGCCTGGCGGGCTACAGTCCATGGTGTCACACAGAGTTGGACATGACTTAGCAACTGAATGACTACAGCCCCTCTCTAAGCAACAAGTTTGGGGCAGCTGTAGTTTTCATTTGAGACTGGGCTGTGTTTGCGTGCACCCTTGCCAGTGAGCAAAGGAAGGAAAGGTTTGACAAGAGTTAAAATTGAAAAAGTTCACAACAGAAGAGGAATTCTTTCCTGAATTCGAGTCACTTCCTACAACTCCCACCATTTGTCATTTTGCCCTGAGTCTCAGTGCCATGAATTGTTTGGAAGATGATTGTATGAGAGTTTTTATTTCATGAGCTGAGCCTGTCTTTGGGGCCATGTTTTAGGCGTTGGAGATGCTCTGGCCCAAGACATTGAATATGGATAGTTAGGAGCAAGCAAGTCAGGCTACACACATGTGACTGTCACTGTCCTCTTGTTTTGTCAGGCTTGGTCTGTAAAACTGGTAAATCCCCATGGCTGGCAGAATCTGCTTGCTTCTGCCTCATCCCTAATGTTGGTATTGAACTCGGGTCTGGCTGCTCGATTCTCAAAAAATCAATACTTGTGAGAGAGATAAATGTTGGTATAAAGGAAAGTTGCTTTTAATCAGAATGCTGGCAATCTGGGGAGATGGTGGACTCAGTGTCCCCCAAAACCATCTCCGTAGAGTCTGCTCTGCCATGAAAGCTTTTAAGGGGAAAAAGGGAAGTAATCTCAGTCAATCATTGGGATGGGGGAGGTCAGAGTCATGGTCACCCCACTGCGTGCAGGCCTGTTGATTTCTTGTGAGTATTCTTTAGATCCTATCCTGTTCACATAATTTGTTCATGAGATTATTGAAGGGGAAACTCTCTGATCATCTGTTTATTACTTATTCTTCATTTCTACTTATTTGATCTATGGAAAGAACCTATGAGTTAGGCAAGGTATTGTGTGATCAAAAGATCTGAGGAATTTTCCCAGTAGTCCAGTGGTTAAGACTCCAAGCTTCTACTGCAAGAGCTTCAGGTTTGATCTCTGGTTGGGGAACTAAGATCCCATATGCCAATAGATTTGGCCAAAAAAAAAAAAAAGGCAAAGTGAGATTTGAAAGGAGTGCTAGAGCCTGAAGATGACAAGAGCCTGGTTTGAGGCTGGTGACAAGACAAAGAGGCCTCCTGCAAAGAGCTTTTTCCTGCCAAAAGCTGCTCATACCCTGTGAGGTTGTTACAGGTGGGGCAGAGGGCGGGGGCAGGCAGTAGATTGGGGTTGGAGGCACAATTGAGAGGTTTTAGACTTAAAACTAACCCTGTCACTGGGGAAGTCTTGAGTCTCAAGTTTGGTAGGCCTGTGAGGCTTCTAAAAATGAAGAGTTTCCTCTAACTCTCCAGAATGTAACATCCCTCTGGGACCCAAGAAAGATGTCTGTTAAATAGACAGGGGTACAAAGCTGGGTAGCTGTGCTGCTTTGTGGCCGTGAGTGAGAGCTGATTGGTCAGTGCAGAAGTGGGAAGTGATATGGTCCCAAGACAGCAGCCATGACGGAGGAGGGCATTGATTTAGGGGAGACAGAGAGATGCCCGGAGCATCCTAGGAGGAGCTTGGGAGGCTGCTAGGAAGAGTCTGAAATCGTACCAGAGAGTCATAGAGATTGCTCTGGGGAACCCAGACAAGGGCAAAGACAGAGCTTCTCAAAGTGTGGGGCCTGAACCATGCATGAGGAGGGAGATCAAACTTGCTGATTAGGTATGTATGAAAAAAAATAAGAAGAAATAAATAGACTAGAAACTAAAATATGTCACAGGTCGGAAGGGTAAGTAGACTAGAAAATAAAATATGTCACAGGTGGGAAGAGTGTGTCCTTTTCAGGAAGTGTGTGTTTACAGAGGTAGACTATGAAGTTTAGGGAAGCCTGGCATGCTGCAGTCCATGGGGTTGCAAAGAGTCGGCAACAGTTGCAAAGAGTCGGACACGACTGAGCTACAACAATAAAAGTTTAGGAATGCACTCAAATCACTGCCCTGAAACTTAGAACCACATCGCCTGAGATGAAGGGCAATCATCCATGGGTTGTTGCCAGAAATAAGTGAGCTTGATAGACAAGGATCTTTCAGAGGAGTGCCTGGTACAAGTAAACACATAGTAGGTTTAGCTTTTACATAGTAGTTGGAGCCAGAATAAACTGCTGCTCTTTGACCTTTTTTTTTTTTTTCCTATATAAAAGGAATTTTGTATGGTTCAACTGAATATACTCATACACCTCCCCCGTGTACATCACAACTATATTACACATCTGTCATGATTGCAATGCATTTGCTACTGTGAATTGGGATTAAAAAGGCTATGTGCTGTCTTGGCTTTCCCTGGCTAGGGAGTGGCTATGAGGCATCGATTTTAATAACCAAGTGTGATATTGCCATAGGTGTTTTGCTCTGAAGGTCCATGAGATGCTGTCTTTTTGAAGCCTGCTTCCATGCGTCACTGAAGGGTGGACTGGGTGCTGGGCTTCCTGGAGGTCGCCCTTACCTAGTGGTGAACAGAAGCATCTGAGTCACAATGGAGGTCCTGAGTCCACTTCCTTAGCCACCCCAGGCCTCCTTCTTGGCTCCCTGAGTCTGAGCACTGCCTGCTGCAAGTCTTTTCATTAAGCCTGGATTGATGGAATCAAAACAAAGCTGTATTACAACATGGGTGGACCTAGAGATTATCATACTAAGGGAAGCCAAATATCATATAATATCACTCGGATGTGGAATCTAATTAGAAATGATACAGATTAGCTTATTTACAAAACAGAAACAGAACTTCTATGGAAAACAAACTTATGGTTCCCAAAGGGGAATCAGGATAAATCAGGAGCCTACAGTTAGCACATTATTGACCAGGGGGTTTTGCAGAAACTAATACCTGTGGCATTTATTGACAGGACATAGTACATGTCCAATCAATAATGTGTTAACATACATGTACACACTGCTACATATTCCTATAAGATAGATAACCAACAAGAATATACTGTTTAGCACAGGGAACTATACTCAATACTCTGTAATGGCCTATATGGAAAAAGAATCTAAAAAACAGTGGATATATGTATATGTATAACTGAATCACTTTACACTCAGGTGTAATAAAAAATAATACAAAATCTAATACAAACTAATACAAAATTGTAAATCGTCTATACTCCAACAAAATTTAAAAAACAAAAATAAAACACAAAAAAATTTAAAGCTGTATTCAGTTCAGTTCAGTTCAGCCTTTAAAAATAATTTTTGTCTCATTAGAAAACAAAACCATAAAAGAGCCCCTCTTGTTTTCTTGGATTTTGTTGCTGTTCAGTTGCTAAGTCATGTCTGACTCTTTGTGACCTCATGGACTGCAGCATGTCAGGCTTCCCTGTCCTTCACCATCTTCTGGAGTTTGCCCAAACTCACGTCCATTGTGTTGGTGATGCCATCCAACCATCTCATCCTCTGTCACCCCCTTCTCCTCCTGACCTCAGTCTTTCCCAATATCAGGGTCTTTTCCAGTTAGTTGGTTCCTTGCATCGGGTGGCCAAAGGATTGGCAGTTCAGCTTCTTGGGTTTAGTGGTTAAAAAGTTTTCTGTTAGAAAGTTGTTTTCTGTCTTCAGCCTAGGAGAGATTCCAGAGGTCAGGGAAAAGAGTTGGTTTCTAGAATAATGCTTTGTCAGAGGCAGAAAAAGAATCAGAGTTCCAACCACTAAGCTATGCTCCACAGTTCTTTCCCGAAGACTGGGGGCCTCAGTCAGGGCCCTACCTCTGCCTGACCGATGTCCTGTTTCCTATTATTATTTTTTAAAAGATTTATTTACTTGGTTGTGTTGGGTGTTTGTTGCTGTGTGTGGGNCTCCCTAGTTGTGGCCCTCTATCTTAGTCATCCTGTGGCATGTGGGATCTTAGTTCCCCAACTAGGGACTGAACCAGTGTCCTTTGCATTGGAAGAAGGATATTAACCACTGGACCACATGGGAAGTCCCTCATGTTGTCTTGAATTCCAGAGATTTGGAATCGATCCCTGCTCTAGGAAGATCCCCTGGAGAAGTAAATAGCAACCCACTCCAGTATTCTTGCCTGGGAAATCTCATGGACAGAGGAGCCTGGCGGGCTACAGTCCATGGTGTCACACAGAGTTGGACATGACTTAGCAACTGAATGACTACAGCCCCTCTCTAAGCAACAAGTTTGGGGCAGCTGTAGTTTTCATTTGAGACTGGGCTGTGTTTGCGTGCACCCTTGCCAGTGAGCAAAGGAAGGAAAGGTTTGACAAGAGTTAAAATTGAAAAAGTTCACAACAGAAGAGGAATTCTTTCCTGAATTCGAGTCACTTCCTACAACTCCCACCATTTGTCATTTTGCCCTGAGTCTCAGTGCCATGAATTGTTTGGAAGATGATTGTATGAGAGTTTTTATTTCATGAGCTGAGCCTGTCTTTGGGGCCATGTTTTAGGCGTTGGAGATGCTCTGGCCCAAGACATTGAATATGGATAGTTAGGAGCAAGCAAGTCAGGCTACACACATGTGACTGTCACTGTCCTCTTGTTTTGTCAGGCTTGGTCTGTAAAACTGGTAAATCCCCATGGCTGGCAGAATCTGCTTGCTTCTGCCTCATCCCTAATGTTGGTATTGAACTCGGGTCCGGCTGCTCGATTCTCAAAAAATCAATACTTGTGAGAGAGATAAATGTTGGTATAAAGGAAAGTTGCTTTTAATCAGAATGCTGGCAATCTGGGGAGATGGTGGACTCAGTGTCCCCCAAAACCATCTCCGTAGAGTCTGCTCTGCCATGAAAGCTTTTAAGGGGAAAAAGGGAAGTAATCTCAGTCAATCATTGGGATGGGGGAGGTCAGAGTCATGGTCACCCCACTGCGTGCAGGCCTGTTGATTTCTTGTGAGTATTCTTTAGATCCTATCCTGTTCACATAATTTGTTCATGAGATTATTGAAGGGGAAACTCTCTGATCATCTGTTTATTACTTATTCTTCATTTCTACTTATTTGATCTATGGAAAGAACCTATGAGTTAGGCAAGGTATTGTGTGATCAAAAGATCTGAGGAATTTTCCCAGTAGTCCAGTGGTTAAGACTCCAAGCTTCTACTGCAAGAGCTTCAGGTTTGATCTCTGGTTGGGGAACTAAGATCCCATATGCCAATAGATTTGGCCAAAAAAAAAAAAAAGGCAAAGTGAGATTTGAAAGGAGTGCTAGAGCCTGAAGATGACAAGAGCCTGGTTTGAGGCTGGTGACAAGACAAAGAGGCCTCCTGCAAAGAGCTTTTTCCTGCCAAAAGCTGCTCATACCCTGTGAGGTTGTTACAGGTGGGGCAGAGGGCGGGGGCAGGCAGTAGATTGGGGTTGGAGGCACAATTGAGAGGTTTTAGACTTAAAACTAACCCTGTCACTGGGGAAGTCTTGAGTCTCAAGTTTGGTAGGCCTGTGAGGCTTCTAAAAATGAAGAGTTTCCTCTAACTCTCCAGAATGTAACATCCCTCTGGGACCCAAGAAAGATGTCTGTTAAATAGACAGGGGTACAAAGCTGGGTAGCTGTGCTGCTTTGTGGCCGTGAGTGAGAGCTGATTGGTCAGTGCAGAAGTGGGAAGTGATATGGTCCCAAGACAGCAGCCATGACGGAGGAGGGCATTGATTTAGGGGAGACAGAGAGATGCCCGGAGCATCCTAGGAGGAGCTTGGGAGGCTGCTAGGAAGAGTCTGAAATCGTACCAGAGAGTCATAGAGATTGCTCTGGGGAACCCAGACAAGGGCAAAGACAGAGCTTCTCAAAGTGTGGGGCCTGAACCATGCATGAGGAGGGAGATCAAACTTGCTGATTAGGTATGTATGAAAAAAAATAAGAAGAAATAAATAGACTAGAAACTAAAATATGTCACAGGTCGGAAGGGTAAGTAGACTAGAAAATAAAATATGTCACAGGTGGGAAGAGTGTGTCCTTTTCAGGAAGTGTGTGTTTACAGAGGTAGACTATGAAGTTTAGGGAAGCCTGGCATGCTGCAGTCCATGGGGTTGCAAAGAGTCGGCAACAGTTGCAAAGAGTCGGACACGACTGAGCTACAACAATAAAAGTTTAGGAATGCACTCAAATCACTGCCCTGAAACTTAGAACCACATCGCCTGAGATGAAGGGCAATCATCCATGGGTTGTTGCCAGAAATAAGTGAGCTTGATAGACAAGGATCTTTCAGAGGAGTGCCTGGTACAAGTAAACACATAGTAGGTTTAGCTTTTACATAGTAGTTGGAGCCAGAATAAACTGCTGCTCTTTGACCTTTTTTTTTTTTTTCCTATATAAAAGGAATTTTGTATGGTTCAACTGAATATACTCATACACCTCCCCCGTGTACATCACAACTATATTACACATCTGTCATGATTGCAATGCATTTGCTACTGTGAATTGGGATTAAAAAGGCTATGTGCTGTCTTGGCTTTCCCTGGCTAGGGAGTGGCTATGAGGCATCGATTTTAATAACCAAGTGTGATATTGCCATAGGTGTTTTGCTCTGAAGGTCCATGAGATGCTGTCTTTTTGAAGCCTGCTTCCATGCGTCACTGAAGGGTGGACTGGGTGCTGGGCTTCCTGGAGGTCGCCCTTACCTAGTGGTGAACAGAAGCATCTGAGTCACAATGGAGGTCCTGAGTCCACTTCCTTAGCCACCCCAGGCCTCCTTCTTGGCTCCCTGAGTCTGAGCACTGCCTGCTGCAAGTCTTTTCATTAAGCCTGGATTGATGGAATCAAAACAAAGCTGTATTACAACATGGGTGGACCTAGAGATTATCATACTAAGGGAAGCCAAATATCATATAATATCACTCGGATGTGGAATCTAATTAGAAATGATACAGATTAGCTTATTTACAAAACAGAAACAGAACTTCTATGGAAAACAAACTTATGGTTCCCAAAGGGGAATCAGGATAAATCAGGAGCCTACAGTTAGCACATTATTGACCAGGGGGTTTTGCAGAAACTAATACCTGTGGCATTTATTGACAGGACATAGTACATGTCCAATCAATAATGTGTTAACATACATGTACACACTGCTACATATTCCTATAAGATAGATAACCAACAAGAATATACTGTTTAGCACAGGGAACTATACTCAATACTCTGTAGTGGCCTATATGGAAAAAGAATCTAAAAAACAGTGGATATATGTATATGTATAACTGAATCACTTTACACTCAGGTGTAATAAAAAATAATACAAAATCTAATACAAACTAATACAAAATTGTAAATCGTCTATACTCCAACAAAATTTAAAAAACAAAAATAAAACACAAAAAAATTTAAAGCTGTATTCAGTTCAGTTCAGTTCAGCCTTTAAAAATAATTTTTGTCTCATTAGAAAACAAAACCATAAAAGAGCCCCTCTTGTTTTCTTGGATTTTGTTGCTGTTCAGTTGCTAAGTCATGTCTGACTCTTTGTGACCTCATGGACTGCAGCATGTCAGGCTTCCCTGTCCTTCACCATCTTCTGGAGTTTGCCCAAACTCACGTCCATTGTGTTGGTGATGCCATCCAACCATCTCATCCTCTGTCACCCCCTTCTCCTCCTGACCTCAGTCTTTCCCAATATCAGGGTCTTTTCCAGTTAGTTGGTTCCTTGCATCGGGTGGCCAAAGGATTGGCAGTTCAGCTTCTTGGGTTTAGTGGTTAAAAAGTTTTCTGTTAGAAAGTTGTTTTCTGTCTTCAGCCTAGGAGAGATTCCAGAGGTCAGGGAAAAGAGTTGGTTTCTAGAATAATGCTTTGTCAGAGGCAGAAAAAGAATCAGAGTTCCAACCACTAAGCTATGCTCCACAGTTCTTTCCCGAAGACTGGGGGCCTCAGTCAGGGCCCTACCTCTGCCTGACCGATGTCCTGTTTCCTATTATTATTTTTTAAAAGATTTATTTACTTGGTTGTGTTGGGTGTTTGTTGCTGTGTGTGGGCTTTCTCAGTTGCAGCGCTTGGGCTTTCTCTAGTTTCTCACTGTGCCCTTACAGAGCACGGGCTCTAGGGCATTCGGGCTCAGTAGATGTGGCGCCCGAGCTTAGCTGCCCTGCAGTATGTGGGATCCTAGTTCCCTGACCAAGGATTGAACCTGTGTCCTCCGCATTGGCAGATGGATTCTCAAGTACAGGGAAGTCCCCTGTTTGCTATTATACCTTGGTCTCCTGGGGCCTGGTCTCCAGCAGCACTCAGAAGGATGCCTGACACAGTCAGTGTCCAAGAAATATTTGTTGGGCTGAATTGAATTGAACAACATGAAGATAAACTAGTTTTTCCAGAGGATTTTCAAGACCCCAGGGAGGGGAGGGTTGAGCCNAAACTCCAGTACTTTGGCCACCTCATGCGAAGAGTTGACTCACTGGAAAAGACTCTGATGCTGTGAGGGGTTGGGGGCAGGAGGAGAAGGGGATGACAGAGGATGAGATGGCTGGATGTCATCACGGACTCGATGGACTTGAGTCTGGGTGAACTCCGGGAAATGGTGATAACAGGGAGGCCTGGCGTGCTGTGATTTATGGGATCACAAAGAGTTGGACATGACTGAGTGACTGAACTGAACTGAATTGTAAACTTCAATAATTTTGGTTTAAATAAGATTTTATTCTCTTGTAAGAGACTTGCTTAGGCAACCCAGTGCCAGTAAAGAAACTCCATATGATTATAGCCTAGTCAATTTCTATCTTCACTTTTCATCATCATGATTTACATCTTCAATGTAGCCTCATCACCACATAGCTGCTGAAGTTCCAGCCATCTTGACAACATTTCAGATAGAAACAGAAGAGAAATGGCAAAAGGAGAAAACTTCCAGCAGAAGCAGCCACTTTTAATCGGTCTGCAAGATGATAATCAAATACTACAGGGAACGGGAATGCAATCATCTGTAAATGTGAAGTGAAAACCAGAAAATGATTTAACCAATTTTAAAAATGTGGCTATGTACTATTTTTGAATAAAAGCCTATGTAAAATACAAAAAAAAAGTTTTTTCTAAAGCTCTTTATATGAACAAATATGTGTGAAGTACATTGGAATAAATAAATTTCAATCTTTTTGTGACAAGAATAGTTATACTGATGAGAGGCAAGCATGCCCTAAAGCTATAAAGTCAAAATACTGATAATGAATTTATTTGAATGACACATAAATGTTTTGTCAATGATTTAATATTGAAAGAAAAAGGAAAAAAATGAGAGTATGAAGAAGACATTTTTGGTCTCTTTGTTTGGGGTAAAATATTGACCAAAAAATGACAATTAAAAAAAAGATATTTCAATAACACAGTAGTCCATTAAATAGCAGAGTGATTAATCACTTTTTCTCTTTCTCTCCTAACTTTATGATATTCCTTTACATTGTTCCATGTTAGGGTTTTCCTTCTCATCCAAGGAGATATTCATTAAATATGTACATAAATATAGCATAATATCATCAAATTTCAGTTCTAGATGAGACCTTAGATATCAGAACTTAGATATCAGATATATGTATGAATTTTGATTAAATATCATGGGAGATCTAAAAGCTCTTATGGTATAGAGGAAGAGCACAAAAAAATAATGCTCTACATTATCAATTTGTAATATATTTTCTGTTTCTGCTTCATTATGTAATTGACATAATGAATTATATTGGCTGTTTTTCCTAGGTGTGCCTTGCTTTAGCATTTGGAGTAAAAATGGGGACATAGACACTGAACAAAGATTTCATTCTTTACAATATTAAGAATTTTAAATTATTTGAAATGCAAACTATGGCAAATGTAATTTAGGAAATTTCATTAATAAAGTATAAAATCAGCAGAGAGAAAGATTATTTCACACATATATTTTTAAAATATAGCTTTAAGCAAAATAAGAATTTCATAGCAAATATCTCTAAAATGTATTTCTACACAGAAGACTTACATATTTATAGATGCAATATTCAAATCAGGTGAAGTTTCTTCCACAACTGTTCTTATGTTAATTTAGTAGCAAAAATGTTTTTGTTTTTATTTCTGCTTTGTTTCATTTCAATTGTCTACATACATGTGTATAGCTTTTCTATCAACATTTTATGCATATCTATATTCCTGTTTGTTAAATGTATGATCTTGTTTCTTAAACTGTTTTTATTAACCCCAAGTGGTCACATACTGGGATGCCAAGTTGCAAACTGATACTTTTTTCTAGGCCTTTACATTTTCTTCAAAACAATTTTTATATGGGAGAATGTATTATAATTATCAAAAAATGCAAATATCATTTCACAGTTTAGAAAATTTACATTAATTTATTTCTTAAAGTTGAAATCCTTTACAGTCAAAGAGCAATTTCAGATTCCCCTACTAGATCCCTAGAATATGCTTCCCTTTCTTCTTCCATTAGGAGTACTTCAGTGGCAATATTTAAGAATTTTTATACAGCATCTTTCTTTGCTCAAATATATACCTTTTTTTTTTTTTTCAAATCAAATTAGAAGTGACCTTTGTAAAATACAAATGCTATCAGGTAATTTAAAACCTTAAATGGCAGCCCCAAGGTATAAACTAATGAAGTATAAGCTCCATCTCCCCCAAGGAACTTTGCAGATCCTGCCAGTCCTGCCAGAGCAATTCTTCCCTATCTAGTTAGACTCAGATCCAGCCATTCTTCCAAACAGACCTACACCGTGGTGAATATGTGAAGGCTTCCTGAAAGGTGTTGTTTTTCGTGTCTCTATGACCTTTCACAATATGACCCTGTGGTCTATACCCCATATAGCTCTTCTGTCCATGGGATTTTCCTGGCAAGAATATTGGAATGGGTTGCAATTACCTCCTCCAGGGGATCTTCCTGGTCTAGGGATAAAGTATCTCCTGCATTACAGTCAGATTTTTTATAGCTGAGCCACCAGGGAAGCCCTCACAATTTCTATTTTAACTTAGTAAAACATTCAAAAGATTGTCCAGCTCGAACTTCTTCACAGTGTTATGGTCCTCTTTTCTTCCAATTCTGCTTGTCTATATCAAAACTTGTATTAATTTTACAACCACATAATTTGTTTTTTATTTCTTTTGAATTTATAGCGTCCACCAGACTATGGATTCTACAGAGATGGGGACCAAACCTGATTTGGTCACTACTGAAACCCCAGTTTCTGGCATAGTAATTTATGCACATTAGTCACAATAATATTTGAATGAAAAATGAGTAAAAGAAAATCCAATAACCAATGAACTATTGACAAATATGTACTATTGCATTTCATATTACTCTTCCAGGAAAAGCACATTGTGTTCATAAAAGGGATGGGTATGAGAGAGAACAATAGATTTAAAACATGCTCAGTTTTCCCACAGATGCTAGTTTCTCTCTAGGTCTTACAGTTGTTCTTAATCAAGGTCCCTTGTAGCTGCTCAGGATCTACAAAAATCCAGGTGTGGACATGCATTTCTATTTCTCTTTCTCATGCTCTTATCACAGCAAACCAACTACATTAATTTTTCCATTACAGAATGGTCTCTCTNCTCTAGGTCTTACAGTTGTTCTTAATCAAGGTCCCTTGTAGCTGCTCAGGATCTACAAAAATCCAGGTGTGGACATGCATTTCTATTTCTCTTTCTCATGCTCTTATCACAGCAAACCAACTACATTAATTTTTCCATTACAGAATGGTCTCTCTCAATATGGAAATTGTGATTTTATATGTATTTTGCTAATGGAAAATTTTCTGTTTATTTTTCAGAAGATTTTTTTTTTTTAATGGATTACCAGGGAAACTCTCATCCCATTATCTTCTCAAGTTATTCATGCAGAAATAATGACCACAGTGTTTTATCACAGTATGATGTCATCTGATAGCAGTTGAAATTTGTGCATATAGAAAGAGGTGTGTATTACTGAGCATATGGTTTAGTTTCTCATCCTTCATAAGACACAAAAGATAGGAAGTCATATTACCTAAAAGTGCATTTCCCTTCTTTTGCTGACCAAGCATACTTATTTATGAAACAAATTTTCTCATAGATCAACTGGAAAATGTTACTCTTCAATTCTTTTCAGTATGTGCTAAGGGATGTGATGTTAGTCACACTAGCATGAAGCAACTGTAATTACTTTTTGTTTACACTACAGTCAGGTATAATCTGTTGAACAGAAAATGTTCATAATGTTACCAATAACTGTGAAAGACTGATTTAAAATAGTAAGAAGAAGTTACTGAAATTACTTTGAAAACACTGTGCAACACCTGCATGCCCACATGTAAATTGCATGCAGGGTTGTTTATTCTAGATTTGCACTTCTATATTGGAATATATTAATAAAACATTAAATTTTGAAATAATTCAACTAATTCACAGCATGTATTAAAAGGTCACACATCCAAGCAAACCAGAACGAACATTTTATAGTTTGTATTGCTTTCTCTTATGCACAGAAAAGAAAGCACATCCTGTTACTTGGTCAAAAAAAAAATTTTTTTCCAGACTCCAAATTTATCTATGCTGAAAAAGAACAAGAGAGAGAAGGAATGAACAAAAGCTCTTCCTATATGGGTATTCTATAACAAGTGTATATGAACTAAATAATTAACAAAACATTCATATTTATAGTGAATGTTAATTGAAGAAACAGAATTTAGCCATTAAAAGAGGTGATGGGCAAAATATAAGGAAAATGGCTTATTTAATATACTAGTATGTGAATTTGACTTGCTTTCACTTTCAAACTCTTTAATAATAAAAAAAAAAAAATTTTTCCTCACAGTTTTGGAGGCTGGAAGTCCAAGATCAAAGTGTCAACATATTTTGTTTCTTCTGAGACCTCTGCCCTTGACACCTTCTGACTATGCCCTCACGTGATCTCTGTGTGCATATAAATGCCTTATTTTTAAATAATTGTAAATTTAAAGAGCTGTAAAAGTAATTACTATAAACCCTGATTTATAGTATTTCTCTGAAGTTAGCATTTTATATAACCATACTTTCTTTATCAGTTTCCCAGGTGGTGCTAGTGGTAAAAACCTGCCTGCCAACACAGGAGCCATAAGAGATACAGGTTCAGTCTCTGGGTTGGGAAGACCCCCTGGAGTAGGAAATGGCAACCTCCTCCAATATTCTTGCCTGGAAAATTCCATGGACAGAGGAGCCTGAAGGCTACAGTCCATGGGGTCACAAAGAGTCATGCCTGAGCAACTGAGCATGCATGCACTCTCTTTATCAAAACTAAATAATTAATGATGATACAGTGCTAAGTCACTTCAGTCGTGTCCGACTCTGTGCGACCCCAGAGACGGCAGCCCACCAGGCTCCCCTGTCCCTGGGAATCTCCAGGCAAGAACACTGGAGTGGGTTGCCATATCCTTCTCCAATGCATGAAAGTGAAAAGTCAAAGTGAAGTCACTCAGTCGTGTCTGACTCTTCCCAATCCCATGGACTGCAGCCCACCATGCTCCTCCATCCATGGGGTCCTCCAGGCAAGAGTACTGGAATGAGGTGCCACTGCTTTCTCCCCATTACAAAAAAACATTTATTCACATTTCACCAGTTAATCAACTAACGTCCTTTTCTGGATCCATGAATCAGTAGGACACCATCTTGCACTTAATCATTATGTCTACTTTGTTGTTGTTTAGTTGCTAAGTCATGTCCGACTCTTGAGACCCCATAGACTGTAGCCTGCCAGGCTCCTCTGTCCATGGGATTTCCCAGGCAAGACTACTGGGGTAGGTAGCCGTTTCCTCCTCAAGGGAATCTTCTTGACCCAGGGATCTTCTAATCTGTGAGAATTTCTTAGTCTTGTCTCTTTATAATTTAGGATTACTGGCAAGATATGTGATAGAATGTCCCTCAATTTGGATCTGGTTTATGTCTTCTCATGATTAAATTGAGTGAGTAGATATGGGGAACAATGTCACACAGGTAAAGTGCCCCTCTCATGATATCATATCAAAAGGTTTTTGATATCACTTTGACTATTGGTAACGTTAAACTCTATTGCTTGGTTAAGGTTGTACCTGCCAGGTTTCTCCACTGTCAGTGCTACTATTTATTTCTTCTTCATACTCTAGTCATAAGAAGTGAGTAAATAAATCCAGCTCATGTGAAAAGGATGAGAATTAAACTACATCTTCAAGAGAAAGGCATATCAAAGAATTTGTAAACCTGTGTTAAAATCATCACAATAACTAATATAATGGGAGAGAATGTCTGAGAATATACAAATATCTTGTCTCTTAAGATTTAGCCTACTAATTTTAACAGATATAAGTGGATCTTACTGGTAGCAATTATTATTATTATTATTATTATGTATCTCTTCTACAATTATTATTTGAAATTCTCCTTAAGGGAAGGTTTGCCTTTTTCCTCCACAGTTATATAGTTATTCAATAATTTATTTATGTCATTACAGACTCATGGATATTTCTTTTGCTCTTTGGAATTTAATCCAAAATTCTTTTTATTTTATCACTTACACTGTTCCTGTTTTGGTTACTGGCACTATGCTCAATACTTTGCAATATGCTCAATACTATGCAAAATAATTCTAGCATTTCATTACTGTCTAGAACTAAAATTTGCTATAGGCTTATTTTGTATTTTCCTGATACCAGTCCTAAAATTAGCTATTTCCTGTTTTTGTCTTTCTATTGAAGATGAAATGAAGAAACTAAGCCCAATTCTGTAAGGGTTATTTGCTACTGAAGTCTTACTGCTCTGAATGCTTACCAGCATTTGATGTAGTTGGTATTTTTTATTTTAGTCAATCTTATAAAGATTTAGTTATACCTCATTATGCTTTTAATTTGCTTTTAATTTTAGTTGAAAATCATATGACTAAGTACAATTTAAGTGCAGGGGGAGCTCCGCAAAAAGAGAGAGGCAGTGGAACTTCCCTCAGCAAAGGCAAGGGGTCCCGAGGAGAGGTGAGTCTGCTGTCCGCCAACCCAGCTCCCCACCCCCACCCTGGGCGAGCGAGAGACAATCAGATGCGACAGGGGTTCTGTCTGAGCAGTTCCGCTTTATTGCTACAAGCTCCCAGCTTATATAGGCAAGCAGGGGGGGTTTAGGAGGGACTTTCCATAGTTGCACCAATCACGTTAAAGGTCNGAAGTCACTCAGTCGTATCCGACTCTTAGCGACCCCATGGACTGCAGCCCACCAGGCTCCTCCATCCATAGGATGTTCCGGGCAAGAGTACTGGAGTGGGGTGCCATTGCCGTCTCCGATGCCCATTGGTTAGTAACCTCCCATTTCTCCTCCTGGCAGCCACCATTCCTTTTTGAGTCTATGAATTTGACTACCTTAGATACCTCATATAGGTGGGATCATATGGTATTTGTCTTTCTGTGACTGGCTTATTTCATTTAGCAGAATGTCCTCAAGGTTCATCCAGGTGGTGACATACTGCAATTTCTTTCTGCTTACGATTGAATAGTATTCCATTGCATGTTATACTACAATTTCTTTATCCATTCATCTGTCCATGGACATATAGGTTGTTTTCACATCTTGGCTATTGTGAGTAATACCGCATTGAACAAGTGAGTGCTAGCATCACTTGGAGGTCTTGATTTCAATTCTTTTGTATAATTATCTAGAAGTGGGATTTCTGGATCATAGGTAGTTTTATTTAAAATTTTGAAGAACTTCCATACTGTTTTTCATAGCAGCTGCTGTGCACCACTTTGCATTCTCTCTAACAGCAGTATGCCAGTTTGCAATTTCGTCATCTCCTCGACAACATTTATCTTTTGGCCTTTTAGCTAATAGACAGATGTGAGATGACATTTCATTGTGGTTGATTTACATTTTTCCTGGTGATTAGTGATACAGTATTTTTTCATATACCTTTTGGTCATTTGTATGTCTTTGAAAATATCACTTTTTAAANCTAATAGACAGATGTGAGATGACATTTCATTGTGGTTGATTTACATTTTTCCTGGTGATTAGTGATACAGTATTTTTTCATATACCTTTTGGTCATTTGTATGTCTTTGAAAATATCACTTTTTAAAAAATAAAAAAAATATGCATTACAGAAAAATTAACCTACATATGAAGTCAATAAAAGATCTTAAATTTTTTATTGTTTATTTAGCTCTAAAAACAAATCAAAAGTGTTATTTTTTCTAAGTAGAATTTGCATTTTCTTCAATTTAGAATAAGTACAGCCTTTTTAATGTATTACACATGAATATTCTTGATACCATTTCGAAGCAGTTCCAGTTTGTCAATAGGCAGCATCCTCTTCTATGTTTCTTCCTCCATCTCCATAGTCTCTTCTTTCCCTTTTCCTGTAGTCTTTGCCTTAGTAATCCCTCCATGGGATTTCTCCTTATCATTATAGAAAATATATTTTTCCTCTTATTTGGCAATATTTTCAGCTTATATAATTTTCCCAAGGAAGTTTTTTTGCTATATAGAGAGAAGTCCAATTTAGTTTTGAATCTGAGAATGAGAATGCTGTGAGCTTCTAAAAGCTTCTTATAATATTAATCTAAACACAGAATATCTAAAAGGGAAACAGTATTAAACTAGTATTCAAACTTACTTTCAAATTTATCATTTTGGCAAGTATAACTGAAGACATTTTATTTGCTTATAGTCCTTAATAAGGAAAATAAACATTGTATTCAAGTTATATTAAGAACAGAAGCTCCAGCATAGATGTAATTTACTAATTTCCTGTAGCTTCTGGGTAGCTTAGAAAGCTTTAATCACAGGGTATATATAATTTATAACTTTCTATAAAAACTCAACAAGTAGGGTATTTTCCTTCGTTTAGAATGTAGGNAAGTTATATTAAGAACAGAAGCTCCAGCATAGATGTAATTTACTAATTTCCTGTAGCTTCTGGGTAGCTTAGAAAGCTTTAATCACAGGGTATATATAATTTATAACTTTCTATAAAAACTCAACAAGTAGGGTATTTTCCTTCGTTTAGAATGTAGGCATGAAGTAACTAACTTATTTCCATTTCTTTATTAATCCTTGGACTTGGGTTTTGGTATATCCTTTCAGAACTACTTTCAAACAGGCCTTAAACAAAAGCAGATTTTTTAAAAAAATCTTTGATTAGTCATGAAGTCAGAAGTAAACTGAGTTATGCTAGCACAAATTAAAACATTGCTGGAATTTTTCCTGTGTGTTTTTTGTTTTAGTCACAATATTAACTCATCTTATTTATAATATTCACAGTGCTTAAGAAAGTAAAATAATAATGAATATTTATATTCTTCTGCTTAACTGTCCTATTATAACTGCTTTTGGGAATGTAGACAATGTCGTGGTTCAGTGTTTGTCTAGTTTAGTTCTGTTCCTAAGAAGGGCATTTAGATGAAGAAGAGTCAGCCATCTGCATGGTCCAGGATTAGAGGATAGCATAACTCTTGGTCTGTTTTCTCAGAGGCAATTCCATCAGATCAGTAGCAAGCAAAAATGGTAACTTGATGACTTATTTGAAATTTCTGGTTTCAATTTGAGAGACATACTTCCTTTCAGGAATAAGAATCCCCTTCCTGGCCAGGTTCTTAGTTTGAAGACTGTATGAACTTTTAAACTAGACTGCTTTTTTCTCTCCAAAGACAAAGGGAAAGAACTTTTCATAAGATGACAAGAGAGAGTAGTGGATAATATCAAAAAAGCTAATCAGATACATTAGGCAGTTTGTGAATGAAGTATACTTATTTTGATATGATAGGAAAAAAATCATTATAGTTGTGTTTTTTATACCTTAAGGTTAAACTGTATTATTTGTGTGTTTGTAAACTCCGA
The DNA here is from genome assembly GCA_006410875.1 of Neotragus pygmaeus. Taxonomy (NCBI): domain Eukaryota; kingdom Metazoa; phylum Chordata; class Mammalia; order Artiodactyla; family Bovidae; genus Neotragus; species Neotragus pygmaeus. Next base: position 3,718,996 of record SJYV01056333.1, read on the forward strand.
GAGTTGGTGATGGACAGGGAGGCCTGGCATGCTGTTGCGAAGAGTCAGGCATGACTGAGCAACTGAACTGAACTTATGCCTGTGCATGTTGCTGAGTCTTAGTTTCACAGATCAAGGAGATGCTTTTTTGTTTTATTTATTTTTTTCCTGTTTGTATAAAAATAAGTGGTTTTAAGTGTGAGTCATACTTCAGTCTTACTCATTCGGCTTGAGGCTATGAGAAGAGATGCTTAAGGTTTGCCATTTCAAGACCTGTTTGCTGGGAAGAACAGTGTGAGAGAAAGAGCTTCATCTCTGTGTGGTTAAACATTCCTTCTGTTGCCATTCTGTGAATTTTAGTTGATGACTGAATTTAATTAATAACTTATAAAAGGCCTACTGGTCTCTGTCAATTACCTACTCCATTGGACCTTCTTTAATGTGAAAATAATGTGCCCAACTCGGTCCAAAAGGTCCAAAAGCATTGAAATTGCTGAAGTAGGCTGAAATGCCAGATAGGTTCTCTAAATGAAAGTTCTGGATTTTGTGGGCAACAATGGAATCTGTCTGAAAGAAAAAATATACTTGAAAACACAAATGTCTCTAGATTTCAAGTTTCATCAAAAAGTAGGTATTGAGACTCTAAAATTCCTTTGTAATACAGTAAATCGAATCAATAAATACAGAGTGCTCAAGTAAGGTACCATTGCAAGGTACCATGTTGAACTTGGACGAGGAAAAGTTCAGAATTGATCATGTTCCTAGAGAGCCAGCATATTTAATTTGTCTCAAATTAAATTAAAAAATAAAAAACAGTTTAAGGCTTAGAAAAAAAATGCCTTTAAATTTGCCTACTAGAAAACTGCAAAGCTCAATAACTAATCTTACATTTCTGGACCAATGAAAATATTGATACAATTAAAAAGATATTTGCCAAAGTGGCAAGATACCTACCTTTTCATTCCAAGTCGCCAATGATCTATTATGTGACCATTAAATAGCAACTATTAATTAGTATATGTATGAACTTTTCAGCACCTCAGTTCCTTTACTTGCAAAATTAGTAATATTTACCCTCCTTAATTCCAGAGCTGAGAGGATAAAATGAGAAAAGATAAAAACAACTCTATAGTGTTATGTTTGCTGTCATCACTATCAGAAGTAAACTCTTTTTTTATGTCAGTGTGCTCAGTCACTTGGTATTTTTAACTCATACATTACTGGGGTGATTATTAATCATTTCCAAAAAGTAAATTACTTGTTAACTTTGTGAAGTAATAATTTTCTGAAGCATCAATTTATACTGCTGATGGCAGCAGTATTGGTGGGACTCTAAAGGATGTTAGAAAATATGTACTTTTCTCTTTTTTTTGTAATAAAACCGGTAGATTTCAANATGTGCTGTCTTGGCTTTCCCTGGCTAGGGAGTGGCTATGAGGCATCGATTTTAATAACCAAGTGTGATATTGCCATAGGTGTTTTGCTCTGAAGGTCCATGAGATGCTGTCTTTTTGAAGCCTGCTTCCATGCGTCACTGAAGGGTGGACTGGGTGCTGGGCTTCCTGGAGGTCGCCCTTACCTAGTGGTGAACAGAAGCATCTGAGTCACAATGGAGGTCCTGAGTCCACTTCCTTAGCCACCCCAGGCCTCCTTCTTGGCTCCCTGAGTCTGAGCACTGCCTGCTGCAAGTCTTTTCATTAAGCCTGGATTGATGGAATCAAAACAAAGCTGTATTACAACATGGGTGGACCTAGAGATTATCATACTAAGGGAAGCCAAATATCATATAATATCACTCGGATGTGGAATCTAATTAGAAATGATACAGATTAGCTTATTTACAAAACAGAAACAGAACTTCTATGGAAAACAAACTTATGGTTCCCAAAGGGGAATCAGGATAAATCAGGAGCCTACAGTTAGCACATTATTGACCAGGGGGTTTTGCAGAAACTAATACCTGTGGCATTTATTGACAGGACATAGTACATGTCCAATCAATAATGTGTTAACATACATGTACACACTGCTACATATTCCTATAAGATAGATAACCAACAAGAATATACTGTTTAGCACAGGGAACTATACTCAATACTCTGTAGTGGCCTATATGGAAAAAGAATCTAAAAAACAGTGGATATATGTATATGTATAACTGAATCACTTTACACTCAGGTGTAATAAAAAATAATACAAAATCTAATACAAACTAATACAAAATTGTAAATCGTCTATACTCCAACAAAATTTAAAAAACAAAAATAAAACACAAAAAAATTTAAAGCTGTATTCAGTTCAGTTCAGTTCAGCCTTTAAAAATAATTTTTGTCTCATTAGAAAACAAAACCATAAAAGAGCCCCTCTTGTTTTCTTGGATTTTGTTGCTGTTCAGTTGCTAAGTCATGTCTGACTCTTTGTGACCTCATGGACTGCAGCATGTCAGGCTTCCCTGTCCTTCACCATCTTCTGGAGTTTGCCCAAACTCACGTCCATTGTGTTGGTGATGCCATCCAACCATCTCATCCTCTGTCACCCCCTTCTCCTCCTGACCTCAGTCTTTCCCAATATCAGGGTCTTTTCCAGTTAGTTGGTTCCTTGCATCGGGTGGCCAAAGGATTGGCAGTTCAGCTTCTTGGGTTTAGTGGTTAAAAAGTTTTCTGTTAGAAAGTTGTTTTCTGTCTTCAGCCTAGGAGAGATTCCAGAGGTCAGGGAAAAGAGTTGGTTTCTAGAATAATGCTTTGTCAGAGGCAGAAAAAGAATCAGAGTTCCAACCACTAAGCTATGCTCCACAGTTCTTTCCCGAAGACTGGGGGCCTCAGTCAGGGCCCTACCTCTGCCTGACCGATGTCCTGTTTCCTATTATTATTTTTTAAAAGATTTATTTACTTGGTTGTGTTGGGTGTTTGTTGCTGTGTGTGGGCTTTCTCAGTTGCAGCGCTTGGGCTTTCTCTAGTTTCTCACTGTGCCCTTACAGAGCACGGGCTCTAGGGCATTCGGGCTCAGTAGATGTGGCGCCCGAGCTTAGCTGCCCTGCAGTATGTGGGATCCTAGTTCCCTGACCAAGGATTGAACCTGTGTCCTCCGCATTGGCAGATGGATTCTCAAGTACAGGGAAGTCCCCTGTTTGCTGTTATACCTTGGTCTCCTGGGGCCTGGTCTCCAGCAGCACTCAGAAGGATGCCTGACACAGTCAGTGTCCAAGAAATATTTGTTGGGCTGAATTGAATTGAACAACATGAAGATAAACTAGTTTTTCCAGAGGATTTTCAAGACCCCAGGGAGGGGAGGGTTGAGCCGTGCCTGAGAGGCCTTCTCCTTCTCTCCATTCAATTTGCTTCAGGTTTGTTTCTGGAACTTGGATCTTGTTCTTCTGGCTACCATATCAGTGCTAAATCCACAGAGTGATCTTGTTTTCTCAGATGCTGATTAGTCTCTGATCTCAGGGTATTCAGCTTAGGAACAGTGTGACTTAATGAAAAATTAATTATATTGATTATTACCATGTTGCTCACAGATAAATTCCACTCAATTTGCTGCTTGCAGATCCATGCAATACTGCCTTATGTGCCAAATGGTACGATGGCTATTTTCTGCCTTGGGCTATTTCTCTGAGCAGGTGCTTGTTGCTGTGGGAGAAATGGGTCTTTGTGAGAAATAACTCCTTCTGGGGAGAAGCACCAGGCTTGTTCCCAGGATGCAGCTAGTCTGCTGGGCAATGGGAGTTGGTCCATCTCCTCAGAGAGGAATGACCCAGCATCCTGCCCTGGAAACAGTCCTGATGTGAAGCCAGGAGGGCAGCTCTCTCCCCTCTTATCCCTGCTCCTCTCATATTAGGGGAGCCCCTTTCTTCTCTCTGAGCCTCAGTTTCCTCATCTCAGCCATGAGTGTGGGTGTTTTCTGGGCACATCCTTTGGGCCAGGCTCTGTGCTGAGTGTGGGGTCCACTCAAGGTCCTGCAGTTACCCTGCAGGTCTTTTTGAGATAATATCTGAATTGTCTCCCTTTTCCTGAAGCCTCCCATTATAATCATCTGGATATTGAACTTCAGAATGGCAGGATGAAAGTAGACTGGGTTTCTATGCATAGAAATGATGAAAATGGAGGATGGTAAGGACTGATACTGCCTTTTTGGGAGAGTATGATATTATGATATAATAAGAAATATGTATTTGGTCTTCCTCCCTAGTTTCTGGCCCCAAACTCCTGAAACCCTTGGAACCTCTGAAGTGATGAAAGTGTCATTTGTATGCTAAGGAAATGACTGGTGGCTGGGGTCCCTAGATAGCTTTAGGATGGGGGCTGGTGGCCAGAAAGACCAAGGCATGATTGGAAGGTTGGAACTTTTAAACCCATCAAGTGACAGTCCCCTGGGGAAAGGAATGGCAACTCACTCCAGTATTCTTGCCTGGAGAATTCCATGGACAGAAGAGCCTGGCGGGCAACAGTCCATGGGGTTGCAAAGAGTTGGACATGACTGAGCATCTTTCACTCACTCAGTGACCTCCAGGGAGAGAAAAGGGTCTGGAGATTGAATTCTGTTGCCAATGGCCAAAGATTCAATCAACTATGCTTACATAATGGAACCTCCAATAAAAACCCTAGATGATGGGGTTTGGAGAGCTTTCAGATTTGTGAGTACATCAAGGTGCTGGGAGGGGGGTGAGCCCAGAAAGGGTATGGAAGCTCTGCAACCACTGCCCCCGCCTTCCCTCCCTTACCTGGGCCTATGTGCGTCTTCCATTGGCTGTTCCTGAGTTCTACCTTTTATAATAAACCAGTCAATGTAAATAAAGAGCTTTTCTGAATTCTGTGAGCTATTCTAGCAAATTATTAAATCCAAAGAGGACTTGTGGGAACCCTTGACATTATAGCCAGCTGGTCATAAATTTAGATGACCTAGACTTGTGATTGGCATTTAAAGTGAGGACAGTTTTGGGGGGACTTAAACTTCAGGGTCTGCACTGACTCTAAGTAGTTAGTGTCAGAATTGGATTAAGTCATTGGATAACAGATTAGTACCCAGAGAACTGGAGAATGATTTGATGTGGGTAAAACTCTGACACTTTTGATGTCAGAAGTGGTATGAGTAGAAATGAATCGTAGAGGGCAATTTGGCAATATCTATTAAATATCTTAAAAGAGTTTTTGCCTTTGACCTAATAGTTCTGTTCCTAGGGTATCATCTGAAGGAGATAATCATCAAAATGCATGAAAATTTATGTACAAAGATTTCCATTGCAGCATTATTTAAAATCAGAAATGATCTAAATGACCCATACTAGGAGTTTGGTGATATCAGTTTGGCTATCACAATTTAATGGAATACTACATAGCCATCAAAAACGATGTTTTAAAGACTACTTAACAACATGGAAGATTGAAATGATAGTGTGTTAAATGAAAAAAAAAATAAAGCTCTATAGAAAGCTTGATCCCAATTTAATTAAGAATATTTGTACATTAAAAATTTTGGAATAAAGCACCCTAATATATATTAACAATGGTTATTGCTTGCCAGTGAAATATAGATTTTTTTTCCTTTATACATTTTGGAGGCTTTTTTTTTTTTTTGAAAAAAGCATCAATTAATGTGTTGCACTCAGTCATGTCCGATTCTTTCGTGACCTCAAGGACTGTAGCCTGCCAAGCTCCTCTGTCCATGGAATTTTCCAGGCAAAAATACTGGAGTGGATTGCCATTTTCTACTTCAGGGGATCTTCCCGACCCAGGCATCGAACCCGCGTCTCTTGTGTCTTCTGCATCGGCAGGTAGTTTCTTTGCCACTGAGGCACCTGGGAACTGGAAAATGTAGCATTCCTCTGCAGGTCTAGCTATAGTCTTTTGACAGGGGTTGTCCCCATCCAGAGGTCAAGTCTGGAACCTCTCAAGACAAAGAAAATTGCCGCCTTGCCTGATGTCCTCTTCCTTTCTTCTTCACTCATCACCCTGTTTTTCAGTACAGAGGCCTTCTGACAATGCTCACTCTCATCCATATTCAAATCAGTTTAATGGCTCTCCTTTCATCCATGCTGGGCAGTCAGTCCATCCCTGGGAGCCCGTGGTCCAGATGGGCTTTCACTGTTACTTTCAGTTCTCATTTGCTTTGTTCTTTTGCTGTTGAGGAATTTTCCATTAGCTTCAAGGGACCTGGCATGCTAAAATCAATTCAGCTTAATCTATGGAGATGTAAACTTTGGGGACAAATAAACTCTGATCTAGCTCCTAAACCCTTAGAAATGCCCCTGGCTTTCTGCTGCCCTATGTTAGGAAAGAATGATTACTTTTCGTGACCTATTCAGTCTGTAATTTCTCCACCTAGTAAATTACTGACAAGCTTTTCTTTCCAAATGCTAGCTAAGGAGGGAGTTGGCTTGATTTTTGAATTCAAGGTATCATTTGAGCCCTGAGGTAAGGAGAAAGGCCAGGAGTGTGGTGACACCAGGGATCCATAGTATGGACCTTGAACCATTGTCCCACCAGCTTCGAGCACTGCACCTTTCAACTGTGTTTTGTTTTTTTTTTCCCCCAACACTGCCTCTTGCCTGCCCCCAGGGTGAACAGTGATTCCTGATGAGCCAGAGTAGGGTGGGGGGTGGCCAGGGAACTTACAGGAGCTGTGCTCAACCCTGAATTCTAACTGTAGATCCCAGATACTGTTATAGTCTCAGGGAGGAACAGTCAATAAGTGAGCATTTATTGAAATGAATGCAATCACATCTCAAATAGCAAATAACTAGGAGTGAGGGTCCTTTGTTGTTTAATCACTAAGTTGTGTCCAACTCTTTGCAACCCATGCACTGTAGCCCGCCAGGCTTTTCTGTCCATGGGATTTCCCAGACAAGAATACTGGAATAGGTTTGCCATTTGCTTCTCCAGGGGATCTTCCTGACCCAGGGGTCTTCCCGACCCAGGAATCAAACCCTGGTCTCCTGCAGTGCAGGTGTATTCTTTCCTTCTGAGCCACCAGGAGGCTCCTTTAACCCCCTTTAAAATGTACCAAGAAAACCAAGTTAAAAAGTGAATTAAAAGAGGCAGCATCATAACCCTCATCTTGCCCCCATCTTTTGGCATCAGCACTATTCAATGCAGGACACTCCTCATTACATCCCTGCCCCCTCCCAGCATGTTTCCCTCCTCCTTCAGAGCCCCGCCGCCTTGCTGTCTCAGCTCTTACCTCTGTCGTTCCCTAATTACTGAAACCAGTTAGTTGTATTTGCAGATTGATTGATCATGATTAAATTGGAACTCATTCGCACTAAAACCCACACCAGGACTGAACTAGCATTTTTATGCAATTATGGTCATTCTATTCCTATTTTTACATCTTCATCATATTTTCAGTATCACCATCTCCAAAGGCTAGTCCTGTATTTCTGTGTATTCACCAGACCTGACTGCTTGCATATCTCTCACGGCCCTGGACTCCAGATGGCCAAATACCATGTTCCTGCCCTCTCTGAATTCTCTCAGTTAATATTGTCACTGCTCACTGCATCAGGCATACCAGAAGCCCCAGCATCATCCTCAGCTCATCCCTCTCATAACCTGGGGACACTCAGGTGACCTGACCTGACCACTCAGAAGTCTCTCTGCCCCTCCCAGCAGCTCTAGGGGCAGCTCTAGGTTCTTATCCGCACTTAGTCCCTGTGACAGCTTCAGGTCAGGGCTCTGCTTCTCATTCCTTGTCACCATAGTCTTTGCCAGCCCTCGGTTTACAAACCAATCTGATCCTTTCTCTCTCTCTCTCTCTCTCTTTTTCAATTTGGAACTGCTGAGAACTCTCTGTGACATGCAACAGGTGTCAACAAACTGAATTAAAAGTCAAAGTCAACATTTTAGGCTTTGTGAGCCAAACCTTCCCCATCCCCATGACTCAGTTCTGTTTGTGTGATCCCAAAGGAGTTGACAATGGACAACTGTATGTCAGAAAATGGCCATGACTGTGTTCCAATAAAGCTTTATTGACAAACAGGGTGGTAGACCAGATTTGGCCACAGACCGATGTGCCAGCCCCTGGCCTGCAAGGTAAAGCTTGGGTAGCTTCCAGGGCTCTTTCAGTCTTGTCTTAGCCTAAGAGTTCTTCCCCTTTGTCTCTCAATGTTTCTATAACCACTGTGCAGCCAGGATGTTCAACATACCCATCTTGGTACATTTTCCCCACTCAGCCTCCTTTCCCTTCCCTCTATGGTCTTAAGATTCAAAACATTTCACAGAGCTGTCTCTGTCCTAAGGAAGGACTTCCATGAGATTTATGTAGACTTGTAGTATTGTGCTTGTCATTCTCTGTTATGAATATCTGGTCACCCTCTGTCTCTCCGACTAGAATGGTAGCTTTTCAGAGCCTGGAAAGTTTCTTTGGCTCCCTTTATATCTTAGGATTGCATCTGGCATGTAATAATTATGCAGCACCTATTCAGTGAACGAACTCTACATATGCATTTGTTGTTTTTCATCGAAAAGGGGGAAACTTTTCTAAATCTCTTTTATCATTGGCTCAGCCCCTGTCCTATTATTTCTCCCAAATAAAGAGCTCCAGACTTGTATCTTATATTCTGGTGTGTTTGTGTTCAGTTCAGTCAGTTCAGTTCAGTCACTCAGTCATGTCTGACTCTTTGTAACCCCGTAGACTGCATCATACCTGGCCTCCCTGTCCATCACCAACTCCTAGAACTTGCTCAAACTCATGTCCATCGAATTGGTGATGCCATCCAACCAACTCATCCTCCGTCAGTCATCCCCTTCTCCTGCCTTCAATCTTTCCCAGCATCAGGGTCTTTTCCATTGAGTAAGTTCTTTGCATCAGGTGGCCAAAGTATTGGAGTTTCAGCTTCAGCATCAGTGCTTCCAGTGAATATTCAGGACTGATTACCTTTAGTATTGACTGGTTTGATCTCCTTGCAGTCCAAGGGAAGACTCCTGAGAAGACTCTCACCAGTCTTCTCCAACACCACAGTTCAAAAGTGTCAATTCTTTGGCATCTGTGTTACTAGTTCATAATTGCTTGCCTAGCCTTACTGAGCTGTATCTCTCCAGTTTTGCAGTTTCTCAATTATGTGAATCAAAAGAAGGCATCTTGTTCATTCATAAAGCCCTCACATTTTGTGGTTAAAACTCCAGTGCTTCCCAAACATACCTTTCTGTGGATAACAAACAGATTTCAAGCTAATGAGGACTGAGATAGGAAACATTGTTCTTCATTACTGATTTGAATTTGCCAGTTAGTACAATAAATTTCAGCTGATTCTTCAGAGCTAGACCGTTAGCAGATAAATACTGACTCTGCCTAGTATCTGGATTTCATCTGATACACACTCTGTTTAGGTGGCTTGACTGATGTGCCTCCACCATCGTTTCTGCCTGAATTGGCTATGACCCTAGAGAGCATCATGGGACCAAAGCATGGTTCTCAGAGGGCATTGGGTCAGGATGTAGCAGGTACTAGTGGTGGCTCCAGCTATTTTCAAGAAAATAGATTTGCTGGCATAATGCACTGTACATCTCTTGGTCTCTAGAGCAGAATCATTTCTATCCCAGGTCTTGCTTGACTTCAGAACAGCAGCCTCATTCCAGGGAGGAGAGGCTCAGATCCTTGTGAGAGTGCAGATTTTGATTCTAGAAGATTCTACAGGCAGAGTAGATTCCTTTTTTCAGAAGCTGTATCTTAACATGTTACCTTTTGTAAGGTACATCACACACACACACACACACACACACACACACACAATGACACACACACACAGTGACAGTTGGACAGGCTCCTGTGACCATCTCCTGTGGTCCACAAAGGCATCTTAGAGGGGGTAGAATTGGCCATGCTGGTGCCTGGTGTGCACGTGTTGCGTGAGACTGCAGTGAAATCAAAGACCAAAAGCACAGCATGGTTATATAACTCTGGAGCACAAGGGACTTTAGCCTAAAGAAGGGGTACATTCCAGTGGAAAGCACACCACGTGACTGAGTTGCTCCTGAAAACTTCATCTGCGGTCTCCACTTCCCGAGGATGTGGAAGGTGGCCAGGCCCCTCCGTGCTGCACCCTGGCTGTCTGCAGCCAGAGGCAGAAGGATCCGGCCTGCTCCCATGTCTCCGCTGTTTTATGGGAATATTTCTCACACCCTGTTCTGCTATTAAAAACAAAATGAGGCACACATCACGTGTCTCAGACTGCAAGACCCATTTCCTTCTAATAAGCTTCTCGTTTCCTGGGCTTTCCCTTCACTGGAAAGATTAAATGTCCAGAGGCTCCCATTATGGATTTCTAGTTTTGTACTTTCCCCCTCACCCCTTCTGTTATTTTGAAAGAAAAAGAAGTTAGTGAGCTTTGCCTCTGTGCACGTGTGCTTGCGTGCGCACACGCGCACACACACGCACACGCACACACACACACCAGAAGTAGATATTCTTTAAAAAAAAAAATTGTTGCTTATTTCTTACGAGTTATCAATTTTGTTGATTTTCCCCCAAAGCTCCAGCTTTTTTTCTTTTTCTTTTCTTAGTGGCACCACATGGCATGTGGGATCTTAGTTCCCCAGTCAGAGATCGAACCTGCATCCCCTGCAGTGGAAGCTTGGAGTCCTAACCACTGAACTGCCGGGAAAGTCCCCTTGGGAGCAAACAGAGAAGGATGACTTTGTCCCACTGACCTTGGGCCAAAGAAAACAGAACTCTGAGCTGAGCTGTTTCTTCTCCATCCTGTCCTGGGCTGAAGCAGGGCCAGCCTGGATGCATGCATATTGCAAACAGGAAAACCATGGGGATTTGGGGCCTCGAAGGAGCATGTTCCTTCAAGCAGGGCAGTTCTGGAGGGATCCCTATGTGAGGTCTGAGTTACCGAATCCAACAGTCCAGAGGTGAGGCAACTTAGGGCGTAGCCACCAAGGCCCTCATTTACAGGTCAAATTCTCAAACATCCCTAATCAAGCCCTCTGGAGTAGCTAATGTCAGGATGCAGGTTCTTTCCCTGGTAAGATCTAGGTCATGCAGAGGGACCACAGGGCTGAGGCCAGGCCCTGTCAACAGAGGGGGATCATCCTTCAGTGCGACAGCATTAGCCCAGAGTTGAGGATGGAGTCAGAGGGATGGGAAGAGGAGATGGTGCCTTGGGAAGGAAGTGGTCCAGAGAGCAGGGGCAGGGCTCAGCCTGCAGCTGGCCATCAGGCTGGCCCACCTGGGACCGCAGCAGAGACCCTCCATTGTGCGGTTTGTGTCAGACCTGTGGTAAAACCCCATCACAGAGGCTGGAAGGAGATCCAGCCCAACCCAGTTTTCAGATGGGGACATTGAGGCTGAGGGACAGGGCTGCCCTGATCATGGGGACTGGATGGACTTCTTTGTGAGCTGATTCCCATCTCAGGAGACCCTCCATCTGCATCCCCCTACCCTCAGTGTCTGGACTTAGGCCGAGTGAGGCATGACCTCTGCCCTGGTCCTTGAGTGCTGTGTGCCATGGTCTCAAGCTGAGCACTGGCTGTAAGCTGTTTCCACCCGACACGTGGTTGGAAAACATATGGCTGCTTTAGATAATCTTGGGCATGTTTCATTGATGAGAAAAGTCTAAACATGCAGACAAACCCCTTAATTCAGAATTTGGAAAGGGCTGAAATGTTTTCTGTATCATCAGTGGAAAAAAGAGGGGTGTTTGAACAGCAGATTAATAGGGTATGAAAAAGAACACAGTCTTCCTACTCTTCTTTAAAATGCTGTAATGATGTCCACGGATCCTTAGAAAGGGGCTCAAAGGACCTCATGGATTCTCTTGGCCAACCTGGTTCATTTTACACATGAACAAACCAAGGCCTCAGGGTTTGGCTGCAGACCTAATTCGCTAATAGGCCTGGCTGGCAGCCCAAGGTCCTGACTCGCAGACTGGTCTTCCTTCTGCTGGAGCACACATTTATTCAGGGAACGCATCCAGCATGCTGAATTAGTATCGATAATGAATCTGCGGCTGATATCTGGTGCTTGCTTGTTCAGAATCATCATCCATTGAACAGCTGTCTGTCTAGTGCCTCCTTCAGCACATAGGTGAGAACGTACAGCCTTGAATGAAATGTCCAAGGCACTTGTAGCTCACAGAAGCCACGATTTAGGCACCTTGATTTCTTCATATTTCTAGGTGGTATGGGCTAGGTGTCATGAGGCAGTAGTTAATGTCCTGTTGACCAATCAGTAGTGGGGGAGGTAACTTGGCTGTGGTGAGTGAGGGCATTGCTGTGAAACACACAACCTCTGACTTGGCCTTGGAGGACCAATGTGATTTGGGCAGGAAAGGAGAATGTCAAGGTGTTTCACTGGCTGGGAGAGTGCAGAGGTCTGAAAAACAATCCCCAAAGGAATCAGATCACCAAGCCTAGAACTTATAAATGTTACTTTGGAAAAAATGGTCTTTGCAGCTGCCAATAAATTAAGGATCTTGAGTTTATCCTGGATTATATGGTGGTCTCTAAATGCAAGCACAAGTGTCCTTGTAAGAGGCAGGCAAAGGGAGATCACAGACCAATGAAGAGAAGGTAACCACAGGGCAGAGATTGGAGCTTTGCGGCCACAAGCCAAGAAAAGTAGACTTGTAGGAAAAAGTGGGAAAAGAATCTTCCCTGGAGCCTCTAGGGGAGAGCAATCTGTCCTCATCTTGATTTTGGTCCGAGCGTGCATATTAAATCACTCAGTCATGTCCGATTCTTCACTACCCTTTGGACTGTAGCCCCACAGGCTCCTCTGTCCATAGGATGCTCCAGGCAAGAATACTGGAATGGGTTGCCATGCCCTCTTCCAAGGGATCTTCCTGACCCAGGAATTGAACCTGTGTCTTTTACATTTCCTGCTCTGGCAGGAGGGTTCTTTACCACCTTATTTCAGATTTCTAGCCTCCAGATTGTGAGAGAATAAATTTCTATTGTTTTAAGCTACTGCGTTTGTGTGATTGATTAAAGCAACCACAGGAAATTAATGCAAAGAGGAAAGGAAAAGCCTGCCTGGGTCAGGGTTCGATGTGCTTGCTGGGAGGATAGTTAGATATTTAGAGAAGTGGTAACTAGAGTTGGCCCTTTGTGGATGCTGAACCCGTGGATACAAGGTCTAGCTACCCAATTCCATTTTATACATTTTATACATTTTATATTAGGGGACTTGAGCATCTGTGGATTTTGGTATCCACAGGGTCCTGGAACCAATCCCCTACCAATACCAAGGGACAACTGTAAATGGCTAGGGCTGATGTCTTGCATTAGTTCAGAGTTCCACAAGTTTCTGACTGGATCTTATCTTCCTACCCGAGTGTGGGTCTCTGGAGGGGAACGACGATGCTGGGCATATCACTGTCTTTATTCTCCGCAGTCCGAACTCCTGTGTTCCTCAGGTAAAGGCAGCTTGTTGAATGGCCCTGATGAGTGCTGGCAGCTACCGCAGCTGAGCTCATACTGGATTTATTGATGAAAAATCAAAGCTGTCCATGTCTGGTGCTCAGATACAATTGACGTACCTCTCATCTCCAGACTGTGATCTCAAATCGAATTCCCATGCCTCACGGGAGTGTGAGGTGTTAGGAAATGCTTAGCCAACCCAGGATGAACAGAAGGCGAAGAGAGATCAGGGCTCTGGAGGAAGGGACTCTGGGTTTGGAAAGCAGAGCAGCTCTGGTAGGGGGTAAGAGGATCGGCATCCCCCTGCTGGGGGAAATGACCTTCTTGATGGTAGAGTCAAGTTCTCTGCCAGCCCCAGAGAATGTGATTAAAGATGCCTCTGGGGCTTTTATGACACTCTTATTGATCTGAGGTTGTTTATAGCCATAAAACAGCTGTAAATTAGAGGAATGAAATAAAAACAGCAGGATACTTAACTCCTGTCCTCCTAGGAGGTTGAGAAAGCTTTCTGCACAGCTCTGCGGCAGCAAGGAGCTGAATGTAAGTCCACAACAGGGTCACTCATTCTCCTTTCCTCCCTAGCCCAAGCTGGGAGGTCATTGTCTTCCCGTCTTATCCCCACTGAAAGAAAAGCCTCAGCCCTGCTGAGGAGTGTCCATGGCTAATGAGATTCCCAGTTGGGGCTCCTGTCTAATTGTGCGCCCCCTACTTGGTATTGGGTGTCCCTGGTGACTCAGATGGTAAAGAATCTGCCTGCAGTTCAGTAGACCCAGGTTTGATCCCTGAGTTGGGAAGATCCCTTGGAGAAAGGAACGGCAACCCACTCCAGGATTCTTGTCTGGAGAATTCCATGGACAGAGGAGCCTGGAGTGCTGCACTCCATGGGGTTGCAAAGAGTCAGACACAACCGAGCGACTCACACAACCCGACATTATGTTAGCTGCTCAGGGCTAGTTATCTCCTCCTTGCAAAGCTGTTTTTCTGTTTGTTTGTTTTTTACCCCCTTCCCTCCCCCTCTTTTCTCTCTTTTTTTCTTCCTCTTTTGGCCACCCCCTTTTTAAAATCGGGTTAAAGGGTTTTGACACATCACTCTTTGTAAAGTAATTAGGAGTTTTCTGCAGACAGTTGCCTATCATTTCAATGCAGTAGAGCGGTGGTCCCCAACCTTTTTGACAACAGAGGACAATTTTTCCATGGATGGTGGGGTAGGGGGCAGGTGGGGTTCAGGTGGTAATGTGAGCAACGGGGAGCAACAGATGAAACTTTACTTGCTGGCGCACTGCTCATATCCAGTTGTGTAGCTCAGTTCCTAACAGGGGCTGGGGAGCCCTGCAGTCAACCATGCCTTGTGACCATTGGACTTTCTCTGCTTTCCTGTTGTAGAGATCCGAGAGGCATTCCGGGTTCTGGACAGAGACGGGAATGGCTTCATCTCCAAGCAGGAGCTGGGCATGGCCATGCGCTCTTTGGGGTACATGCCAAGTGAGGTGGAGCTGGCCATTATCATGCAGCGCCTGGACATGGACGGTGAGACTGGGGCCCACAGCATCCCCGCTCCCACCCCCATCCCCACCCTCTGGGATGAGGCAGGACTCATCAGAGATCTTGGGTTTGAAGGGCCTTGCAAAATAGTCAAAAGACTTGGAGTCAAAAGACTTGGATTCACGTCCTGGCATACATTTCAGGCGTGGAAACTTGAAACAGATCTGGGTTTTTCAAACCACATTCCACAGACCTCCAGGGGTCTGCAGAGGTGGCTCTGGGGCCACTAGAGGGAACCGGGTGAGCGGGGAGGCCCTGACTGGTGGAGCAGTGAAAATGATTCTGTTTCATTTTCAAAACAGCTTTGTTGAGACAGAATTCACACACCCTAAGATTCGCCCGTGCAACCTGTGTAATTCAGTGGCTTTGAGTGTATCACAGATGTGTGCAACCGATAGCATTATCAATTTTAGAACATTTTCATCACCCTAAAAGAAACCCTGTACCTCTGAATCATCACCTCCATTCCCTCTCAAAGTGAAACTGTTAGTTGCTCAGTCGTGTCCAACTCTTGACCCCATGGACGGTAGCCCACCAGGCTCCTCTGTCCTTGGGATTCTCCATGCTATCCCTCTATCCCCCACCAAGTCCTGGACAACCACTAATCGACTTTCTGTCTTTATGGACTTAGCTGTTCTGGATCATGGCATACACAGTCCTTTGGGACTGACTTCCTTCACTTATAGTAATATTTGAAAGGTTCATCCATAGTGTAGCATGTATCACTATTTCGTTGCATTTTATTGCCAAATCACATTCCATTTTTTGGCTACCACAGCTTCTTTTCTCTCTTTTACATACTGGTTTCTACATACAGTCTCATTGGGGGAAAGTGTTTCACTATCCTTGAACAGTTCTGGAAAATGACTGCATTTGATGATCCTTAAGATTCTTTCCTGCTCTAAGATGGTAGGACTTTATCCCAAACTGGCTGTGACCTTCCTGCCTTGGTGAAAGGTCCAGAAAGAAGCTTTCTTATTTTAGTTTGGTTTTTTTTTTTTTTTTGGATGTGGACCATTTTGTAAAGTCTTTATTGAGTTTGTTATATTATCACTTCTGTTTTATGTTTTGGGTTTTTGGCCATGAGGCATGTGAGATCTTAGCTCCCCAGCCAGAGACTGAACCTGCATCCCTTGCACTGGAAGGTGAAGTCTTAACCACTGGACTGCAAGGAAAGTCCCCTGATTTTGTTTTTTCAACACACACTCTCCCGCTCTGGAAAGCAGCTTGATCCCAGGTGTAAGGGGTCCAGAGTGGTAGACTCTGGGGATTCTTGTGCAGAACATGAAGTAAAGACCAACTAAAAGGAAACAGAGGATGGGGGCAGGGTGTCTTTTGGGAGAGACAGATGAAGACCCTGGTAGTGAGAGGTCTGCTTGGCCTGCAGACTAATTGAACACAGCTGTGTCCTGTTATCTTGCTGGCCTTGTTGGAAAGATGATAATTTAATGGTGACTGTATGGTGAATGGACCCCAGTCCCAACCACCAAGTGCAGCTGTGGGCATTTATTTTCTGGTTCAGGAAAAAGATGTTCTATCAGGGATGTTCAGTTGTACGTGGGGTGCTGGCCCTGTCCTTACATCTCTGATTGATTGTGACTCTCTGGGTCTTTGCAGGTCTGATTCGATTTTGCTTTATAGTTAGAGGTACTGGGTTGGCCAAAAAATTCTTTTGGGTTTTTCTGCACCATCCTATGGGAAAACCCAGATGAATATTTGGCTAACCCAACGTTTCTGAAAAGCTGGAGCAAAGCACATGTTGTATAGCAAAATCTCTTCCCTAGATTCCCATAATCATTTCAGAGAAACACTTGCAGAAAAAAAGAGTTTTTTCCTTAAAACAAGAAAAATCTTAACCTATCCTCTTTGTAGAATTAAGAAAGTTTTTGCGCCTTTGAGTCTTCTCTCATAACTTAGCAAAATAAAACATGGTCAAATAGACTAAAAGCAAATGGATTTAGCAATGTTTAGTCAAAATGAGCTGGGGGCTATCATGGGAGAGTTACTTCCATGGAAGTATTATGGGTCTTCATCCAAGTATATCCTTGCTCTCTGTCTATTCTTTCATCAGACCCCAGCTCATGGGGAATTTTTACATTATTGCAAATCCTCCCTGATTGCAGGAGGGCTTGGAGTCCCCCAGAGGCCTCGGGTGATGGTGCTGTTCCAGGAGCCCATCAGGACTCAAGCAGCCAACGAGATGCAGCTTAAGAGATGCCAGGTTTCACCCATTCATTTGCAACATCATCCTTAGTGATCAATGCTGAGGGTAGGATTTCCAAGCAAAGCATATAGAGAATTTCTATTAGTTCCTTTAACAGAAGCCTAAATCATCTGCTTTTTCATGGTGACCCCATCAGGTGAAACACAATTATTTACATTTCTTCATTTATTTAAATATATTAAAAAATTTTTTTAACAAATTTCTGCCATACAACAATGCAAACCAGCCATAATTATATATATCTGAAGTACAGCTTCCTCAAACTTTTGTTTTGTTGCCTACAAAAGAATCAATACACAACAAACGAAGGCAATGCAGCAGTGCAGGCAGAGAGAGTTGCCTTTTGAACCCAGTAAATGCTTTAAGTATGAAAAGAGCTAAGGGAGAAATACCCAGGCTGAGGCGGAAACGTCTGTCTGTGATTTGTCAACGACACTGGTAAGTGAAATTTCTGGGTTCTCAGTTCTGGATATGCATGGATTGACTGTTTTTCAGTGTCCTTCTCTTAGTGGGGTCTTTTGAGCTATTCAGGTGTTTTTTTTTTTAAGTCAGGTTCTAATTATATCCTTCCTCCCAGCTTCTGTAACTGGAGATTCTCTGCAGACATTTGGCCCTACCTAATTAAGCTTCTCTTTGGTGTGAAACTTGTGGAACGGCAGAGATTTTTATGAGGATAATGCTGCACGCACACAGACACACACACACACTCATACAAGGGTTTTGGGCCAGAACTTAGGATTCTTCACTGTAAGATGACCGTGCCTCCTGACAGACCCTGGTCCTGGGATCCAAAGGCATCAGGAGAGATGGCGTTGCCTCCGTGCATCCATCCCAGCTGGCCGTGATTTGAGGCAGGTCTGGCCCACACACCGATCCATTCTCTCTGGGGACCCTGCCGGTTTGCCTGCTGGTGAGGTCATACCTTCGGCACGAGGCCCAGATGGAATTAGACTGAGTCTGTACAACCTTAGTCTCTCCATGAGGCTTTCATTAGGTGGTTCCTGGGGAGTGGGGTGCTTTGCCGACTCTGTGTGTAGCAGTAATCTGCCTGGATTAGGGAGCTCGCTGGTTTCCTGGACACAGAGCCTGTGGGAGGCAGACGGTTCCAGTGTGTGTGTGTGTGGGGGGGGTTTGGGGGGGAGCCAGTTTTCCAGAGGGCAGAATGGAAGACAGGCAGTAGTAGGGTCTGGAATTGCTCTCCTGACCATAGCCCATTTGACTTCAGAGCTGGGCCTGACCCTGTGTGTGTGTACCCTGCATAGGCTGAACTGCCCCGAGCTAAACAAACAGAAAATCCAAACTCCCAGTTGCCCAATGCTTCCTTTGTGGCTGCAAAGGTTCTTTCAGCCTCTGCAGCTGAGGTGACTTCTGACCTGACATCAGCTGGGGACTCGGACTCATGTTTCCCAGATGCTTTTGCCAGTATCTCGCCTTCAGTCCAGATTCTGGAAGTCTGAAGTTCTCTTCCTCAGGCTCCTAGAAGCATTTAAGCTCAGTGACCTAAGGCACTCCTTGCATCGGGAAATCCATTTCTCTCCAGTGCATTGCAGTACCAGTTATGTACCGTCCTTAGAAATTATAAAATAGTCACCTTACAAAAGCATCTCCAAAGCTTAAACCTTTTATAGAAGCAAGTTGAGAAAGTGACTGTGGGCTCTGCCATACCTCTGCTGCTCTCATTGGCTCTGCATTTACAGCAGTTCCTGGGGCCCCTCGGAGCCTCGTGTTCTGTCCACTGGGGAAAAGGGGCTTGGCATCTTTAAGACCAAAGGGACATTTTTGACTCTTTTCCTCATCGTAATGGTTTCATCAACTACACCACTGTGGGCATCTGAACCCAGCCAGCTTTGTAAGTAGTTTCCTGAAACCATCAAACCGGGAGATGCTTTCAGAAGCCCATGGTTTCTGCCTGGGTCCCCGCTCATATTTCTTAATGCAATCTTCCGTTCCCAGCTGTCTCCACCTCTCCTGCACTCAAGGAACAAAACAAATGCAGCCCTTGCCCTCTGCATTCTTAATTTTCCTTCTGTGCCTCAAAGATGCAGAATCTTTTGAAATTCCAACAAATTTGGGGTTTTGAAATGAATTCTTATCCATCAACAGGTTTGTAGGGTTTTTTGTGTTTGTTTTTCTTTTTTTTTCCTAGGTTCACCACTGTCTGGATGGTGAGTATGATTCAGCTTTGTTCCATTTAGAAAAGATTTTTCTAGTGTCCATTATGTGTGAATTTGCTTAACTTTATGGTTGGCAAGATGCCCTTTTGCTTCATTTTGAGGCAAACCACTGAGCTGCAAAGAATGAAATTAGGGCCAGAGGCACATGAAAGAGTTGGCAGGGTCCCTGTTATTAGCCTGTGTGTCTGTATCTTCCCTCTTTTCCTACCCATTCATTACATGTGTTGACACTTTGCTGATCAGTCATATGATTATGAATTTCCTATTTTCATTTGTGATCTTCTAGCAGACAGAAAAGTTTATGCTTAATTCCCAGTACAGCTCATTTCCATTTCACATTCTAACATGTCAGTATACTCATGTGGATGCTCTGGAACGGGCCTAGATCTATTTTGTGATTTCAAATACATGCGTCCTTCCTTCCTTCCTTCCTTTCTATTTTCTGTCTCTCGTTTTTCTTTCTTTCTTCTCTCTTTCTGTCTTTGTGTTGAAGTATAGTTGATTTGCAATGTTGTGTTTAGTTTCAAGTGCACAGCAAAGTGATTCAGTTATATATTCACATACAGCTATTCCTTTTAGGGTTCTTTTCCACCATAGGTTATAACAAGATATTGATATATTTTCCTGTGCTAAACAGCAAGACCTTGTTGTTTACCTATTTTATACACAGCAGTGTGTGTATGTTAATCCCAGGCTCCTAATTTATCCTTCCCCCACCCTTTCCCCTTCGGTAGCTATTAAGTTTGCCTTCGATGGCTGTGAGTGTGTTTCTGTTTTGTAAATAAGTTCATTTGTATAATTTCTTTGGATTCCACATTTAAGTGGTATCATATAATATTTGTCTTTCTCTGTCTTACTTCACTTAGTATGATGATCTCTAGGTCCATCCATGCTGCTGCAAATGGCATTACTTCATTCTTTTTATGGCTGAGTATTATTCCATTGTCTATATACACACTTCTTTCTGTATGTGAGGGAAAATGCTCACCCGCAGACTTCATGCAGGGGGATGATCCGGTGGAAGTAGCTGGGGTTTTAGCGTTAAGCAGAGGTGCATTAACTTCAGTGCACATGAAAAAAGAAAAAAGGAAACATGCTAAACAGATGCGACGAGTCAGAATCCTCAGGGTGAGTGAGGACCTGGGGGAATCTTCATCCTTTAACAATCTAGCCCGGTTACAGACAGCAGTCCGTCAACATCACTGGGTGACTTTTGGTTAAAAGAAAACCTTTGGCTGAAGAGAAATCTTCAAGCCTGTGTATTTGTATGAACAAGAAGGCCTGAGGAAGAGTAAATGCCTGAAAAGCAAATAAAGATATATTTCCTCTGGGGATATGATGAAGCAGGACTGGTCAGTCAGGCCTGCTTGAAAGTGGGGGCCTTCTCAGTGCTTGTGTATGCTGGGGCCTTGGCTTCCTCCCTTCTCCAGCTGTGGTCCAGGGACCCACAGCATCACCATATCCTGGGAGCTTACTTGCAGTGCTGACCCTCAGGCCCACCTGAGACCTGCTGATTCAGAGCTTGAGTTTTAACAAGAACTTATGTGTGTGGTTGAATTTGAGAGGTGCTAGTCTAAGGGATTTCCTGATGGCTCAGCAGGTAAAGAATCCACCTGCAATGCAGGAGACAGAGGAGATGAAGGCTCAATCCCTGGGTCGGGAAGATTGCCTGGAGAAGGAGATGGAAACTCACTCCAGTATTCTTGCCTGGGAAATCCCATGGACAGAGAAGTCTGTCGGGCTGCAGTCTGTGGAGTTGAAGAGAGTCCGACATGACTGAACACACACACACACACACACACACACACACACACACACACACACACAGTCTAAGGCATACCATCAGAAACAGGAAGCAACCCAACCATGATTTCTTGTTTGACAGTCTTTTCCATGGAGTGCAGTCCTTCCTTAATCTCCTGCCAGTAACCCTGGGGGAAGATGTGTAACTTTAAAAGCTGGAAGTAATTCACAAAGTCCTGGTGAAGGTCAGTCACAGGAAAATCTCTCTTTATGTGTTTGCATTTGTGAACAAGAATGATTGGCATCAAACTATTTCATATTTCATTCTGTTAGGGAATTACTGCTGAATTTATTTTGACTTCATTATGGTAAATCTTAGCTAGGTAATGACGATGATAACTAATACTTATGTAGTTCTCACCATGCTTCCAGTAATGACTCAGAGTGATGATAGCAGTAGCTAGCACCGTGGAGTCTTCATTGTAGACTGCTATTCTGACACTTTACTTATTAACTTAGCTCTCATAACAGCCATAGGGACCCATATGATTCTCATTTTATAGATGGGAAAAATGAAGTACAGAGGTTTCAAGTTACTTGCCCAGGTCACACTGCTAGTAAGAGCTCCGTGAATCTAGCCTGAACTCCATGGGAGAGACTGTCAGATGAGGAAACATGGCTGGGCTGCTTCCTGTTTCTGATGGTATGCCTTAGACTCTGCGTGTGCATGCTTAGTCGCTCAGTCACGTCCGACTGTTTAACAACGTATCTTGTCAATATGTTGTTATTCTTTGTGTGACTTAGTAGATATAGGTCACTTAGGCTGACAGCGAGGCATTGAAGCAGTGACTTAACAGGACACAGACACACAGGCACACACACTCCCGTCATGATGTCACATAGCTGNAGAGCTCCGTGAATCTAGCCTGAACTCCATGGGAGAGACTGTCAGATGAGGAAACATGGTTGGGTTGCTTCCTGTTTCTGATGGCATGCCTTAGACTCTGCGTGTGCATGCTTAGTCGCTCAGTCACGTCCGACTGTTTAACAACATATCTTGTCAATATGTTGTTATTCTTTGTGTGACTTAGTAGATATAGGTCACTTAGGCTGACAGCGAGACATTGAAGCAGTGACTTAACAGGACACAGACACACAGGCACACACACTCCCGTCATGATGTCACATAGCTGTTTCAAAGCTACGTGAGTGTTTTGGTTACCAATTGCCGTTCCAGATAGTCTCCTGCCATCAGCTTTGGCTGGATGATAAATTCCAGCCACTCCCTAGGTTATTCTTGAATGAGTCGAGCCTGATTCTAGAGCAGAGTTTATGAACTGAAGATGGTGTCTTCGGGTTTCTTGTTGCTTTAGCAAAAGGGCATCCTTTTGGGCCTCTCGGGATAAGTAGTGATAGTGGATATTTGTGACAAATCCATTCCAACATCCCCATCTCCCGAAACAGCTCCTCCCTCTGCATTGTTCTAGGAAGACTCTGCCATCTCAACTGTATTGACAGTTGCCCACACTGAACCCAAGTTTCTGCTAAAGATTAAACTGTTCAACCCATTTTCTGCCACTCGATCCAATGTAATGAAAACAGAATTTCTGGTTCATGCACTCATTTCATTAAGAGTATCCAGTATTATATTCTGTCTCTCTTATTTTAATACCTTAGAACTCATGGCTACACTGCTCCCCCTAGTTTACAACAATACTAATTAGCAATATCTTGAGACTCTGTGTTCATCTCCCATAGCGGACTTGGGACTTCTCCTGGAATGTGCTGATCTGATTGGAGTCGTGGATTTAGAGTCAGTGAAACTTGGTAGGAATAGATCTTAAAAGTGGGCCTCTCTCTTCAAGGCAGACACAAAAGTTGTGTTCATTTGCAGTTTTCATGATCCACAAGTTCTTCAGACTGACCTTGTCTGACTTCAGAAAAATATCAGAGAGGACATCGGGGAGACTTGATCATTCAATTTTCTGAATCCACACAGAAGTCCCTATTCTAAGTCTCATGTCCCACTTCTTTCCAACCAGTACCCTAAATTTCACATGAGTGACTTGATGAGTCTGTGGTTTCGTTATCATTCTGTGGGCCACCCAATTAAATTTGAGGTCTTCCCTGAGGTTGTAAGAAATAAGTGATGATTTGGGGGTTACCCTAGAAGCACTCTAGTTCTCTGACTGTAACCTAGCTGAGAGTTTCAAGACCTGAGCTTGTTAGAACAGCCATTCCACCCTACAGCCCTTGTAGTCATCATTGCTACGATAAAGGTCAAACATAGTAACTACACAGGTCTTTGAAACCCTTGCTTTCAATGATTATTTTATCCCAAGAAACTACAGATGACATTTAATTAATTATGATGCTGGTCATGCCATAGATAACAGTATGCCATCTTTCATTAGGAAGAAGGTCATTACTTCATTTAAGATCATAGATAAGCAAGACAGTCTCGGAATCCCAGTTGGAAAGTTTGTTTCCTCCTGGTACCATGTACTGTGTCATCGTGAAAACAGAGAGTGTGCTGAATTCCTAGCAGAGAGAGTATTATGTGAAAGATAAGAACCTGCTGGAATTCCTTATACATAAATAATGTTTCACTCAGGCAGAATTTACTAAAAGGAATAGAAGAAAATGCCTATCTCAGAACACCCTGACCAGTATTAAGTATCATTTAACAAGTTTTTACTAATGTGATTGGTAAAAAATGGAGACTTCGTTTTCGCTCATAAGTGAGATGATGTATTTTCAATATGTTGATTAGTTGTCTGTTTTTTCCTTCCCCAGCTTGTCTATTTTTGTTGTTGTTGTTGTTGTTGGTTGTCTGTTTCAGTAAGGACAGGCTAAGTTATGCTGCAGTAATAAATAATCCTCCTCGAATATCAGTGGCTCAGTACCACAAAGTAAAACATCTCACTCATGCTGTATGTCCATTGTAGACTGGCTGGGTGTTTCCTCTTAGTCATCCTCACTCAGGAATCCTGGCAGAGGGAGGCTTCTGTCTGTGCTTCCATGACAGCTGTAGTAAGAGAAAGAGACTGAGTGAATCACATGATGACTCTTAAAGTTTCTGTCACTTCTGTTCGCTTCTCATTGGTTACAGCAAGTCACGTGGCCATGCCTCATATCAAGGGCTATTAGGAAGTTGAATCTGACTCCATGACTAGAATGGAATGAACTAGAAATGCTTGGTGAACAATGTTAATGATGACTTAAGGATTTTAGGCTTTTCTTTTCTCATTAGGATGTAACATTTATTGCAAAAATTTTATTTCAGGAAAAAAATTTAGAAATACTATGAATAGGGGCAAAAATGATTATGAGAGATTTTACACATTCCTTTCAGTTTGATTCTATAGATAAAACTAAGGAACAGAATTTGAATGACACTGAATGTGTGTGTATGTGAGTGTGTGCCTGTTTACGCATGTAATACATCAATAAATTTTGTTCCCTTGAAAAGAGAATACTCTTCTTTTGAAATGATTCTGGAATGTTAACAGACATGGCTGTGTATTAGGCCACAAAGACAACCTAATTAAATTCCAAAGGACAAGTATTATAGGCACATTCTTTGACTACAGTGCAATAAACCAAAAAGTAATAACAAACGTTTGAATAAGAATCCCACCCACTTGAAAATTTTAAAATGGAAAACCAAAAATTTTTCAATAAGCAGATCCAAGAGCTGATTTTTGGGGAAAAAATGTAACACATTGACAAATAAAGCATATTTAATTAAGAATTAAGAAAGTTAGCACTAAACTAGAAGAGAAAAAAATATAAAAGTTTTTTAAAAAGAATACACGATGCAGTTTTGTGCAAATACATTTGAACATCTACATGAAATGGAGATTTCTGGAAAAATATAACTTGTGGAAACTGATTCAAGCTGAAATAAGTAGTCTAAATCAGAAGTTGCATACTTACAGCCTACCAGCCAAATTCAGCTCTTAGCCATGTTTTATTTGGCTCACACATCATTTTATAAAGCAAAAAAAAATCATATTAAAAATCTACATTTCTCCCTCTTAAAAATATCAGAGAATTTGGCAAGTCTGGAGTTGCATTCTTTCATTGCAATGATTTGGTGACGTTGAGTAGCTGTCCTTTTAGGCAGGGCAGATGCCACAGTCTCCACCACCAGTCCTTATTGTCTCACACCTGCCTGCTCTCTCGATGGACAAACATGGTCCCTATCAACTTGGGAGTTCATGATTCTACCTAAATGGACCAGTGCGTGATGAGGGCATCATTCCCTGCTGTGACAATCAGTTCTTCACTGCCTTTAGTTTTCATCATAGGATGTTTTGATTTTCTGTTTTTATTTCTGTTCCACTTATTTGTTGTCATTTCTAGCAACTTTGGTAGATGACTTATTTTAATTCCTCATTATTTAATAATTGAGGCAACCAAGACAATAAATTTGCCACTGATAAGACACTACTAATATCTCAGAATTTTGATAGATAGTTTTAATTGTTCCATTGTTTTCTTTATAATATTTTATTATAGTTTTTAATTTCCTCTGCTCTTCTACAAGTTTTTGAGAGAAGTATTTTATAATTTCCAAGTCAGTAAGGTTTTTAATTTCTAGTTTACATTTAAATTTTCTATTTTTTTGTACTTTGGAAAATTAATATGGCCTGCTCTTTGCTAGGATTTTCCTTATAAGTGAGAATAAGATGAACTTTTATGAAGGTGTTGCCTCTATGGTATAAGACTTTTATATATGCATAGAAGTTATCCTCATATTACCTATATCCCTTCCACCTGTGATTTTAGTTACTTTATCCAAGGTAAATTACTGTGATGTATTGAAATCTCTCACTGCTGTTTCCTTGCTTCCTCAGTTTACTTCTGACAGCATTTATTTTAATTTTCAATGCTGTCTATCTTCACAGTGGATTTTTCCTCTTATCAACGTAAATATTCTTGAAACACTTTTGAATTATGCTTTTGCTTTCTGTTGATTTTTGCTATGTAACCTTTCCACTTGTGTTTGCATAACATTTATTGTTATGTGTGGTCACTGGGGAACACTCACAATTATTCAGCTTCTTCCAGGAACATGGTATACTGCACTCATGCCCTTTCTGTGTGATTTTGTTAGGGGTATAAAGCAATATGTGCCATTATGTTTTAATTTTTAATTATTTTGAGAGCCTTCTTATGAGAAAGCTTAACCTATCATCTATTTCCAAACTTTTCAGTTGGGTCTTAATTCTATCGTTTTGCTTTATGCTGGTTACCATGTGACCAACCTAGACAGCATATTAAAAAGCAGAGACTTTACTTTCCAACAAAGTACCATCTAGTCAAGGCTATGGTTTTTCCAGTAATCATGTATGGATGTGAGAGTTGGACCATAAAGAAAGCTGAGCGCCGAAGAATTGATGCTTTTGAACTGTGGTGTTGGAGAAGACTCTTGAGAGTCCCTTGGACTGCAAAGAGATCCAACCAGTCCATCGTAAAGGAAATCAGTACTGGTGTTTGTTGGAAGGACTGATACTGAAGCTGAAGCCCCAGTACTTTGGCCACCTGATGTGAAGTGCTGACTCATTTGAAAAGACCCTAATGTTGGGAAAGATTGAGGGCAGGAGGAGAAGGGGACGACAGAGGATGAGAGGGTTGGATGGCATCACCGACTCAATGGACATGGGTTTGGGTGGACTCCGGGAGTTGGTGATGGACAGGAAGGCCTGGCATGCTGCAGTTCATGGGGTCGCAAAGAATTGGACATGACTGAGCGACTGAACTGAACAGATGTGCACTTAATGTATTTAATTTATCTTCTTTTTTTTTTACTACAGTGGATTTTTTAAGATTGAAAGATGTTTGACATACAACTGAGCTTTGGCTATACAATGTAATGATTTGATATTTATTTATTTTGCATAATGATCACCACAGTAAGTCTAGTTAATATCCATTCATTGTACCTAGTGAATTTTTTCTCCTGATGAGAACTTTTAAGGTCTATTCTCTTAGAAATTTAGCAACTTTCAATTGTGCAATACAGATTTATTATTAACTGTAGTCACCATGGGGGCTTCCCCAGCGGCACTAGCGGTAAAGAACCTACCTGCCAATGCAGGAAACATAAAGAGAGGTGGATTTGATTCCTGGGTCAGGAAGATCCCCTGGAGGAGGAAACAGCAACCCACTCCAGTATTCTTGCCTAGAGAATCCCTTGGACAGAGAAGCCTGGCAGGCTATAGTTCATAGTGTCGCAAAGAGTTGGACACTATTCAGGCGACTTAGCACACACACGTAGTCACCATGCTATACAGTACATTCCAATGATTTGTTTATTTATAATTGGAACTTTGTAACTTTTGACTGCCTTCACCCATTTCACCTCCCCATCCCCTGCCTCTGGCAACCACCAGCCAGAGAACCTCTGTTCTCTGTATTCATGAGCTTGGCTTTTTATTTTTATTTTTATTTTTAGGTTCCATCTATGAATGAGATCATGCAGTATTTGTCTTTCTCTGACTTATTTCACTGATGCCCTCAAGTTCCATCCATGATGCCACAAATAGCAAGGTTTTCTTTTTCATGGCTAAATAATATTCCTGTGTGTGTGTGTGTGTGTGTGTGTGTGTGTGTGTGTGTGTGTGTGTGTGTACACACACACTGCATTTTCTTTATCCATTCATCTGTCGATGGACAGTTTGTTTCCATATCTTGGCTCTCCTAAACAATGCTGCAGTGAACAAAGGGATTGCAGGTATCTTTTCGAGTTAGTGCTTTCATTTCATTTTCTGCAGATAAATACTCAGAAGTGGATCCAGATGGATCATATGATATTTCTATTTTTATTTTTTGAGGAGCTTCTGTACTGTCCCTAGTGGCTGCACCAGTTTTACATTACCACTAGCAGTGCACAAGCGTTTCCTTTTCTCCATCCTCTGTGCTGTGTGCTTAGTCACTCAGTCGTGTCCTACTCTTTGCAACCCTAGGGACTGTAGCCTGCCAGGGTCCTGTTATGGGATTCTCCAGGCAAGAATACTCGACTGGTTGCCATGCCCTCCTCCAGGGGATCTTCCCAACCCAGGCATTGAACTCAGGTCTCCCACGCTGTAGGCAGATTCTTTACCTCTGAGCCACAAGGGAAGCCCTCACTAACACTTGTTATTTCTTGTCTTTAATGATAGCCATTATAACTGGTGTAAAGTAATATCTCATTGTGGTATTTATTTGTATTTCCCTGGTGTTAGTGATGTTGAGCATCTTTTCATGACCCTGTCAGCCATCTGCATGTCTTCTCTGGAAAAATGTCTATGCAGATCCTCTGTCCATTTTAAAATAAGACTTCTTCTTTTTTTTTTTGCTATTGACTTTTATGAGCTCTCTATATATTTTGGGAAATTAACCCCTTATCAAATATACTATTTCCAAGTATTTTTTGCCATTCAGTAGGTTAACTTTTCATATAGAAAGGGTGCTTTTGTTTTGCTTTTTAAAAAATAGTACCCTCTCAGTTGTTTGAAAGTTAGATGTCTTGCTTTCAATTTTTCCAGTAATGGACATAAAGTTTTTGTGAATTTAACTCCTATCATCAGTTACAAATTAATAATATTTGCTTATGTGGAAGGTGAGAAATGAACTGTTTTCATTTTTTCTATTCTTTGTTAATTTCAATATATGGCCATTACGTATATGCCTCCTTTTTTAAAATCAATTTTTATTATTTTCAATTTAAAGAATATTATCAATTTTATAATCAAATTTGAAACACTTATTTTGCCTGTACATTTAACTGGTTTGACTGCTTAGAGGCAGCCATATTTAACTCATTTTCTGCTTCTTATTTTAATTAATATACATTTGTTTCTGCATAAACTTTCTAAAATTTCATTGTTATTTTTTTTTGAGGAAGTTTACCTCAATTCTAAATCTGCTGAGTATTTAAAATCTGAGAATATCTTTCTCTTGATACTTGCACAGATGACAAGTCTGCTTTAGGTATAGAATTCTTGGATTTCAGCCTTTTGCTTTTAAAGTTCTACAATGGTACTCCATTATTTTTGGTTTTACATATTGTCAAGAGGCTCAGGACCAACCTGCTGTTTATTCGTTGTGAACAATCTAATTTGTTTTGGATGGGATTATTATCTGTGAAGTGTGAACACCTCAGCAGTTTGTTTACTTCCCTCTGTTATAGTTGCTAACAGAGGTTGGTGCTTTGTTGCTGTTAGGGTTCCTTGTGGTATGAGTCACTCTTTCAATTTCCTCAAGTTTTTTCCTAGACAATACTTTTTCCCACCCTTTTTGTTTTACACCCTTTTCGCTCCGCAGATTTCAATCTCTTTTCTAACCTTCCATGATAGCTCAATTGGTAAAGAATCCACCTGCAATGCAGGAGACCCCGGTTCGATTCCTGGGTTGGGAAGATCCACTGGAGAAGGGATATGCTACCCATTGCAGCATTCTTGGACTTCCCTTGTGGCTTAGCTGGTAAAGAATCCACCTGCAATGTGAGAGACCTGGATTCGATCCCTGGGTTGGGAAGATCCCCTGGAGAAGGAAATGGCTACCCACTCCAATACTCTGGCCTGGAGAATTCCATGGACTGTATAGTCCATGGCGTCACAAAGCGTTGGACATGGCTGAGCGACTTTCAATTTTCTAGCCTTAAGTAGTTTAGATCCTGGACTGTGATCTCTGCATTTTTCCCCCCACAGATTTTGTTTCTCCTTCTTTTTCTTCAGTCTTCTGCATTTCTCATATATATATATATATATATAGTTGTTGTTGTTTTGTTTTTCTTTTCTACTCAGGTTTTCTGCTGAAAATTATACTGGATTTTATTTCTATGACATTGCCTTCTCATCTCTGTGATTATTTTCTTGTCAATTTTCTAATTTGATTGATAAGACATCCTCTCAATGTTGAGGAAATACAGTGAATACTTTTCAAACATTCTTTGGCAAATCTATTTGAGAGTAAGGTAGTTGTTGAGTTCTGAGTAACTGGTTGTGACTTTCGAGCCACAGCATCCCTTCACAGCAGAGGCAGATCCAGTGCCTAATTCTTGATTTTCCAACAGAGGTAGATCCAGTGCCTAACTCTTGATTTTCCAGCAGAGGCAGATCCAGTGCCTAATTCTGACTCAGGATCAGGTCGAACTAGGCTTCAGCAGAGATGAACAGGATAGTAGGCAAATCCACTTCTATCCCTATGCAAAGAATGAGTGGTATAAGGGAATCATAGGCGGTACTTAGTCAGCAACCTAGGAAAATAGAAGAGGAATCCAAACAGGTGTCTCTTATTGTCACAGTATACCTAGAATCCCTGTTAAAAAAAAAAATGCTCGCTGAAGTTTCTGAGTCTGTGCTGTGTGGGTCCATCTCATTTTTCTTTTTTGCCTAATTTCTGTGGGTAGAAATTTTAGATCAAATAATAAAGATGATTTCAGACATTTTTCTTGTTTTTGACTTTAATGGAAAAGGCCCCAGAGTTTGAACTTAAACTTGCAAATGGAATTGCTTGCTGTTTGATATGAATGTTAGTTATAATGTNTAATTTCTGTGGGTAGAAATTTTAGATCAAATAATAAAGATGATTTCAGACATTTTTCTTGTTTTTGACTTTAATGGAAAAGGCCCCAGAGTTTGAACTTAAACTTGCAAATGGAATTGCTTGCTGTTTAATATGAATGTTAGTTATAATGTTAAGCTAATATATCCTATTCTTGATTTACCTTTTTCTCTTTTAATGCAATCTTGGCTATTAGGTAACTTTTTGACATCTATTGAGATAATTATATAGCTTTTATTATTTCACCTGTTGATCCTATGTATTATTTAATTGAATTTACTAACATTAAAAAATCTCCTATGGTTCAGGCATGATTCTTCAGGATAAGTTTCTGTCACAATATTCTGTTGTGTTTGACTAGCTATTGTTTTGGGTTTTTATTTAGGATTTTGTATGTATACCCATGAAAAGTAATTGAAACGTTACCTTTTCTTTCCATTTGGCAGGTTTTTGTATCAGGGTTTTGCTGAATTTTTAAAGGTATTGGAGACTTTTCCATCTTTTTATGCACTGAAAGTGATTATAAAATAACTATTTCTCAATATTCTAACACATATTCCTGTGAAATGTATAAACATAAAAGTTTGAGAGTATTCTATATCAGTATTTAGTTTATATTATGTTTACTAATTATTCAAATGATCATTTTCTTTAGTGAATTTGATTATTTGTTCCCAGAAATCACACATTTCTTTTTGTTTTGAAATGTTGATGTACATGTGTACTTGTCCTTCTTTATATTTTGATGTCCTTTAATCTATAAAACATCATCTTTGTGATTTCTAGTTTTATAAGTACTTATTTTATCTTCTTTTTCTTAATTTGACATCTAGATAATTTTCCTTATAAATATATATATTTTTTTCTCAGAGAACTGAATCACTGTTTAGTGATATTTGTTTAGTTTCTGGAGGGAGGGTTTTATATTTTGCATTTTACTTCTGCTAGTAGTTTTTTAGTTTTGCTGTATTCTTTCCTTATTTTCTCCAGCTTCTTTTTCAACTTCGCCTTTACTAACTGATTTCTAATTTTTAATTGAGTCATAATTCAATAATCTAAAATGCATATTTCTTGAGTGTTTGGGTTAAGGGGTCTAGACAGCTATATAACTCATACTGTAATATAAAATATAGAAAATGTCTTTAGTTCCTTGAGAAATACATTTTCCTACTCTGTGGCTTATATATTGATTTCTTGATAGAGTCTTTTGTTTAGCAGATACTTTGTTTTTATTAAATCCAGTTTATCACTTTTTTCATGTCCAGTGCTTTTTGATTCCTGTCTAAAGATTTTACTTACATCAATAATGTTATAAAATATTTTATGACAAGTTCTTCTAGAAGATTTATGATTCTAGCTTTTAAATTTAGGTCTGCAATCCATGTGAAATTTGTTTTTGTGTACGGAGTGTGGTAGAAGTTGCGGTTCAGTTTGCCCTGTACTAATTTTTGGTTATTTTAAACACAATTTGTTTAAAATAATATATTTCCTGCCCGAGTCATTGAATTGACTTGGAGCCTTGGTTTGGTGTTGATTGACCATAAATGTGGCTGCTGTTTCTGGCTTCTGTCTTCTGCTCAGTTTATCTATTTGCTCTGTTTTGTGCACTAACATACTATCCTGATTTCTATAGTTTTCTTTCTTTCTTTCTTTTTTGCCATACCACAGGTTATGTGGTATCTTGGTTGCCCTCTCAGGGATCAGGTCTGCTCCCCCTGCACTGGAAGATTGGAGTCTTAACCACTGGACCACCAGGGACAGCCCTTATGTCAAACTTGAAAAACTGTTCGTCTTTTCCAACATTGTTGTGGTTATTCTAGATCCTTTTCATTTCACACAGATCTTAGAATCGGCTTGTCAGTTTTATCAACAGAACTATCTGGGATTTGATGCTGATTGCATTAAATCTATAGATAAATTTTAATAGAATAGATATACTAACAACAGTAAGTCTGTAAGAAGGAGCTGTCTCTCCATATTCTTAGACCATATTGAACTTCTCTCGATGGTATTTTATATGTTCTGCTTTGAATGACTTGCATATCTTTTGTTAGATTTATTCCCGTTAGTCGCTCAGTCGTGTCCGACTCTTTGCCACCCCATGGACTACGGTAGTTCACCTGGCTCTTCTGTCCAAGGGATTCTCCAGGCAGGAATACTGGAGTTGGTTGCCGTTCCCTTCTCCAAGGGATCTTCCTGACCCAGGGATCAAACCCGGGTCTTTTGCATTGCAAGCAGTTTCTTTACTGACTGAGCCATCAGGGATGACCCGAGATTTATTTCTCAGTGCTGATGATTTTTGATGTCATTGTAAATTGTATTGTTTCAAAATTTCACTTTCAGTTTGTTTGCTTCTGGTATGTAGATATAGAGTGGCTTTTAAAATTGAATTTGTATTCTGTTGTCTTGCTAGTTCTAGTCATTTTTAATAGCTTCCATGGGCCTTTTTACATTCACAAAGGTGTTGTTCGTGACTAGTAGTTTTAATTCTTCCCATCTAAGTTTTATGTCTTCTGTATTTCTTTTCTTGCCTTGCCACACCAGCTAGGATTGATTAAAGTGATAAGAGGAGACATTTTTATTTCTTTCTTGATCTTAGGGAAAATCTTTCACCATTAAGCTTTTTGTTGATGCTTTTTATCAGATTTTCTTTTCTCTATCCAGATTGCTGAGTTTTCATCTTAAACAGGCATTGAATTTTTTCAGTTCTTTTTCTGCATCTATCAAAACAATCATATTTTTTCTTGTATTCTGCTAATATATGGAATTACACTGATATATTTTCACATTAAGCCAACTCTATATTCCTAGAATATACCAGAACGATTCATGATATATTTTTCTTTTCAGATATTGCTGGATTTGATTTGCTATATTTTGCTAAGGCTTTCACCCTCTCTTTTCCCTCTAATAAATTTCCCTTTTCTTGCCTGACTGCCTGGCTTGCTCTCTTTCTCTCTGTACTTGCCTTATACTTAGTAGTTCAGATCTTCTATAATTTCCTTGAAACTTTTTTTCTTCTATTCTTACTGTCAAGAGGTGTTAAATTCTCTATGTGGGCTTGTTTATTTTTCCCTTTAGTTCTATAATTTTTTTCTTGTGTATATTTTGAGGCACATGCATTTAAAATTATGTTTTCTTTATAAACTGACATTTTTGTTATGAAATGTCTGATAATACTCTTTGTCTTGAAGTCAACTTTGTATGATATAAATATCGCCATACTAGCTCTGTTGCTTTAGCGTGTGTCTGGCAGGCTTTTTCAACTGTTTTACTTCTCAGTTATTACCACCTTTATATTTAAAACCTGTTTATTAGGAGCTGCAAATAATTGGGTTTCCTTTTATCCAGCTAGCCATTAAAAAAAATTTTGTGTCTATTTACAATTTATGTACTTGTTGATAAGACTGNACTGTTTTACTTCTCAATTATTACCACCTTTATATTTAAAACCTGTTTATTAGGAGCTGCAAATAATTGGGTTTCCTTTTTATCCAGCTAGCCATTAAAAAAAATTTTGTGTCTATTTACAATTTATGTACTTGTTGATAAGACTGGATTTATATTTTCTGTTAGAACCATGTATTCTGTTTTCTTCTCTTCCTCCTTTTCTGCCATCTTTGGGTTAAGTGAGAGTGTTTCAGTATTTTATTTCATCCCTTTTACTCCCTTATTAGCCATATTATTTTGTATGTATGTATCTAGTGGTTGCTTTAGAGATTACAAATACATTTTAACTAATCACATCTTTCTTTGAATAATCTTATGCTACTTCCTGAACAATCTAAGAATCTTACAACATTGAATGTTGTCATGTATTTATCACCATTTCTTGTGTATCTGAGCTTTCTTCTGGTTTCATTTCCTTTCAACCTAAAAGTCTGTTAGCATGTCTTTGACTATACACCTACAAAAGAAGAATAATCTTAGGTTATGACTGACAGGAAATGTCCTTTATTTTTTAATTTTTAAATTGTGATTAAATATAATATACAATTTGCCTTTTTAGACGTTTTAAGTGTACAGTTCNTGAAACTGATGTTTCAATTTGCAGATAAGGATTTTAAAACAGAAATTGTGATCAAGAATTTGAAAGAAAATAAACATAATCGAGAATCTCAAAAATATATGGACTATAAACAAAAACTCTAATTCTTTAAAAAAGCAAGTTTAGAGTATCTGATATGAAAATGTTATAGGATGAATTCAAAAGCAGAATGATCAGCAAATTTGAAATTCAGATTAATAGAAATAATTCAAACTGAGTCAATGAAAATAACTTGGGAAAAGAAAAACACATAATTCAGTTTCAGAAGGGATACATGCAATTGGATCCTTCAAAGTAAAGAAATAAGGAAATAAGAAATATTAGCTTTCAAATTTCCTAAATTTGGTGAAAAATGAGACTTCACAGATCCAAGAAACCCAGTAACTCCAAAAGAAGGTAAATATAAAAATCACCCATAGGTATATCATAGTCAAACCTCTATAAACCTAAGATAAAGAGAATAGACAAAGGAGAAAAAAAAAAAAACAAAACAAAACTAGATACAAGTTATCAACATTAAAAATTTCAACAGAAGAACAAGATGGCAGAGGAGTAGGTGGATGTAGAGTATGTCTCTCTCCGTGGATACATCAGGAATAAGCATTTGGACACAGAAGTCCATGCAGAACACCAGCTGAGAGTAGACAGGAGTACCTGACCAGCAGAAAAGAATTATATAGACTCATACAAAACCCGGTAGGACTAAGGAACTAAGGGGGAAAAACAAGAGGCTTAGTAGGACTGGACCTGCCCTTGGCGGGTGGAGGAACTGAAGCAGGGGTCCGATCCTCACATCAGGGCAATTGTCTGAGTCAGAGAATAAATATTTAAGACTGAAAGTGAAACAGCTGATCCGTGGCAGCCTAAATGGTATTAGAATCAGACAGTCCTTACCACAGCCAAACATACCTCAGACAGGGACACAGGTCTCCTGGAAAGTGCAGTGGCTGGTAGCTGAAGTTTAGGGATTGTGGAGCAATCACAGGGCCAGGGTGAGGGCTGCTGTTGACTGCGGAGAGACAGATGAAGGTGATGTGAGAGAGGAGATCCTGGTGGGAAATACCTGTGGAAGAAGGCCAGGCAGCCATGGAAACAAGGTAATAATGCTGAGTCACTCATAGGGTGTGAAGCCATTACCGTAGCCTCTCTCTCCCCACTTGCCAGCATCAGCAGCTGAACACTAGAGAGGCTGGCCCATCAAATGCCTGATACATTGAGCTGCAGAGTATGATTCCACCCAGGGTGCTCCTTTAAGTGCCTGATGCACAGATCTACAGAATAAGACCCCAGTGAGGTGGGGGTAGGGGGCGCCCTCTCTGTTCCTGATGTGCAGAACAACAGAGAAGGACCCCAGGCAAGGGAGCCCTCTAAGTGCCTAAATGGGCAGAACTATAGAGAAAGAGTGGCCAAAGAGGCCTTCTGATCACCAGCTACAAGAAGCTGAAAAAAAAAAAGACTCTGATAGGACGCCAACTCCTGAGGCAGAGGCAGTTCATGTCTCTGCACATGTGGTGCCACCAGGGTCCCCACAAGCCAAGCAGATTCACCACCTTCATGATCAACTCTCACTGGGGCAGAGCTGCCACAGGCAAAAAGTCTTGCACCTGTGCACACAGGGTTGCTTTGATGGTATCCAACTTTTTGAGACCCTGTAGACTGTGGCCTGCCAGACTTTTCTGTCAGGGGAGTTCTCCAGGCAAGAATACTGGAGCGTACTGGCCAATACTGGTTTCCATACCCTTCTAGAGTACTCTTGCCTGGAAAATCCCATGGACAGAGGAGCCTGGTAGGCTGTAGTCCATGGGGTCGCTCAGAGTGGACACGACTGAGCGACTTCCCTTTCACTTTTCACTTTCATGCATTGGAGAAGGAAATGGCAACCCATTCCAGTGTTCTTGCCTGGAGAATCCCAGGGATGGGGGAGCTTGGTGGGCTTCCATCTATGGGATCGAACAGAGTCGGACAGGACTGAAGTGACTTAGCAGCAGAGCAGAGTACTATATTTCCTGCTGCCCTAGCTGCTAAGTCCCCTGAGAACCTGGTGTTGCCAGAACCCATGCAACCCCAGCAGCTGCACGAACTCCGCACCCTGGCCCTCACAGGGACAAACTCAAGTCCTCCAGGGAAGTCTCAGGAGCAAATCCCAGTGGGCCACCCAAATGCAGAGGTGGAATTAAAACCACAGTTGAAACCTAAGGATAGTGAGGCTAAGGAAGAAGACCCAAAACCTTCCCACCAGCTGTACAAGCTACCGATTAAATCCACATGCTCAACTAGGCAGACTCTGTGTCTATA
>SJYV01056333.1:3759953-3789769 GCA_006410875.1 Neotragus pygmaeus
AAGAATCAATTAACAAAGACCTAGAAGAATTAAATAATAAACATACAGAGACAAATAACATAATTACTGAAACTTAAAATACTCTAGAAGGAATCAATAGCAAAATATCTGAAGCAGAAGAATGAATCAGTAAGCAGGAAAGAGAAAATGGTGGAAATAACTTCTGAAGAGTAGAATAAAGTAAAATAATGAAAAGAACTGAGGATAGTCTCAGAGACCTCTGGGACAATATCAAACACACCAATATTCAAATTATAGAGATCCCAGAAGAAGAAGACAAAAAGAAAGGGTATGAGAAATTTTTTGAAGAGATTATAGTTGAAAATTTCCCCAACATGAAAAATGAAATAGTCATTCAAGTCCAAGAGGCACAGAATNTGAGGATAGTCTCAGAGACCTCTGGGACAATATCAAACACACCAATATTCCAATTATAGAGATCCCAGAAGAAGAAGACAAAAAGAAAGTGTATGAGAAATTTTTTGAAGAGATTATAGTTGAAAATTTCCCCAACATGAAAAATGAAATAGTCATTCAAGTCCAAGAGGCACAGAATCCCATACAAGATAAACCCAAGGAGAAACATGCCAAGACACATACTAATCAAACTAACAAAGACTAAACACAAAGAAAAAAATATTCAAAGCAGCAAGGGAAAAGCAACAAGCAACATAAAATGGAAACTCCATACATTTATCAGCTGATCTTTCAGCAGAAACTTGGCAGGCTAGAAGGGAATGACAGGATATATTTACAGTACTGAAAGGGAAAAATCTACAACCAAGATTACTGTACCCAGCAAGGATATCATTAAAAATTGATGAAAAAACAAGTTTTTCAGACAAGCAAAATTTAAGAGACTCCAGTACCACCAAACCAGCTTTACNGAAGGGAATGACAGGATATATTTACAGTACTGAAAGGGAAAAATCTACAACCAAGATTACTGTACCCAGCAAGGATATCATTAAAAATTGATGAAGAAACAAGTTTTTCAGACAAGCAAAATTTAAGAGACTCCAGGACCACCAAACCAGCTTTACAAAAAATCTTAAAGGGATTTATATAATCAAGGAATACAAGAGAAGAAAAATAATCTAGACAATTAACCCCAAGCAACTGAGAAAACTGCAATAGGAACATATATATCAATAACTACTGTAATGGGTTAAATGCTCCTACCAAAAGACATAGACTGGCTTAATGGAAACAAAACAAGACCCAAATATATGCTGTCTACAGTAAACCCACTGTGGACCTGAAGATATATAGACTGAAAGCAAGAGGATGGAAAAATCTATTCCATGCAGATGGGAAACAAACAAACAAAAAAAGCTGGAGTNTTCACCTTGCTTATAGTTTCCTTTGTTATGCAGAAGCTTTTAATTTTAATTAGATCCCATTTGTTTATTACAAAGATTTTTAATAACATGATAAATGTTCACAATTGAATGTCAAGTAGAAAGGACAGGAAAATATTATTTCAATTATTTTATTTATTTGCTTAGAAGAAAAGATTCATATGTTGTTTCTGAGTGGTATGTTGATTTTCATTTCCTGTTTGTATTCTTTATTCTTTTCTATTTTTCATTAGTATAAATAATGCCATGATAAACGACATAGTGCAGAGATAGTTATCCAAATTTCTGATTAATTCCTTAGGACAGGTTCCAGAAAAGAAATTATGGAATGAAAGAGAAAAACATTAAAGAGGAACTTTTTATCTAAATGGCATTGCCAAATTAATATCCAGAAAGGCTCTGCCAAGACCTGTTCCCATCACGGGGGATGAGGAGTCTCGGCAGACTGCACACTGTCTTCTCGCTTAAAAATAAAATCTTCACGCACTGAGGATGTGGGAAATGCCATCTTATTATTGCTTTAATTTGCATTTATTTTCATACTATTGAAGTTGAACATTCCCACATGTTTAACAATCATATTTTCTTTTGTGAATTATCTATTCACATCCTTTAGCATTTATGTCTTTTTAATGAATTTCTTTGTATTTGAGCATTATTACCCTTTTGTCAAGTTCATGACATAGAATTTTTCTCATTTATTGCTAAATAATTAATTTCATCTCTGAATTTTTTAACATAAGAAGTATGTTATCAAGTCTGTGAATCTTTTCTGCTTTTCTTGTATTGATTTGAAGCTTAGAAAATTTTTTCCCTATTTCACATATATATTTCCTCTACATATCTTTAGGGTTTTAGAGCAAAATAGAAAGTGAGGAGCAAAAATTGNCATCTCTGAATTTTTTAACATAAGAAGTATGTTGTCAAGTCTGTGAATCTTTTCTGCTTTTCTTGTATTGATTTGAAGCTTAGAAAATTTTTTCCCTATTTCACATATATATTTCCTCTACATATCTTTAGGGTTTTAGAGCAAAATAGAAAGTGAGGAGCAAAAATTGATTTTTCTTTCTAAATTCTTAAGTTATCTTCCCAACACCTTTTGTCAAATAAACCTATTTTCTATTCAATTATTTCTGTTTATTATCTATATTTCCTATAGCTTATTTCTCAGTAACCCTGTATCTCCTATTAATTCTTACATCAGTCCTTTTTTCATTACTGTAGTCTTGTAATACATTTTATTATTTGATACAGCATTGCTGCTAAGTTGCTTCAGTCATGTCTGACTCTGTGCAACCCCATAGACAGTAACCCACCAGGCTCCCCCGTCCCTGGGATTCTCCGGGCAAGAACACTGAAGTGGGTTGCCATTTCCTTCTCCAGTGCATGAAAGTGAGAAGTGAAAGTGAAGTCGCTCAGTCATGTCCGACTCTTAGCGACCCCATGGACTGCAGCCCACCAGGCTTCTCCGCCCATGGGATTTTCCAGGCAAGAGTACTGGAGTGGGGTGCCATCGCCTTCTCCTGATACAGCATTACTGCTTTTAATTACTTTTAAAGATTTTCTTGCCTGCTTATTCTTCCAAATGACCTTAAGAGTCTTTGGGAAAGCTTCAAAAAAATTCCATAGGGACTCTTATTGGAATTGCTTCAAACATATACATTAATTTGGAAAAAGTTAATATCTTTATAAATAATCTTTCCATCAAGAGTCATGGTATTATTTGCCATTGTCTTTAAAGACTTTTAAAATATTTCACTAAAATTGTACATGTGTATACATAAATATATATATATGTATACCCACACATGTGTATTTTCATTCCTGGCTCAGGAGGATCTCCTGGAAGAGGAAATGACAACCCACTCCACAATTCTTGCCAGGATAATCCCATGGACAGAGCACTACAGTCCATGGGGGCACAAAGAGTTGGACACGACTGATCATGCATGCAAACTTGAAAATGGCATTTAGGATCCATATGAGGAAATCATTTTATTCATATGTATATGTGTGTGTAGTAGTCCAACTCTTTGTGACCCCATGGACTGTAGCCCACCAGGTTCCACTGTCCATGGAATTTTCCAACCAAGAATACTGGAGTGGGTTGCCATTTCCTACTCCAAGGGGTCTTCTTGACCCAAGGATCAAACCCACATCTCCTGCATTAGCAGGCAGATTCTTTACCGCTCACCACTTGGGAAACCATACGTGTGTGTGTGTATGCAGGCTCGGTCATGTCTGACTCTTTGTGACCCCTTGGACTGTAACCCTCCAGGCTCCTCTGTCCATGGGATTTTTCTAGGCAAGAATACTAGAGTGGGTTGCCATTTCCTTCTGTGGAGGGTCTTCCAGACCTAGGGATCGAACCCATGACTCCTGCATTGGTAGACAGATTCTTAACTGCTGAGGCACCTGGGAAGCCCTACAATGAAATACTACTCATCCATACAATTGAAATAATGCCATTTGCAGCAATATGGATGGACCTAGAGATTTCATACTAAGTGAAGTAAGTCAGACAGAGAAAGATAAACACCATATGATATCACCCATATGTAGAATCTAATTTAGAAAAAATAAGAAAGAAAAGAAACAAATGAATTTATTCACAAAAGAGAAACAGACTTACAGATATTAAAAATAAATTTATGGTAACCAAAGAGTAAACACAGTGGGGGAAGGATTAATCAGAAACTTGGGATGAACACACACACACATATATAAGATAAATAACCAACAAAGACCTACTATATAGCACAGGGAAAGGTACTCAATATTTTGTAATAACCTATTTGGGCAAAGAATCTAAAAAGAAGAGACCCACGTATTTGTATAACTGAATCACCTAGCTGTCCACCTGAAACTAACAACACTGTAGATCAACTAAACTGCAATATAAAATAAAAATTAAATTACAAAAAAAAGCTACAGGGAGAGAGAAATCTCAGTTTCCATCTTGTAGCTGAGCAGAGAAGAAATGCCTGTTTTCTGAGGATGCAGGGGGAAGCTCTCCCTCTGGGGGGCTTCCCTACTCAGAAGCATGGAGGCTCCAGCCCACAGAGCAAAATTTTCTCCAAATTTTAGGAGTCAGTGGATCAGGACCTCCCCTGCCACCCATCCAGCCCATGTGCACAGGTGAAGTCCTTTTCCCAGGAGACTCCCAGGCGAGGCAGACCCCCTTTCAGCTGGCCCCTGGGCAGCCTTTCTCTGTACCATCCCTCACCTGTGCTCCGTCATCTCTGGGAGCCCTGCCCACCTGGGTCTGTGCCCACAGCAGAGGGGACTTGCCAGGAGGATGGGAGGGAGAGCCAGCTGGGATATAGCTGCAGGCTCAGAAGTCTCTGGGCTCTTTTTCGTTAAGTTTTCTAAATGGTTATTGCTGTCACACAAGAAAACTATTGATTTTTAAATGTGTGTCTGGTGCATAGCCACTGTTACTAAATTTCCCAGAATGACTGTTGTTCTTTCTAGACAATCATACTGCCCTCTGAATAGTGATAATCTTGTCTTCTCCATTTCTGAGGTGATTATTTCTCCCTTCCATTTCACATCATAATATTGACCAGCACGTTGAGAATAATATTGAATGAAAATGATGTCAAGTATCTCAAGTCTTGCTTATCTGAATGGGGATTCCTCCCTATATGAGGATATCTGTTCTGGTCTTAAAGTCGATCACTCTTACTTTTTTAAGGAGCTCACCCTTACTTTTTCCACTCCAGTATTCTTGCCTGGAGAGTTCCATGGACGGAGGAGCCTGGCAGGTTCTAGTCCATGGAGTTGCAAAGAGTCGGACACGACTGAACAACTAACACATTCTTTTCCCAGTTTTAAAAAGTCCTGATGATATATGATATTTAACTCAGCTTTTTGTGAGATCCATAGAGGTCACCACTCAAAAGAATTTATTTCTTTACTTATTTGACTGCATCAGGTCTTAGTTGCTGTGTGCAGGATCTTCATTGCAGCATGCAGGATCTAGTTGCCTGACTAGGGATTGAACCTGGACCCCCTGCATTAGGAGTATGGAGTCTTAGCCACTGAACCACCGGGGAAGTCCCCATCATCTTCTCTTTCATCATTTCTTTTCTTTCTTATTTTCCTCTGTCTTTATTTAGAGTAACTTAGGGTTGCAGGTTATTCCTACAACTATTTCTGCTGCTGCTGCAGCACCTACCTTTATTACTGCTACTGCAATTGTTCTCCCCTCCAACATAATATGATATTTTCCAAATAACACTTATGTTTGCCTATATGAAATTAATATACTAATATATTGCTTTAAGTAACAGACTTACCAAGAAGAAGCATATAAATAGCAAGTTGATGTGCAGGTTTTGGCTTTCCCAGTACACAGTGACCTTTCTTTTCTGCCCTTTTCAGTTCTTGCATCCTTGCCCCCTCCCTGTTTATCATATTATATCCAGGCACTACTCTACAAGTAAATTTTGGACCTTCTGATGTGATGTGAAGTGAATTGAAGAGAAAGTCGCTCATTTGTGTCTGACTCTTTGCAACCCCATGGATTATACAGTCCATGAATTCTGGAGTGGATAGCCTTGTTTCTTGTCATCCCTTTTCTCTCCTTCTCTGGTACCTCCATTTGTAGGTACAACCCCAGCATATCACATAAGGAGAAGTAGATGTGTATAAGAGACAGGGTGAAGTCCTTTTCCCAGGAGACTCCCAGGCGAGGCAGGCCCCCTTTCAGCTGGCCCCTGGGCAGCCTTTCTCTGTACCATCCCTCACCTGTGCTCCATCATCTCTGGGAGCCCTGCCCACCTGGGTCTGTGCCCACAGCAGAGGGGACTTGCCAGGAGGATGGGAGGGAGAGCCAGCTGGGATATAGCTGCAGGCTCAGAAGTCTCTGGGCTCTTTTTCGTTAAGTTTTCTAAATGGTTATTGCTGTCACACAAGAAAACTATTGATTTTTAAATGTGTGTCTGGTGCATAGCCACTGTTACTAAATTTCCCAGAATGACTGTTGTTCTTTCTAGACAATCATACTGCCCTCTGAATAGTGATAATCTTGTCTTCTCCATTTCTGAGGTGATTATTTCTCCCATTTCACATCATAATATTGACCAGCACGTTGAGAATAATATTGAATGAAAATGATGTCAAGTATCTCAAGCCTTGCTTATCTGAATGGGGATTCCTCCCTATATGAGGATATCTGTTCTGGTCTTAAAGTCGATCACTCTTACTTTTTTAAGGAGCTCACCCTTACTTTTTCCACTCCAGTATTCTTGCCTGGAGAGTTCCATGGACGGAGGAGCCTGGCAGGTTCTAGTCCATGGAGTTGCAAAGAGTCGGACACGACTGAACAACTAACACATTCTTTTCCCAGTTTTAAAAAGTCCTGATGATATATGATATTTAACTCAGCTTTTTGTGAGATCCATAGAGGTCACCACTCAAAAGAATTTATTTCTTTACTTATTTGACTGCATCAGGTCTTAGTTGCTGTGTGCAGGATCTTCATTGCAGCATGCAGNTGTTGACGTCCTCTATGTTCATTTAGCATCCTCAGGTCTAGCGCAGTGACTCTATGTAATGGGTCTGGGAACCTATTTGTTGGCTTGAGTTAGAAGTCATAGTTTTCTGCCAATGGATCCCAAGTAGACCTTGACTTTGCCAGAGCATTGATGGTGTCCTCTCCTTTTCTTCTCACTGAAGCTGGGTCCCTCTTCCTTCCATTCATGTCTTTCACCTCATCTTTATATGTTTGTACAATCTCTTAATTGCATAGCACTGTTTTCTTTCTTTCTTTTCTTGCTTTTTTCCCCTTTGGTTGTGCCGAGTCTCAGTTGTGGCACATGGGATCGTCATTACTGCATGCAGGATCTTTGTTGTGGCATGCCTCATCTCTAGTCACAGCATGTGGGTCTTGTTCCCTGATCAGGGATCAAGCGTGGGCCCCCTGCATTGGGAGTGAGGAGTCTTAACCACTGGACCACCAGGGAAGGCCTGCACAGGGCTGCTTTCATCTATCATAGTGGGAATACAAGCAGGTGTTCCTTAAGCCTTCTTCTCTAATGGTGAATGAGTTTCAGGAGTAAATTTTTCTTTGGGTATTCAGAATGTTTCTCCTTTCTTTTTGGACTCACCCATATTTTTTCCCTTCATTTTCAGTTCTTAATGTGGAGACCTGGTTCCTGGAATTAACCAACTATCATTTGTGTGGGTGTCACTGACCACCTTCTTTTCCCATTTGAGTTTCAGAATATCCACTTATGGGGAGGAAGTGTGCCATACCTCGTGTAGTTTTTGGTGACTACTGGACAGGGTTTGTTTTCATGCTTACACTCACCACTTCTTTAAATCTGAGAAGCGTTTATGGTTAAAGAATCATGATCAGTGGGAGGGGGGTTCAGGATGGGGAACACGTGTACACCCATGGCGGATTCATGTTGATGTATGGCAAAACCAATACAATATTGTAAAGTAATTAGCCTCCAATTAAAATAAATAAATTTATCTTTTTTTTAAAAAAAGAATCATGATCAAAGGGCTTCCATTGATCCAGTGGTTAAGACTCTGCTCTTCCAATAAAGGGGGCATGGAACTAAGATCCCACATGCTTTGGGATGCAGCCCACCAAAAGTTAAAAGATGAGAATCATGATCAAGAAGCAGCATATTAAACAATGATAACAATTCCCAACACTTATTGGACTCTGGGTTCCCATAGTCTCCCCAC
This sequence comes from Neotragus pygmaeus, assembly GCA_006410875.1. Taxonomy (NCBI): domain Eukaryota; kingdom Metazoa; phylum Chordata; class Mammalia; order Artiodactyla; family Bovidae; genus Neotragus; species Neotragus pygmaeus. The sequence goes on from SJYV01056333.1 coordinate 3,768,020, forward strand.
TGCTTAGGGCGTGGAGACTGGAGCCTGTAGCACGAGGCTGACCAATGCTGGAAGTTCTCCTCGTGTGATATGCTGGGGTTGTACCTACAAATGGAGGTACCAGAGAAGGAGAGAAAAGGATGACAAGAAACAGGAACAAGGTGCCAGACGTCCTAGCAGCCCGGGCACACACACTTGGGAGCTGGTTGCCTGGGTCTCTAGGTTTTGCAGAGTCTGGGTCTCCGAGCTTGGCAAAGACCAAGAATGATGCTCATGCCTCTTCCCGTCACTTCTTGGCAGGTGCTGCAGCTCCCTTTCCAAGAGCGCAGCCTGCACAGATGACCCGTTTTATTTCTCCATCTGCTTCACTCGCGCTGTGGCTGGCAAACATTTCCTTAGATTTTTTTCAAGTGGTTGATGGGTAGCCTCAGCTTTTAGAACTTCTGTGATTTTTTTTTTTANTTGAGTGAACTCCGGGAGTTAGTGATGGACAGGGAGGCCTGGCATGCTGCAATTCATGGGGTCACAAAGTGTCAGACATGACTGAGCGACTGAACTGAACTGAAAATTAGTAGAGTAGCCCTAGACTGATAATATGCACTTGAAGTCTCTGATCAGTATAGATATAGTAGATTATTAATGATTAAGTATAAAATTTGAGTAAATTTAGTTGATGAAGAATCTCTTAGGGTAGGCTAAATAATTTGGGATTTTATGTTAACTATAAAGGTCATGACAATTTTTTAAGTATATGGAAAGTGATAAATTAATTTCAATCTTTCAAGATATCACTTTTGGTGCTCTGTGTATTGGGTAGTATGAACACAAGACTTGAGTCCCAGTATACATCAACTCAGACTTTTGCAATAATGTAGGTGAGTGTTGATGCCTCAGATTAAGCATTAGATATTAGGTCTTTGGGAATGAAAACTAGGCATTGAGTCTCTAAAGTTCCTTATAAGATATGAGAAAAATCCTGTTAGTGGTACATTTCATTAATTTATGAATTTATGAGTTTTTGAGTCTTCCTTGGTGGCTCAGATGGTAACAATCTGTTGTCAATGCAGGAAAACTGGGTTTAATCCCTGGGTCAGGAAGATCCCCTGTAGAAGGGAATGGCTACCCATTCCAGTATTCTTGCTTGAAGAGTTCATGGACAGAAGAGTCTGGCGTGCTACAGTCCATGTGGTCCCACAGAGTCAGACACGACTAAGCACCCAACAGTAGTGAGTTTTCCTGCTTTGCCTTATTGCATAATACTCTAATGTGTGAAAGTGAAAGTGAAGTCACTCAGTCGTTTCCAACTCTTTGTGACCCCCATGGACACCAGGCTGCTCCGTCTATGGGATTTTCCAGGCAAGAGTACTGGAGTGGGTTTCCATTTCCTTCTCCAGGGAATCTTCCTTACCCAGGGATCGAACCCAGGTCTCCCACGTTGTAGACTGGGTTTCCATTTCCTTCTCCAGGGAATCTTCCTTACCCAGGGATCGAACCCAGGTCTCCCACGTTGTAGACAGATGCTTTAATGTCTGAGCCACCAGGGGAAGTCCACTCTGATGTGTAGTTTTCTTAAATATACTGTTAATTAAAAATAAATGTGCAAAGGCAAATATATGATATTGTTTATATGTGGAGTCTTTTTAAAAAATGATACAAATGACTTGTATCCTAAGTCATGATAAAATGACTTATATACAAAACAGAAGTTGACTCACAGACATAGAAAACAAACTTATGGTTATCAAAGGGGAAATCAGGGGACGGTATAGATTAGGAATTTGTGATTAACATATGCACACTACTATATATAAAATAGGTAACCAACAAGGAATAGTTCTCCCTCAGTCTTAAGGGAGATCAACTGAACTACAGTCAATATTCTTCAGTAGCACAGTAGACTATACTCCTAAGAAGGACAAGAATGTGAAAAAAAATCAGTATTCACAGCATTGTTGTTCAGCCGCCCAGTCATGTAGACTCTGCGACCCCATGGACTGCAGCACATCATGCCTTCCTGTCCCTTTTCATCTCCTGGAATTTGCCCAAGTTCATTTTATTGCATTGGTGATGCTGTCCAGCCATCTCATCCTCTGACGCCCTCTTCCCCTTCTGCCCTCAATCTTTCCCAGCATTGGGAACTTCTCCAATGAGTCATCTGTTAGCATCAGATGACCAAAATACTGAAACTTCAGCTTCAGCATCAGTCCTTCCAGTGAATATTCAGGGTTGATCTCCCTTAAAACTGACTGTATTGATCTCCTTGTTGTCCAAGAGACTATCAGGAGTCTTCTCCAGCACCACAGCTTGAAGGCATCAGTTCTTCAGCATTCTGCCTTCTTTACCATCCAGCTCTCACAACTCTCGGAGAAGGGAATGGCACCCNCTTAAAACTGACTGTATTGATCTCCTTGTTGTCCAAGAGACTATCAGGAGTCTTCTCCAGCACCACAGCTTGAAGGCATCAGTTCTTCAGCATTCTGCCTTCTTTACCATCCAGCTCTCACAACTCTCGGAGAAGGGAATGGCACCCCACTCCAGTACTCTTGCCTGGAAAATCCCATGGACAGAGGAGCATGGTAGGCTGCAGTCCAGGGGTTGCTAAGAGTTGGACACAACTGAACAACTTCACTTTGACTTTTCACTTTCATGCATTGGAGAAGGAAATGGCAATCTACTCCAGTATTCTTGTCTGGAGAATCTCAGAGATGAGGGAGCCTGGTGGGCTGCCGTCTATGGGGTCGCACAGAGTTGGACACGACTGAAGTGACTTTGCATAGCATTTCTCACAACTGTATGTAGCCACTGGGAAGACCACAGGTTTTGACTTTATGGACCTTTGTTGGCAAAGTAGTCTCTGCTTTTCAATACACTGTCTAGATTTGTCATCACTTTCCTGCCAAGAAGCAATCACCTTCTTTTTTATGGCTGCAGTCACTATCCACAGTGATTTTGGAGCCCAAGAAGAGGAAATCTGTCACTGCTTCCACCATTTTCCCTTATATTTGCCATGAAGTAATGGGACCAGATAACATGATCTTTGTTTGTTTGTTTTGCCCAACCTATTTTTATTTTTTTTACTTTATTTTACTTTACAATATTCTATTGGCTTTGACATGAATCCACCACAGGTGTACACGAGTTCCCAATCCTGAGTCCCCCTCCCACCTCCCACCCCACAACGTCTCTCTGGATCATCCCTGTGCACCAGCCCCAAGTATCTTGCATCCTGCCTCTAACATAGACAGACGCCTCATTTCTTGCATGATAGTTTAGTATTTATTCTTAAGCCAGCTCTTTCAGTCTTATCCTTCTCCCTCAACAAGAGACTCTTCAGTTTGTCTTTGCTTTCTGCCATTAGAGTAGTATCATCTGCATATCTGAGGTTGTTGATGTTTCTCAATATTCCTCAATAGCACAGGAAACTATACTCCTATAAAGGACAAGAATGTGAAAAAAAAATCAATATGCACAGTATGTATAACCAAATCACTTTGCTGTACACCTGAAACTAACATAACATTGTAAATCAACTATTTACATCAATAAAAATAAATAAACTAAAAATGAATGGCAAATCATGGTGAAATGAACACTAATCAAAAATATTTAAAAAGTAATGCAAAAGAGGAGGCATTTTTAATTCCGAGATGTAGTATCTTAATTTATTAATAAGAGTAAAATATGATTTCCTTACAAAATATCTAGAAGCTAATAAAAGAAGGAAGTGTGATTTGTCTTTACAAGATAAATACTTTGAAAATTGTAAAAAAAAAAAAAGTCCTTTAAAATAAAAGAATTCTTGGTATTGCCATTCAATGAAATGTCTTCATATGAAATCCTTAAATGATAATCCTATGTCTGGTAAAAATGACTGTCACAGCTCCTTAATACTCAATGCTGAGTTACTATGCCCAGGTTTATAATTTCTCCTCCAGAATTAACTTTGGTCTTGTTCCAGCTGTTAACGGTGCTTAAATCACAGTGTGGCTTTAAGTCCCACCTCTGCTTAGATCATTACAAACTCAAGTAAATAGTCTGATACTGCAGGTCAGAAAAAAGTATCAACAAAATCCTTGTTTCTAACAGATTTCTCCACATTGCCCTGAAGAATGTAACTAATAATCACTAACAGAATAACTGCATCCAAGCTTACCTCTTAATCAAGTAAAATGACTACCTGACCATTGGGAAGGAAGTCTGCAGTGGTGAATAGTGTCAGGACACTTCAGAGAGAGCAAAGATTGTGTTCTCAGTGGTCCTTGCTTTGCAAACTGGCTCTGCATTCAACAAGATTTTAAGTTTTGAGAATCATTTACCTGATTACAAATGCTGATAAGTCTGGCTGAAAATAGCCTCGCAAGTATTAGATATGATGCTTGCAAACCATCATTAGAGTGTCTGATGCATGACAAGCACTTTGCACATTGTGACTATGTTTTTTGACCTGTTAAAACAGAAAATCAAGCTTATTTAATGTTGCCTTCAAAAGCTTAATGCCAGCAAAGTTGCTGATCAAATGAAAATGGCAATTGCCAGGACAGTTTATTTTACTATAAGATACNTCAGTTTGATTAGTTTTCTGTGATTGTGGTTTTCATTCTGTCCACCCTCTGATGGATAAGGATAAGAGGTTTATGGAAGCTTCCTGATGGGAGAGGCTGACTTATCTCTCTGGTCAGGGAACTTAAAATCCCTTATGTGTCTTGCAGCCAAAAACACAAAACATAAAATAGAAGCACTGTTGTAATAAATTAAATAAAGACGTTTAAAATGGTCCACACCAAAACATCTGTACAAAATAAAATAGACAAAAAATATTTAATAGGTAGAGAAACTAAATAGACATTTATCCAAAGGACCAACAAGTCCATAAAACTGTGCTCAATATCTATTCTTTGTGATCCTCAAGTCAAGATTATTCTGAAGTCACTGCATCCATTTTCTCATAACTTACTCCCTAATGTATTTCAGATCCAAAACTTTCTAGTCAACACTATTCTCTGAAGGTTAGAAATGACCTTGCAGCTATTGGAGCAGAAGGCGAGCTTGGTGCTAGTAAGTTGCGTGATCTCTCTTGTCTTGACAGTTTCTCTTCCGCATGGATCCCCGAGGAAGATGTGCAAGTAAGAGCAGTGGGAATAAGGAATAACGTGCCCGTGTGTATTCAGCCTTGCCCGTGGGCTGTATCCCTATGTAGCAAGTAAGAGAGGAGGTAGGATGGCTGGTCTAACTCTAAGCAGATCAGGCTTGGATGGACCCATAGCATAGATGAGAAACAATACCAGAGGAATATGGGCCCCAGCTGTGAGCACGGACTTTGCACACCTCCTGAGAGCCAGCCTTATTGATTACTTCCTCGTCCTATTTAGAAGGGAAGTGAGAGTGAGCGGTGCCAAGGCTAGGACATGCCTCCACCCTCCACCAACTCCTTCCTTTATCCTCACTGTCCCTCAGCTTTCTATTGTGCATGTGTGCGTGCTAAGTTGCTTCAGTCATGTCTGACTCTTTGTGACCCTATGGACCCACCCGCAGGGCTCCTCAGTCCGTGGGATTTTTCAGGCAAGAATACTGGAGTGGGTTGCCATGCTTTCCTCCAGGGGATCTTCCCCACCCATGGATCGGACCCATGTCTCTTACATCTCCTGCACTGGCAGGTGGGTTCTTTACCACTTGTACTACCTGAGAAGCCCACTCTCTACTGTGGTCAATTGCAATTTCCCATTTGGATATAAAACGGAAGTAAAAGCATCTTTTCTATTATTCTAGGATACATAAGAGATGTAAAAGCTCTCCTTAATGTCCAGCTCCCATGAGAAACAGGCTTCCCAGGTTGCTAGGTTGCTGGAGGCAGGTGCACTGCTTGGGGTTGTCTGGGCCTTGGAGCTGCTTTGACAGGCAGGTTGAGGATGGGGCAGTTTGGGAAGTAGGAGGACTTAAGTATGTAAAATTCTGAGTGCAGAGGCAAAGGATGTAGAGAATATGCTAGTCCTTTCAGAATAGTGGCTAAGCCAGCCTGCTGCCCACAGTTAAGCCTTCACAAGGAAGAACCTTTCTTGTGTCACCAGCCGCTTTGAAGTCTATATTAGATCCCTAACCAGGGATCAAACCCATGATCCCTATAGTGGACACACTGAGTCCCAACCACTGGACTGCCAGAGAAGTCCCTGTTTCTCTTCTTAAAAGGACACCAGTCTTATTGGATTAGGGCCCCACCCTTGTGACCTCACTTAACCTTCATCACTTCCTTCAAGTCTCTGTCTCCAAATATAGTCACACTGGGAGTTAGGGCTTCAACCAGTGAATTCTGGGGGGACACAATTCAGTCCCTAACACATTATAAGAGGTTGATGTGGAAGCATTAGGCATAAAAATTTCACTGGGTGGCATTGGTGGATGGGGTGATGCTCTCACTCCCCACTTGGACACTTCCCACTGACTCTGCATCAGGAACAAGCAGGGCTTATCTTGTCCTGTTCTCTTCCCATAAGAGTCCCTGTTCCAGCATGAAGGGAGGGTGGTTACTGCTCCAGTCACACGACATCCTTCCTGGGGTCCATGAGGTATTCAGGGTGCTCGTCTCCTCTTTCAGCTTGCTAGAACCTCCCCTCCCTCACTGGTTGAGGGTTTTGTTGACTTTTAAGAAAGTGCACACCATGAGAGCTGCAGGTCGAGTTTTATTTGGGGCAAAATGAGGACTGTAGCTCAGGAGATAGCATTAAAGAGAGCCCTGAGAAACCACTCCGAGGACACTAGGGGAAGAACTAAATACATAGGCTATATAGCTAGGATATATTGCAATAAGGGGCTTCCCTGGTGTCTCAGCAGTAAAGAATCTGCCTGCCAATGCAGGAGATGGGTTTGATTCCGGGTTGGGAAGATCCCCTGGAGAAGGAAATGGCAACCCACTCCAGTGTTCTTGCCTGGGAAAATCCCATGGAAAGAGGGGCCTGGTGGGCTACAATCCATGGGGTCACAAAGAGTCTGACTCGACTTAGCATCTAAACAACAACAACAATATTTCAGTAAAGAGCAGGTTATCAGGAACATCAAAAGATTATTATTAATTGAAGAAACCAGATATCTCGAGTTAAGGCATTTAGCACTTTTCTAAGTATGGGAAAATGCAAGAGTCTAAGCTCATGGAAATCATTCCTCAGGTATGCACCTGAGCTATCTGGGGCCAGTATCCTGTACTTTCACATCCTGTGCTCCCTCAGGGCTCACCATAGGGAGTGCCTGCAATCTAATGGCTGCTAGATGGCAGATGTTATTTTCAGCCCTGAATTTCCTCAGGGCTCACTGGCTCCTGTTGGAGGGCTGCAATTGCCGATGACTGTGATACTCTTGTTTACTGATATGGTAGGAAATATTCTTTTTCTCAGCTCACTCCTGAGCCATTGAGAATTTCCAAATTAGAGCCTTTGCTCCTACCGTGGTGCTGCCCTAGCTCAATGCTTTTAGGTCAGTCCCAGCCCCTACTTGATTCTGCCCTGGGTGATGGATTGCAACCTCCTGGAGAGTAAGCCTGTGTCTGTTCATCCCTCTCTTGCCCCACCGTACACCTCACATCTCCGCTTTTGGAATTGAGTCAGTTGATTGGAACAGAGTCTCAAGCAGACATTTCTTCTTCCTCCCAAGCTATCTCCTCATTACCTTTCTTTACCCATCATTTTTTCTGAATATGCCTTTCCTTCCTTTTATTTCACAGGGATTTTTATTGTTATTTTACCTCTTGGTGAAAGTTTCAGCTGGTTGGTCTTAACGAATGTCATGCAGTCCTGGCCCTCCCGCAGCTTCTTGCCCTCGTTCAAGTTCATTACTCTGACTTACATAGCAGTGGGAAGCAATCAGATGCGGTCCTGGGCAGGTTAGCTTCCTGCCTGTCTTGCTAAGTGGATCATAATATTGGAAGCATGGGGGAGGTTAGGAATGAGTCCTTATTGGAGTGAGTTTCATTGTTTCACTGTGCACTTACTCGACAGTTAAAGATTCATAAAATGATTTAACCAAATGAAGTTTTTGCATTCGGAGGTCGCTGCATTCTGTGAAGGGTCAGGGGAGGGCAGTCTGGGAAGATGCCCGGTTTACCTTTAGGGGACATGTGAATGCCAGCCTGATGTCTTTAGGGGACACGTGAATGTCCCTGCCTGATGTCACCCTGCCAGGCCTGGTGGAAGAGGGTGCCTATAGGATTGCATGGGAGAGACCTGGATCCTCTGAGAACTGACCCTCCAAGGAGAATTACTGAGACCCTCATTGCAGGCAGAATGGCAATTTGGGGAACAAAGAGCTTTCAGACAGTGGTCATTTGTGTTAAAGCCTCTAAAGGCCGTTTTTCCAGTTAACACTAAATTCCTTCCTAAGAGCTCAGTAGGAAAACATATTATATTCTCAGACTTTGCAGAGAGGTGTGAAACTGAAACAGAAATTATACTGGGGCCTCTGACATAGAGGGAGGCTTTGCAATGTGGGGGTTAATATCAAGAGTTCCAAGTTGCTCCTTCGGCAGGCATATACTAGCTGCCCAGCCTTGACCTAGCTCCTTTTAACCTCTTCTTGCTGAAGTTTTCTCAAGGGTAGAATGTGGAAGGGCAGAACCTATTCACAGTGTTGGGATGGAATCAAACACAATAATCTATGTCAGACCTTGAGTTCAGTGTCTGGCATATAGCAAATGTTAAATCAATATTTCCTATTACTTATTATGACTCTTTTAAATGCTTAATAAAGGCCTCTAGCAGCTGACCTGAGAGTTGATAACTGGACAAAAAGACAACTTAGATTTCAATTTGCCTCTTTGTGCCAGGAGCCACAGCACTCCCCAGCCAGGGAACACTGGGGTCAGATGAATGAGTGTTCCTGACAGAGTCATATGTCACCTGGCCTCCTGAGAGGGAGAAAAAGCACAGGCAAGCGGCTGGGTTGGGAATCACTGCTCTGCTCCTCTGTGTGAGCTTCTGCAAGTTACTGAACCTCTCTGTGCATCAGTTTTCTCATCTGTAAAATGGGCTACTGGCAGACTTCAATGAACTAGGCTGTGCATTGTCTTCCAATGATGCCATGGCATTGTGAATGCTCAGTGTGTTAGATGTTAAGATCATCACCAGACTTCCCAGACTTTGCCTCTGCCAGAGGCTAGTTTTTGTATAAGGAACTTAGGGAGATATCTCTGAAATTGTACTCTTCTCAATACTCCTGGGATGGATGCAGGGTGGGGTGGGGTGAGGGGCACGTAGGGCCAGATTGCTAGGAGCAGCTTTGATAGCTTATGGGGGGTTCCCAGTCCTGTCTGTCCTTTAAACTAGGATCTGCTGAAGGGGACTTTTATTCAGTCTGCATCTGAATAGAATCTTGTACTCCTGGCAAGACCAGTGCTGAGCTGTGTATGTGAGGGAGGAGTCTTTGTGTCCTGAGGGTCTGCAGAAAACATGCAATATGCGCATGCTCAGGAGCCAGAGCTGAGAAGATCCCGAGAGACGTAGAGAAAGTCAAAGAGGCATCCCTCTTATTTCTCCCTTGGCTCACTGATAATGCAAAAAAAGATGGAGGAAGGCCGTGGAGAATCACATTTTGACCAATAAAAAATCTGAGGTTCCAAATGTCTTCTGCTTAATGGCTAGAAACAAATCCTTCCATGAACCAGACCTCTCCGCCAACTAGCAGAAAGGCTCTGCCAAGTCCCCTGTGCCCCTGCACTGTACTGGCATCACCCTGGGGTTGCCCACCATGACCCAAGCTCTCCCCTTCTGGTCAAGGGTTTCGGTAGCAAAAAAGCTGCTTCCTTCACCGAGATCAGAATATGGTTGGAAGCATCACTCCCATTTGTCAACTTTGAGGCTGACGTTCTCAGCCAAGGGTACCATCTGTGAGTGCTCCTTGATGACTTTGACCAGGGTTCTGTGTGGACCCCAGTTCCACATGCTGCTCTCCCATCACCTGGGTTGGGGGGAGGTTTCAGAGAGGTGGGTGATCACTCTCCTCTTACCTGAAAGATAGATGGTTTAAAAACAGCCTCATCCTCCTGGGGAAATATATATTGCACAAACTTTGGTCACCCCCACCCCCATTCCATTCGGCTCCCTAGTGAGAGTGGTGCCTACTACATCCTGGCTAGAAGCTTGTATGAGCCAGCCCAGTGGAGTATTTTAGATAGGGTCTTATGAGGTCTTTGTAAAAGAATGATCCACACCCTCGTGCTTCTAAACCTTTATGAACTGTTGCCCTGGGTGACAGAAGTATGNGAGACCCTTTCCACGTGGACAATGGGTTTGAGATACTGAATATCCTCCTGAGATACACCCTCTGCCAACTTTTCTCTGTCCACCAGGACTCTCTCAGTGTTCCTTTTTGAGAGGCAGTGTAGTGTAATGGTTAGGGTCACAGGCTGCTTGTGAATTCTAGATCTGCCTCTGATGAGCTGTGGGACCAAAATCAGATTTCATGTCCTCCTCTCTGCTTCATTTTCCTTGTATTTAAAATGAAAATAATGATATACCTAACCTCATAGGATTAACTGAATTGTGTGATGCTCTTAGATCACTTCCTGACACAGGACAAGCAAGGTCTCAGTGTTTGCTGCTGTGACGATGATGATGTTTATGATGATAATACTGATGGTAGCTGCCACCATCGCTACATCAGACCCTCCTGCTACAGACTTCTGCATCTGGGCACGCCCCTTTCCGTCTAGCCCAGCGCAGTCTTCATGGCTGTATCACTCCTCCCCTTCCCCCACCCCTGTTCCTGTCGGCTCCCAGAATTGCACCTGATTCCCTTCCCTGTCTGCCTTGCCCTCCAGCAGTCACCTTCTCCATTCCCAGCTATATTTGCCCCAACACTGTGAGAGATGAAGGATGGAGACTGCAGAGTGTCTGTCCTTGGAGACGTTGCAAAAAAGACAAGCCCGCCATGTGGAAAGATTTAGACATTTATCTGCCTAAAGGCAAAACACTGAACAGGTGATCCTTCAAGGTCATGCCTGTGCTCAAAATCTTCCAAAGGCTCCACTTTTCCCTCAGGACAGAGTCCAGATTCCAAAGCTTCTTCTGATCTGCCCTGCTCACCCCTTGAAACTGGTGCCCCTGGCTGGGTTCAAGCTACCAGTGAGACTCCAAAACTACTGAGTCCCGACTATACATCACTTCCTGTGCCTCTACACCTTCCCACTGGGGCTCCCCTTGGCCCAGACAGCCCCTCCCTTCCCGCCTGCCTCCCTAAACTTGGGGAATCCCTTGGGGCCCCCACCCAGGGGTATAGCCTGCATGTCCTTCAGCCCCCACTGGGGAAACAAATGGCCCACCCAGCCTTGGGGACCTGCTCCCCAGTCCCCACAGCCTCTGCTTATCATGTGGGCCATCTGCTTAAAGCAGTGGTTTCTTGTGGTAACAGGATGCTGAGTAAGCATCACTTGTGACATCACCAAAGCACAACTTTTTGTTCTCTGTTGCTCCTTTACAACATTCAGAGTGGTCCCATTCACTGCCCCCAGATGAAAACCCTGATAGCCCATGACTTTTTGTTCACAAGACTCTTAAGAATTCAATATTTTGCTCATATGGAGAGCATAGAGCAAATAGAACAAGCATGATGTTACATAATACATTACCCATACTGAAGAAATGGTAACTGATACAATATTTGCTCCAGAATTTCTTAAGAAATTAAATATAGACCCAGGCTCATGTTCCTTCCTTTTGCCCATTATGCCAGTTGGTTTTTATCTTTTCTGCTCATATTTTTAGACTTTTACTATGTACGTATGTTCTATCAACAATCATTTATTTTACAGCTTTACATAAAAGCTATCAAATGGAGGTGAAGCCCACAAAGATAGACTTTCATCTCTATTCAGCCAGTTTCCTACACACTCTGTGTGTGTCTAGAACAAGATCTCATCTTAATGTTTCATCTAAATGGTGTAGTGTTGTAACTAGCTAAGATTTTGTTTTCATGCAAGATGCTTTTCAGTGTTTACCCATGCTGATGTATATAGACCTAGATGATTTTAAATGCTGCAAAGTAGTCCATTTTACCATCAGTGAGGTTGTCCATCTCATACCCTCCTCACTTAGATTATTTCCAGGTTTTTGTTATTATAAGGTAGTGCTGCTATGAAAATCTCCTTAAGTACCTGTGCATGAGTTTCTCTAGGACATATACCTGGGATTAGAATTGCTGTGTTCTGGAGGTACAAATCGTCAGCTCTGTTGAGAATTTTCCAATTGGTTTCTAAGACCTCATTTCAATTCACAACCCCACCCATATTTCATTTGGCCCTGCTTACTTGCATCCTTGGAAACAATCTTTGCCAACATGCACCACGTGAGATGGTAATTTCATAGTTGTCTTAGTTTGTTCTGCCTGTAACACTGGAGAGAATTACCATTTTCCCCCTATGAATATTGGCCATTTGGGTTTTCTTTTTTGTGATTTTCCCATTCATATTCTTTTTTTTTTAATTGAAGGATAATTGCTTTACAGAATTTTGTTGTTTTCTGTCAAACCTCAACATGAATCAGCCATAGGTATACATATATCCCCTCCCTTTTGAACTTTCATCACACCTCCTCCCCATCACACCCCTCTAGGTTGATATAGAGCCCATTCTTGAGTTTCCTGAGCCATACAGCAAATTCCCGTTAGCTATCTATTTTACATATGGTAATATAAGTTTCCATGTTATTCTTTCCATACATCTCACCCTCTCCTCCTCTCTCCTCTGGTCCATAAGTCTATTCTTTATATCTGTTTCTCCACTACTGCCCTATAGATAAATTCTTCAGAACCATTTTCTAGATTCTGTATATGTGTGTTAGAATATGATATTTATCTTTCTCTTTCTGACTCACTTCACTCTATATAATATATAATAGGTTCTAGGTTCATCCACCTCATCAGAATTGACTCAAATGTGTTCTTTTTATGACTGAGTAATATTTATTGTGTACCACAACTTCTTTATCCATTCATCTGTCGATGGGCATCTAGGTTGCTTCCATGTTCTAGCTATTGTAAATAGTGCTGCAGTGAACAATGGGATACATGTGTCTTTTTCAACCCTGATTTCCTCTGGGTATATGCCTAGGAGTGGGATTGCTGGGTCATTTGGTGGTTTTATTCCTAGTTTTTTAAGGAATCTCCATACCATCTTACATAGTGGCTGTATCAGTTAACATTCCCACCAATAGTGCAAGAGCATTCCCTTTTCTTCACACCCTCTCCAGCATTTATTGTTTGTAGACTTTTTGATGATGGCCATTCTGACCGATGTGAGGTAATATCTCATTGTGGTTTTAACTTGCATTTCTCTAATAATGAATGACGTTGAGAATCTTTTCATGTGTTTGTTAACCATCTGTATGTCTTCTTTGGAGAAATGTCTGTTTAGATCTTTTCCCCACTTTTTGATTGGGTTGTTTGTTTTCCTGGTATTGAACTGTATGATCTGCTTGTATATTTTGGAAAGTAATCATTTGTCAGTTGTTTCATTTGCTATTATTTTCTCCCATTCCAAGAGTTGTCTTTCCACCTTGCTTATAGTTTCCTTTGCTGTGCAAAAGTTTTTAGGTTTAATCAGGCCCCACTTGTTTACTTTTGTTTTTATTTCCATTACTCTAGGAAGTGGGTCATAGATAATCTTGCTTTGATTTGTGTCATGGAGTGTTCTGCCTATGTTTTCCTCTAAGAGTTTTATAGTTTCTGGTCTTCCATTTAGGTCTTTAATCCATTTTGAGTTTATCTTTGTGTGTGGTGTTAGGAAGTATTCTAATTTCATTCTTTTACATGTAGCTGTCCTCTTTTCCCAGCACCATTCACTGAAGAGGCCGTCTTTGCCCCCATTGTATATTCTTGCCTCCTTTGTCAAAAATAAGGTATCCATAGGTGTGTGGGCTTATTTCTGGGCTTTCTGTCTTGTTCCATTGGTCTGTATTTCTGTTTTTGTGCCAGTACCATACTGTCTTGATGTCTATAGCTTTGTAGTATAATCTGAAGGCAAGAAGGTTGATTCCTCCAGCTCCATTCTGCTTTCTCAAGACTGCTTTGGCTATTCGGGGTCTTTTGTGTTTCCATGTGAATTGTGAAATTTTTTGTTCTAGTTCTGTGAAAAATGCCGTTGGTAATTTGATAGGTGATTGCACTGAATCTGTAGCTTGCATTTGGTAGTATAACCATTTTCACAATATTGACTCTTCCTACCCAGGAACATGGAATATCTCTCCATCTGTTTATGTCATCTTTGATTTCTTTCATCAGTGTCTTATAATTTTCTGTGTACAGTTCTTTTGTCTCCTTAGGTAAGTTTACTCCTATTTAATTCTTTTTGTTACAAGGGTGAATGGGATTGAGTCCTTAATTTCTCTTTATGATTTTTCATTGTTAATGTATAGAAATGGAAGTGATTTCTATGTATTGATTTTGTATCCTGCAACTTTGCTAAGTTTTCTGATTAGCTCCAGTAATTTTCTGATACTCTCTTTAGGGTTTTCTATGTACAGTATCATGTCATCCACAAGCATTGAGAGTTTTACTTCTTTTCTGATCTGGATTCCTTTTATTTCTTTTTCTCCTCTGATTGCTGTAGCTTGGACTTCCAGAACTCTGTTGAATAATAGTGATGAAAGTGAACACTTTCTTAGGGGGAACACTTTCTTATGCCTAATCTTAGGGGGAATGCTTTCAGTTTCTCACCATTGAGAACAATGCGTGCTGTAGGCTTATCATATATGGCCTTTACTGTGTTGAGGTAGGTTCCTTCTATGCCCATCTTTTGAAGAGTTTTAATCATAAATGGGTGCTGAATTTTGTCAAAGGCTTTTTCTGCTTCTGTTGAGATAATCATATGGTTTTTATCTTTCAATTTGTTAATATGGTATATCACATTGATTGATTTGTATGTATTGAAGAATCCTTGCTTCCCTGGAATAAACCCATGGTTGATCATGGTATATGAGTTTTTTTTATGTGTTGCTGAATTCTGTTTGCTAAAATTTTGTTGAGGATTTTTGCATCCATGTTCATCAGTGATATCGGCCTGTAGTTTTCTTTTTTTGTGTTATCTTTGTCTCGTCTTTGTATCAGGGTGATGGTGGCCTTGTAGAATGAGTTTGGAAGTGTTCCTTCATCTGCAATTTTTTGAAAGAGTTTTAGAAGGATAGGCATCAGCTCTTCTCTAACTGTTTGATAGAATTCTCCTGTGAAGCCATCTGGTCCTGGGCTTTTGTTTTTGGGGTGATTTTTGATCACAGCTTCAATTTCAGTGCTTGTAATTGGGTTGTTATAATTTCTATCTCTTCCTGGTTCCGTCTTGGAAGATTGGACTTTTCTAAGAATCTGTCCATTTTTTCCAAGTTATCCATTTTATTGCCATAGAGTTGTTCATAATAGTCTCATAATCCTTTGTATTTCTTCATTGTCTGTTGTAACCTCTCCTTTTTCATTTATAATTTTGTTGATTTGATTCTTCTCTCTTTTTTCCTTGATGAGTCTGGCTAAAGGTTTGTCAATTTTGTTTATCATCTCAAAGAACCAGGTTTTAGTTTTATTAATCTTTACTATTTTTTCTTTCATTTCTTTTTCATTTATTTCTGTTCAGATATTTATAATTTGTTTCCTTCTACTAATTTTGAGGGTTTTGTTCTTCTTTTTCCAGTTGTTTTAGGTGTACAGTTAGGCTGTCTATTCGATGTTTTCCTTGTTTCGTGAGGTAGGATTGTATTGTTATAAACTTACCTCTTAGAACTGCTTTTTCTGCATCCCACAGGTTTTGAGTTGTGTTTTCATTGTCATCTGTTTCTAGAAATTTTTAAATTTCCCTTTTGATTTCTTCAGTAACCTGCTGGTTACTTAGAAACATGTTGTTTAATCTCCATGTGTTTTTGTTTCTTACAGTTTTTTTTTTTTCTTGTAATTGATATCTAGTCTCATAGCATTGTGGTCAGAGAACATGCTTGCTTAAATTTACTGAGGTTTGATTTGTGACCCAAGATGTAGTCTATCCTGGAGAATGTTCCATATGCACTTGAGAAGAAGGTGTATCCTTCTGCATTTGGATGAAATGTCCTGAAGATATCAATGAGATCCATCTCATCTAATGTATCATTTAAGACTTGTGTTTCCTTATTCATTTTCTGTTTTGATGATGTGCCCATTGGTGTGAGTGGGGCGTTAAAGTCTCCTCCTATTATTGTGTTACTGTCAATTTCTCCTTTTATGTCTGTTGTTATGTTTGTCTTATGTATTGTGTTGCTCTTATGCTGGGTGCATAGATGTTTACAATTGTTATGTCTTCCTTTTGGATTGATCCCTGGATCATTATGTAGTGGCCTTCCTTATCTCTTGTAATCTTCTTTATTTTAAGGTCTATTTTGTCTGATATGAGGATTGCTACTCCAGCTTTGTTTCCTTCCCATTTGCAGGGAATATACTTTTCTATCCTCTCATTTTCAGTCTATATGTGTCTTGAGGTTTAAAGTGGGTTTCTTGTAGCCAGCATATATATGGGTCTTATTTTTGTATCCATTCAGCCAGTCTGTCTCTTTTGGTTGGAGCACTTAATCCATTTACATTTAAAGTAATATATGTTCCTATTGCTGTTTTCTTAATTGTTTGGGGTTGATTTTGTAGATCTTTTTTCTTCTCTTGTATTTCTTGACTATATAAGTCCCTTTAACATTTGACGTAAAGTTGGTTTGGTGGTACTGAATTCTCTTAACTTTTGCTTGTCTGAGAATCTTTTGATTTCTCCATCAGTTTTGAATGAGATCCTTGCCAGGTACAGTAATCTTGGTTGTAGATTTTTCCCTTTCAGTACTTTAAATATATTCTGCCATTTCCTTCTGGCCTGCAGAGTTTCTGCTGGAAGATCAGCTGTTAAGCATATGGGGTATGTTACTTGTTGCTTCTCGCTTGCTGCTTTTAATATTCTTTCTTTGTGTTTAGTCTTTGTTAGTTTGATTAATATGTGTCTTGGTGTGTTTCTCCTCAGGTTTATCCTGTATGGGACTCTTTGTGCCTCTTGGACTTGATTGACTATTTCCTTTTCCATGTTGTGGAAATTTTCAACTATAATCTCTTCAAAAATTTTCTCATACCCGTTCTTTTTCTCTTCTTCTTCTGGGACCTTAATTATTCAAATGTTGGTGTGTTTGATATTGTCCCAGAGGTCTCTGAGAATATCCTCATTTCTTTTCATTATTTTTGCTTTATTCTGCTCTTCAGAAGTTATTTCTGAACTGATTAACTGATTCATTCTTCTGCTTCATATATTCTGCTATTGATTCCTTCTAGAGTATTTTTAATTTCAGTAATTGTGTTGTTTGCCTCTGCATGTTTATTCTTTAATTCTTCTAGGTCTTTGTTAATTGATTCTTGCATCTTCTCTTGCAAGAATTCTTGCATTTTGCTTTCAAGGTTTTTGATCATCTTTACTATCATTATCCTGAATTCTTTTTCAGGTAGTTTGCTTATTTCCTCTTCATTTATTTGGACTTCTGTGTTTCTAGTTTGTTCCTTCATTTTGCCTGTTCATATTCTTTGCCAAATNCTTCTCTTGCAAGAATTCTTGCATTTTGCTTTCAAGGTTTTTGATCATCTTTACTATCATTATCCTGAATTCTTTTTCAGGTAGTTTGCTTATTTCCTCTTCATTTATTTGGACTTCTGTGTTTCTAGTTTGTTCCTTCATTTTGCCTGTTCATATTCTTTGCCAAATTTTCAATTTGATGATGTCTTTTTTCTTATTGATTTGTTTGACTCATTCTTCTACTCCCACTTCTGGGTGACTCAGTTCTCCTGAGTACTAGTAAAGGTAGAGAGAATAATTTCAGCATGTATTATAAAAAACTCAAACCAAATCACCACTTCCCCCAAAGAGAGAATTTCCATTTTTCCCTCGGTAGCAGAATCTAGATGAAATGAGTAAAGCAGTAAAGATAGCATGGCTCGGTAACTGCTGGATGGATAACCCAGTGGTTTATTTCTTATACTGGTATAGCCAGTGTCACTGTATGTTGGAACTGGTCTGCATTGCCCAGATGCTTTTCTGAATCTGGGGGGACAAATTAACCCTTCTATATATAATTCAAAGTGTTTGCCTTCATAATACTATCTTTTTCTATTTTTGCTATTGTGATTCTTTAAGGGGGACTCACTAAATCTCTCTTCAAGTTACTGTTTATTTCATGGGGTGAGCGTTCCCAAAGCTGTGGTAACCCAGCATGGATTACATACCTTGCAGCCTTAATCGAGCATTTAAACCTGTGTGGTTGGACTCCTACTATTTTCTCAGCCTCCTGATTTATGTGCTCAGAAGAATCCCACCATTTCACACTTCTGCCTGTTCTTTCTTGCTCTTCCCTGCATCCTCCAATGAGCTATGGCTTTTCTGCAAGGCCTGGAGGACCTGTTTTGTTCTCTTTTCCCTGAGCCTAATAACCTCACTGACTTCACATGTTTTTCTTGACCTCATCACAACAGAGTTTCTTTTGATTCATTTTTGATGCTTAATAGTTTATAGACTTTTTTGGAGAAGATTAGCTACTGTTATCTTTTGATTTGGTTTATTATCTCTCCAAATTTTTAGATTCTTATGTATTAATATCTGCTCTTTTAACATAGTTCCTCTCTATGTATTTTCAACATTTCTGTGTGTTTTTTCTTTGACTTGTTTTTAAAAGTAGCATATAGCTAGATTTTTAAAAACCCGGCCAGTTTGTCTGTGTTTAAATAGATAAGTTTAGCCTACTTCCTCTGTGTGTGTCCTTGTGTATGTTTAAGGACTATAAACGATTTTGGACTTATTTGTACAATCTTTATCTTGTGTTTTCTGTTTACCATTGGGTCAATGACATTGTCACCCATTAAACAAGTTACTCCCTTTATTATTTCCTGCTTGAAAGCTATACATTGTGCAATTTTGCTGCTTAGGCGCTCAGTCATGTCCAGCTCTGTGCAACCCCATGGACTGTAGCCTGTCAGGCTCCTCTGTCCATGGGATTCTCCAGGTAAAAATACTGGGGTGGGTTGCCATGCCCTCTTCCAGGGGATCTTCCCAACCCAGGGATCAAACCCAGGTCTCCAGCATTGCAGGCAGATTCTTTACCACTGAGCCATCTGTTTAAATTGTATTTGTGTTATTTGACATATAAAATATATGCTTAAGAATTTTCAACAAAATTCAGAATTACTTAGCCTCTGTAGGATCCTAATAAGTTAGACAATGGCCACCTCTTTCCTATCCTTGATAATTGTTGTCTAGAATTTGGGTGATGCTGATCATCACCGAGGGCACCTTGGCCCATACCCTGGTGTGCCTGCATTCTCTGGCCTCCCTAGAATTAGTGTTCTCTCAACCCCAGGGGTGGTTGGAAACTCGTGGCCTCCTCTCCTGAGTAGGAGTCTCATAGCTGGTGCTCCCTCCATCCTCAGTATTGTCCTCTGCTTCTCCTCCACCAGCTCTGTAAAGAACTCTCAAGAGTCCCCGATGTTGTCCAACAAGGTCTCAAGATTTAACATGGGCTGGAGATGCATGACTGCATCTGGTTGAATGAGGCTTAGCCATAGAAGCTGATTTTTGAGGGTTTATTCTGAGAAGTGAGTTCAGATTCCCACCAAGACACTCATGGTAGGGAAGTTTCCAGACTTAAAGAAGGAAATTCAGATCTTAAGCCTGTTTGCTTTAGCACATGTGTGTGTGTATCAGCCACTAGGTGTATTAGTCTGCTTGGCTTTGATTTGGGAGCTGGTAGACATGAAGACAGGTGGTGTTTTCTTTGCATTGCTTTCTCTAAGCACCATGGTATAAATATGTATCAGGTAAACCCCTGAAGGTTCCATCACCCATGGGACAGGCCTGTCAGCTAAGTATCATATACGCGTCCCCCTGACTGTAAAATCTGGTGGGAGGAAGCGGGTAAACCTCTTTCCGGTTTTAAGCCCTCACCACCAAGCACAAGTATTGTCAAATAGGATAAGTGTCCCAGTTCACCTCCCACCTCTGGGGACNCAGCTAAGTATCATATACGCGTCCCCCTGACTGTAAAATCTGGTGGGAGGAAGCGGGTAAACCTCTTTCCGGTTTTAAGCCCTCACCACCAAGCACAAGTATTGTCAAATAGGATAAGTGTCCCAGTTCACCTCCCACCTCTGGGGACATCTCAGTCAGTCCTCACCTGGCTCTCTTTTTCCAGCTGATATGAACCTGGGCTAGGTTCCATGAAGACATTTGTAGAGGATACTGTTGCTTGAAGTCAAAGTCCCCTGATATTTCTGTTTGGGGAGGGACTGCCCTGGGAGAATGAGCAGAGGTCAGCACTGAGAGCTTGTGGTTCCAGACCATTCTTACCACTCATCTCTGTAAAGGAAACACTGCCTAGGGTGTCCAGTCCAGCTGCCAAATTTGCCTTTTCCTCTGGTTTCTTAACCTACCCCACCTGGCGACACTATTTGTCCATGACCCTTTAGTCATTGGCATGACCAACTGGGCAGCTTTTTCTCTACCCTCAGTAAGTTTCACACCCCTCTGTCCCATGACACTTTTATTCTTGACTGAAATCACTGTCCAAAGTCAAGAGATGACTTAAGTCCAAGTACCAAAAAGGAAAAAAAGATATTTATCTCAAGAACCCTCTAAATCAGTTGTATGTAGCTGGAAATTGTCTCTCATGGAACCCTAAGTCTGGTATAGAGTATACTTGAGATCTCAAATAGAAACACCTTAATACAGCTGATAATACTGTGTTTCATACTGGAACTGATAGGAAAAAAAGCTGAAGGAATAAGAGGGTATGAAAGTCAGGGCCCAAGCAGGAAAGAAGCTAAAAGATCCTCAGTTCCTCTCATAAACATGTACCCCAGCCGCAGCACCTCTCCTGGGCCTGTCTATCTGGGGTGCGTCTGCACAGAGAAACACGTCTAGATGTGCACAGCACCTCCTTCCTGAGGAGAGGCATTGAGCTAGGCACTGACTGGGTTAAGAGGAAGGCTCTGCAGATGTGAAGGCTGACTGTGGCTCCTGGCTGGAGGACAGGACCTTCTTCCCCCAGACCAAATGTTAATGAGAACACAGAACAAAGTATATCAGGAGCCTTCGTCCCAGCTCCCACAACTGCTGCCCAGCTGGAGCCCATGCTGGCCTCCAACCAAATTGCTAATCTGATCATCTCTACCTGGTCCTGGTAGGGGCCGCAGGGCCGTGAGCAGAGCCCAGAACCAAGTTGTGACCAGCTCTTCTCCCCCAGGGCTGGGGAAGTTGCTTCCCATTGACAGCAGGACTGGAGAACACAACATCTGCTCCTACATTTTCTGAGTCACAGCTGTCTCTGCTGCTGGCTCATTTCTTAGAACTTGCCAGAATCTGCCCACTTATTCTTGCCAACTCATCCAGGTCACAGAGGATCACAGCTGTGACTATTGTCCACAGATTCAGTCCAAGAGCCCTTAGGGATGGAATGATCAGTCAATAGAGTAGCAGGAAAAAACACCCAAGGGATCAGTGAAGCAAGGGCCTGAAAGTCAGGCAGAGCCTGATCATTTATTCCTTCCTAGGAGTCAAGCAAACAACATGGTAGTTCTGCCTTAGCCTTAACCCTAACCGGCTGGAGAAGACGCTTGAGAGACCCTCGGACTGCAAGGAGATCAAACCAGTCAATCTTAAAGGATATCAACCCTGAATATTCATTGGAAGGACTGATGCTGAAGCTGAAGCTCCAATACTTTGGCCACCTGATGCAAAGAGCCAACTCATTGGAAAAGACACTGATGCTGGGAAAGACT
>SJYV01056333.1:3790713-3893256 GCA_006410875.1 Neotragus pygmaeus
ATCAGCCATAGTTATACATATGTCCCCTTCCTCTTGAACCTCCCTCTCAACTCTCGCCCATCCCACTCCTCTAAGTTGATACAGAGACCCTGTTTGAGTTCCCTGAGTCATACAACAAATTCCCATTGGCTATCTATTTTACATATGGTAATTAACGTTCCATGTTATTCTCTCCATACGCTTCACCTTCTCCTCCCCGTTCCATAAGTCTATTCTCTATGTGGAAGACAGATTCTTAACCACTGGACCGCCAGAGGAGTCCCTGAGCAAAGTAACTTTGATGTCAGATACACAGTGTTTCTTTTCCCCACACATGCAACAGAAAGCAAATACTCATTGTTAAAGCATCCCATGAGGAATTCAAAACTAGCTGGATGTCATTGTTGAGCTTTGGGCCTCTGTAGCCCTGGAAGGCTGAAAGTTTTAGAGGGCTACAGAAATTCTAATAATTAGGGTCCAGATATCTGGAGGCCCTTGTGTGTCCATTTGCTTGGATCCATTTGTGGGTATTGAGCTTATAGATTAAATATTCCTTCCCTCTTGTTTCTTCACTTGTACAATGGGGAGAGTAGTATGATACTGTTTCTTTCAATCGTTGTGAAGATCAAATGAATAAGGTACATAAAATATCTAATTTGGTTCTTAGTGCATAGTGGGTGCTCAGTGAATATTTGTTTCTTGTTTTGAGTCCTTCCCACTTCCCCTCTAATGTACTAATACTTCTGTGGAACTTTCTAACTTAAGATCTGTGCAAGTACTGACAATCTTTGCTATGGAGGATTTGCTTTGGTTTCTCAGGAGGATGTTAATCCTGGGGTGGAGAGTTAGGTGCATTTTGACATCATCAATTGTCTCCTCTTTTTGGCTTCTTTGTCCCCCACGCCTGCCCCCCTGCTTTATTGAGATGGAACTGACACCTCACATTGTGTACATCTAATGTGTACAGTGCAATGATTTGATGCACATATATATTGGGAAATGATTCTCACAGTAAGATTCAATAAGACCTCCATCATCACCTCCCATAGTTACCTTTTTTAATATTGTTGTTTTTGTGATAACATTTAAGATCTACTCTCTTAACAATGTTCAAGTATACAATACTATGTTGTTAACTTTAGTCAGCATACTATACTTTAGAACCCCAGNGCACGCGCGCGCGTGCGAACGCTTGGTCATGTCGGACTCTTTTCGACACCATCAACTGTAGCCCCCCAGACTTCTCTGTCCAGGGGATTTCCCAGGCAAGAATACTGAAGTGGGTTGCCATATCCTTCTCCAGGGGATCTTCCTGGCCCAGGAATCGAACCTGTGTACCCTGCATCTCCTGCACTGGCAGGATTCTTTACCACTGCACCACTTGTGAAGCGCTTTTATACTATGCCTTTTAGGAAAATACACTCTTCTCCCACTTACATGTCTTCTTTTATGGCTGTGCCTGCAATTCCCACTCCTACCGTTGCCTTTACTCTTTCTTTTGCTCAGTTACTAGTTTTGTTATCAGACCTAAATTGCCTTCAGGATGTTTCTCACTAGTTACTTGTGTTTGCTGGGAATGGGGAGGAGTGGCGTCCACTGCCTTGGGACCTAAGCATTCAAGCCAACCTGAAATTAGCTCTCAGTTTTTCAGAACTCATAACCCTCAGTCCCTTGAGCTGATGGACATGCGTTTTAAATTGTAGATCTATCTGACTGCTTGGCAAAGACTGGGCTTTCTCAAATGGGAAAATGCCAGATGATGCTGGCTCGGGCTCTTCCATGAATAAGTAGAGCTTCTTTTTCTTGGGTTTTTATTGAAAATGTCATGAGCTTTATTGCCTAGTGTTAAAGCATGAGGACAACGTGGGAAATCACTTTAACTTCCATTCAGAGAATGCTGTCTTGCCTGCCTGATTCCAGAGGGCACAAAAAGGCAGCTGGCCATGCAAGAAAAGGGTGTATTTTGCAAATATGAGTAGTAAAACTCTAGTTACAATTTTGTATTTCGTTTTTTAAGAGCCTGGAAGAACATCTGCTTGCTGCAACCTTTTAACTTGTCCTGACATATTGGAGTTATGATACAACTTAATGGAACAAAACAAATTGATGAGGAAGAAAATAATGGGTTTTGCTGAGTCAAAATAAGTTTGTTTCATATTGGAAGGGTATTGTTTTCTCATAGGAGTAAATAAATATTGAATCTTGGGATTATAAGGGAGCAAACACGTCACTAAATGAGGTCTTTATGTGAGATCCTAGCCAAGTGATTATCCAGCCTATGTTTGGTTATATCCACTGCCAGAAACTCTTTCTCTGCACTAGAAATGTATTTCTTAACATGGATGGACCTAGAGATTGTCATACTGAGTGAAGTAAGTCAGAGAAAAACAAATATCTTATGATATCACTTATATGTGGAATCTAAAAAAGTTATACAAATAAACTTATTTACAAAATAGTGTCACAGATGTAGAAAACAAACTTAAGGTTACCGGGAGGGAAAAGAGGAGGAAAGGGATATACTGGGAGGGTGGGATTGAAATGTACACACCACTATATATAAAATGGGCTTCCCCGGGTGACTCAACAGTAAAGAATCTGCCTGCCATGCAGGAAACATGGGTTCTATCTCTGGGTTGGGAAGATCCCCTGGAGGAGGGCCTGGCAACCCACTCCAGTATTCTTGCTGGGAAAATCACATGGATAGAGGAATCTGGAGGGCTACCGTCCATGAAGTCGTAAAGAGTTGGACACGACTGAGCACACAGAATGCGCATATACAATACAGATAATTAATAAGGACCGACTGTATAACACAGGCAGCTCATCCCGATACTCTGTAATGACCTATGTGGGAAAATAATTTTTAAAAGAGTGGATATTGGTATACATTTAACTGATTCACTTTGATGTACAGCAGAATCTAACACAATATTTTAAATCAACTATACTCCAATACAATTTTTAAAAAATATACATATTTCTTACATTAAGCCCCAATTGATCCTGTTACAGCCTATACTCAGTCTCACTTCTAATTCAAAAGGATGAGTCAGAATTAATTCTCCTCTCTTTTACCTGACAATGTGTAAAATATTTACAGACAGCTTTTTTATTTGCCCTGTCTTTTTTTCTTCTCCAAGATAAACTTTTCTGTTCCTCTGTTTCCTGTGTACCATTGTTTACTTTTTTCCAATAATGCTATCTTTGATTCTCATTTCTTGTGAAAAGAAGCCTCCAGAAATGAATAAAACATGTTTCCTCAATCTTCATAAAGGCGAGCATCCAGAAATGAATAAAACATGTTAGGCCCTGCATGATGGTATGGAATTATGATTTTTTTTTGGCCTGCACTTTTATTCTGTGCCAGGAGGAGACATTGCTATGATTTATTACATATTCCAGGATGTATGTGTTTATTTTGTTATGTGCAATATACCTTGATTAAAAAATAATTAGTCTGCGAAAAGTACATAGACCACATTAAGTAAGATCATTTGTTTTTATACACGTGATATGTATGCACCAGAATATTTTCCAAAATGGCTGTACCATCTTAAATTCCCATCAGCAGTATATGAACGTTTCAGTTGCTTGAATATCCTTGCTAGCACTTGATCTCTCAGCTTTGATTTTTTTCTTACATTTTAGCCACTCNTATGTATGCACCAGAATATTTTCCAAAATGGCTGTACCATCTTAAATTCCCATCAGCAGTATATGAACGTTTCAGTTGCTTGAATATCCTTGCTAGCACTTGATCTCTCAGCTTTGATTTTTTTCTTACATTTTAGCCACTCTAGTAGGTATATAGAGTCACCTCATTATGATTTTCATTTGCTTAATCTTCTTAGTGATGCTGCTGCTAAGTCGCTTTAGTAGTGTCCAACTCTGTACGACCTCATAGACAGCAGCCCACCAGGCTCCCCCGTCCCTGGGATTCTCCAGGCAAGAACACTGGAGTGGGTTGCCATTTCCTTCTCCAATGCATGAAAGTGAAAAGTGAAAGGGAAGTCGCTCAGTCGTGTCTGACTCCCAACGACCCCATGGACTGCAGCCCACCAGGCTCCTCTGTCCATGGGATTTTCCAGGCAAGAGTACTAGAGTAGGGTGATAAGTATGTTCAAATCTCGTACCCGTTTTTTACTGTACTATTTTCTTATGATCAAGTTTGGGAAGTTCTTTATATATTCTGTCAACTGTTTGTTGTTTATTTGTTTTTTAAAAGCAAAAAAACAAGTATTATTTTCCAAGTATTTTATGCCAGATTATGGCATCTGTTTTCATTGTCTTAACAGTGTCTTTTTAAAAAAGAAGCCTTCTATTTTTGTGAAGTCCAANAACCATCGAGTTTTCTGTTTTTCTGTTTGTCTGATAATGCCCCAGCCTCCAGCAGAGTGGTTTGCTGTAGATCAGACAGTCTGTGGTTATCTGTTGTGACTAACAAGTATCCCAAAGTAGGAGTATCTTTGGGGCTTGACACACAAGCCCTTTCTCTTTGTGGAGAAAGCCAATTGAAGAGGTCAGTTAAGGTGTATGGAAGTGACCCTGTCTCTTATACACATCTCATTTAATTGTTTTAGGTTTAACATTTGGGTTGAATCCATTTTTAATTGCTTGCTCATTATATTATCAAAGTAAACATGTAAATGACTTCCAAAGATATTTTTCCCCAAACAGTTCTTAGTGAAAGCCAATGACATTGTGTCAAAGAATATTTAAGAAACAGCTTCTATTGGGGAAGCTGAACCAAGGGCATATCTCTCTGCTATTCTCTTGTTCTGACAGAATTCAGTGATAGATTAGAGTGTCTAGAGGAAGGTTGTTGGAGGTTTTGAAACTTATAAAGTTGCACATAAAATTAATCCAGTTGAATTGTTTTGAGGATAACTAAGGAGACAGTGACCACCGTTTGCCCTACCTGCCTTGCTGAAATGTTAAGAACAATTTTCCTAAAGCAAGAGTCCACAAAGTATAGCCCAGAGGCTCAGTCCAGTCTGTCACCTGTTTTGTTAATAAGGGCAATGTAGCCACACTAGTGTGTATTGCCTAAGGATACTTTCTCATCATAATAGTAGAGTTAAGTCGTTAGGACAGACCCCATGAGGCTCACAAAACAAAATATTTATCACTTGACCCTTTACAGCAGAAGGGATGGATTACATATCCTTCAGGATAACCTGAAAAAATAAACACTGTCTCACTAGGTGTCTATTGACCATTGTGTTTGTTGGAATTCAACGCTACACTCCCTGATTATGAGCAGATATACACTGTTGATGGTTATATGCAGAACTCTGTATCTGTAACAGTTGCAAGCTCTAAGAAGCCCACGATCTTGACCTGAAAGCTACCCTCCTTTCCCTCAGAGAGAAAAGACCTTCTAGGTTTGTCAATATCAAGTTATCTTTGCAAAGTTATTTGGAAATCAACAGAGTGATCCTGGTGTTCCCTTTTGTGTCTCAGAACGAGGCTGAAATAATTTTAAACTGGGAAATACTACAAATGGTCATTCCCATACACCCAGCTCTGAACTTTGAACAGCGTGGCTTTTGGCTATGGTCGTGATTGAAAATGAGTCTCTGGGAAATGGGCAAGGTGATTTTCTTCATAGAAAATTAGCTATAAGCCGTTTAAAAGCACTTAATGTTTGTTGTTACTGTTTTTTAATAGCAGGTTGGGAGCCCTTCTTTCTAAAATGAATTCAGTGTCTGTTAAGACTGATCCTAATTCCTGATGGTAAAATCATGCTGTCTGCAAACAGAAAGGTTTTTAGTTTTCCTTTCAGAAGGTTGAAGGAAAGGGCACACACGGAGGATCAAGCTTTTCCAAAAGTAATATCCAAGCAATTAACAGCTCACTTTTAGAAAAATGTGAGCCAGAATCCATTCTCTTTTTCCCTCAATTCTCAAAAACTATTTCTACCAACTCAGACTCTAGCAGTGCCGCTAGGGTGCTGATTCAGAGATCAACCGAAGTCAATAAAATCATGGTATTCTATAGAGATTTCTCCTTAGGGTGATAGAATATTGTATTGCTCAGTACTGGAGAAGTCCTACTAAAGACCACCTACCTCATTTAGAATATTGTCTGAGGAGCCCAGACTTGTGATTCATATAGAAGAAAACAAACATTAACGAAATAGTCAATCAGTTGAATACATCTATATTTCAGGGAGATCACACACTGTCTTTTTTTTCTTTGATGGAAACACTTTTAATTTGTCAAGGACTAGACCCTGAGCTCCTCTGTCCATGGGATTCTCCAGGCAAGAATACTGGAGTGGGTAGTTGTGCCCTCCTCCAGGAAATCTTCTCGACCCAGGGATTGAACCTGCGTCTCTTACATCTCCTGCACTGGCAGGTAGGTTCTTTACCACTAATGCCACCTGGGAAGCCCATAGAGTCACACAGAGTCAGACACCACTGAAGTGACTTAGCATGCAGATCCTGAGCTCAGTGTGATTAGAATCCTCATTTTCTTGTTTATGTCCTCCATTCCTTGCTTAATGCCTATCACAGTAGGCAATGAATGAATGCATAGATGGATGATTGAAAGAGTACTTCCTGGACTGAGTTGAAAAATTGCCTGAGCAATCTCTAAGAGCTTAGTGGTATTAAGTATGCATATGCCCAGAAATCCCAGGCTGGATATTGGTCCTACAGACATCCTCACACTGGACATATAAAAGGATGCTAATTATGGTCTGTTTGAGATACTGAGTTGGATGTAGCCTAGGTGTCCATCCCTAGCAGAATGGTTTAGTTCATGTTTATAATATGAAACACTTTGCAACAATTCAGGTGTACTTATATAGCCTTGTGGATGAATCTCAAAAGTATACAAAACACAGTTTTGTTCATAGCATGATACATTCATGTAGTGTCAAGCCTGTGGGCACTTAACACGTATTTTGAGGCAGTGTTCCAGGGACAGTTTAACATTATGGATTCTGGGGCCAGACTTCATGGGTCTGAATCTCAGCTTAGGTGAATTACTTAATTTCTTTGTGCCTCAGTTATGTCAGTACCTAACTGTGTTGTAAGTGAAGCATCTAGAACATAAGTGACCCACAGGTGTTATCTGTTACAACGATTATTACAAAAGAATATGAATAAAGATGTGTCAAACACATTAGAGTGTATGATCAAGAGGTGAGGGAAGGGAGTGGGATTTGGAGAAGAAGGAAGGAGGAAAAACAAGAAAAGGAAGAAGAAAGTTACTTAGAGATTACTATGAGGGGCAGGTGACTTTAGTTTGCAACACTGGTAAGAGCACACTTTCCAGGTTTCCGTGGTATCAGATATTCTCAAACTTTAATAACAGTTTCAAATCTTGAATACCCATGTCTGGGTCTGCCCTCATTATAGTATTTGAAAGCCAAACTTAGATCCTTATGGAAGACTTTATTGTACCTGAATCTTCCAAGGTTCCTAGACATTGTGTAGAATTGATGAAATCTCTGCCAATTGCTTCTGATTTCACTTTTCCTTGTCACTTTGTTAACCTCATCAAGGTTTTTTGTGTTTTTTTTTTTAATTTTTCTAACAAATCAAGCATTGGTGATCAACATTTGCTGTGACATCATATAGATAAAATTGGTGTTACATTTTCAGCCATTTGTAGATAAGATTTAGAAGAGAAATCTTTTCCTCAAGACAGCCAAGATGGAATTTTCAAATGTCTTTAAATAATCAAAATCTTCTAGTGGAATTTAAAATCTTCCTAGTCAATCTTAATGTTTTGAGTCCCTGATCTCACCAATATAAAGGATTAAAAGGAGGAGAGATAGTCACTCTTTATATAGTGCGGAATATCCATCCAAACGTTGGTAGCAAGCACAGGGGGACCAAATACAGCTGGGTCATGGCCAGCCATTCCTCAACGTGAGTGAGGTTTGTTACAAGTTATTCACTCCTACTACATCAATTTTTGTGTGTGCATATGTGAGTGGATTCAGGTTATTCCTGTAATGATTTACCTCTCCATCATTTGCATTTTGTATCAGAATTTCACGAGGAAATAGAATACACCCAGATACAAATAAGGAGGTGTTAATGCAGAGATTGTTTACATAGTGTAGGCAGGTTACTGGAAGAAATAAGAGATTTAGTTCAGTTCAGTTCAGTCGCTCAGTCGTGTCCGACTCTTTGTGACCCCATGAATCGCAGCACGCCAGGCCTCCCTGTCCATCACCAACTCCCGGAGTTCACTCAAACCCACGTCCATTGAGTCGGTGATGCCATCCAGCCATCTCATCCTCCGTCGTCCCCTTTTCCTCCTGCCCCTAGTCCCTCCCAGCATCAGAATCGTTTCCAATAAGAGATTAAGAGACTAATATAGTTGGAAGATATTCGCATCCCACCAAGGACTGAAGGGAAAGGGTTACTGGAACCCCATTAGAGTTGGAAGAGTGCCACCCGGTGAGAACTAGGGTCATCGAGGGACACAGCTTCTGCCAGAGTAACGTAGCCCTTCCTTCCTTCGTTCAGTTGCTCAGTCATGTCTGACTTTTTGCTTCCCCGTGGACTGCAGCACACCAGGCTTCCCTGTCTTTCACTATCTCCAGAAGCTTGCTCACACTCAGGTCAATTGAGTCAGTGATGCCATCCAACCATCTCGGCCTCTGTTGTCCCCTTCTCCTCCTGGTTTCTATCTTTCCCAGCATCAGTCTTTTCCAATGAGTCAGTTCTTCACATCAGGTGGCCAAAGTATAGAAGCTTCAGCTTCAGCATCAGTTTTTCTAATAAAAATTCAGGGTTGATTTCCTGTAGGTTTGACTGTTTTGATCTCCTTGCAGTCCAGGGGACTCTCAAGAGTCTCCTCCAACACAGCCCTAGTAGGAAGCAAACAGAGGAGAAATACCCCAACTTCTCCCTGAGAGTTCCATCATTGTCTCCCATTGGCCTAACCCAACCAATGGGAGCAAGGCTGTGAAGGAGATGCAGCAATAGGGGTTAACTTCCCAGAGCCTAGGACAGGGAGGTGCAGAAAATGGATTGGAGGGATGGTAGAGAGAGAATTTTCAGCATTCATTTTCATTTCATTTTTTTTTTAACAAGGAGAGAAAGGAGTTTGAGAATTTCATTAAACAGTACCCATGGGAATGTCGTACAAGTGTGAACATAATCTACTAAGCATTTTATGTCAGAAAAGAGATTGGGAATTGCTGGGCTGAGGCTGACTCCCAAGGTAGAAATAAATATAAGTAACATTTTCCTCAGATAAATCTCATATGCTATCATTGAGCACAACTGGGTGCTATTT
Source organism: Neotragus pygmaeus (assembly GCA_006410875.1). Lineage (NCBI taxonomy): Eukaryota > Metazoa > Chordata > Mammalia > Artiodactyla > Bovidae > Neotragus > Neotragus pygmaeus. The sequence continues at coordinate 3,799,960 of SJYV01056333.1, forward strand.
ATAAATACATCTGAAAGGCAAATTTCTATTACGGTTTAAATATCTGTCTTTAGAGGAGAGGTCCCCAGGGAATGTAGGCTCCATTTCTGATCCCCTGTCTGTCTTCTTTGCCATTGTATACCCAGCATCCAGCACAGTGCCTACCGTTGTGAGTGAATTAATGGGAAGTGATTTTTCTGCGTCTTAAATGTTCTCGTATGGACTCAGCGGATTCACATCCATTACAGAGAAAATTAAAGTGACTTTGTGTATTATGTAGAACTCAAATAAATGATCTTAATATCTTGGTCGGAGAGAAATATAGGTGTTTGCACCTTGATGGTAAAGTGAAGGGATATAACTGTGAAGACATACTATATTCGGTTTGCCGAGGAGTGGCAACAGATGCTGGTATTATAAACCATGGAGTCTGATTGTGGTCCCCTGTGCCAATAGAGATAGGGGTGGGGTGGCAATCATCTCTTACCTTTGCTGCAAATATTCCCTGCACGTATCCATCCCCTTCCCCAAAGCTAGAAGAGTTAAAAATCAAATACCTGAAATATATAGAGGTGTCCTAAACTCCAAGTTTCTTCTGCACATACAATATTCAAGCTCATTGGGAATATTTGTGTGCCTCAATTCTCCATGTTCTGGGAAACGATTCTTAGTCATTTAGGTAGACATTCTGAGGATGCAACTAAACATGATTAAAAGGGAGTTGAGGGAAGGGAACCATCGAGTTTTCTGTTTTTCTGTTTGTCTGATAATGCCCCAGCCTCCAGCAGAGTGGTTTGCTGTAGATCAGACAGTCTGTGGTTATCTGTTGTGACTAACAAGTATCCCAAAGTAGGAGTATCTTTGGGGCTTGACACACAAGCCCTTTCTCTTTGTGGAGAAAGCCAATTGAAGAGGTCAGTTAAGGTGTATGGAAGTGACCCTAGGGTCTAATCTCTCAGTCAGGAAAGTGCTATGGGCGATGTCTATTGTGAGGCTGGGTGGGAGATACAGCCCTGTCAAGGTGGGCAGTGAGGGGTCAGGTCCTTTGGCAGCGAAGGAGCTGCCCTTCTGCTGGGTTTTACCGACATGGCAACACAACGTCTAATGGAGGGAACTTCATAATGTGGCTGCTGCTCTGTGAACAATTATAAAGTGTGAGCAAGTTGTCCTGTGTATCCTGTCCTTTCTTGGGGATCACAGACATAGGATTGGAGAATCCAGGCTCTATTGTTTTTGTGTAATTCAGAGAACTTTACTAAGATGGAAGGGAGAGTCAAGTCCCTTAGAGAAGAAGTAAAAGGGTCTTCCCTTCTTCCCAGAACTGGATAATCCAAGTGTCTTGGGCCAGCCAATGAGGCCCTTAACAAATGGGAAGACCATCCACAGGGGCCACACTGAGATAGTTTGATGTGCCTCTATAATGAGGCCAAGAGTCAAGGTTCTTCTGAGAGGGGAGCAGATCCAACCAACAATGAGCTCATTTCAGATGGGTCAGGATGAGGACAGGACAAGGTGCCCAGCTCCCAGCCCGCTAGTGTCCTCCCAGTGGACTCTCCTCACCCCATCTCTCCTCCACTGGCCAGTGGCCCCCAGAACCAGCTGTAGGAATTATAGTAGAGTGTACAAGCTGAAGCTCTACCTTTCAGCCAGAGGGGCAGGAAAGGTGGGGGCTGCTGGGCACACACAGAGAGGAGAGACCTTGGAAAAGCAACTTGATGAACTTGTATGGACCTCCAGGCTCACCCCCAGGTTACACAGTCATGGGTCTCACTCTGAACCAAAGTCTTGGAGAACTAATTCATAGTGTAGACCATCACTCGGGTTCCAGACTGGCTGGCAGATGGCACACACACACAAGACAGATCTAAACAGCACTGCAGAGACTTTGTCAACTGAATCTGATGTTGGAACTAGTGGATCAGAATTTGTGGCCTTGGTGTTAGGCGAAGACCTTCATGACCTTGACCTTAGGTTAGGCAAAGAGTTCTTTGACATGACAACAAAAGCACAACCCATAAAGGAAAGAAAGTAAAAAGATCAACTGAGTCTCAGTAAAAGTAAGAGATTTGGGACTTCCCTAGTGGTCCAGTGGCTAAGACTGCACTTTCAGCGCAGGGGTCAGAGAACTAGATCCTACATGCTGCAACTAAAGATTCCATATGCCACAACAAAGATCAAAGATCTCACGTGCTCCAACTGAGTCGGCACGGCCAAATAAATAAATAAAATATTAAAAGAAAGAAGACAGACTACTGCAGGCTGTACAAGGGACAGTGGTACAGACAGCAGTCAGTGTAACCTCAGCGAATTTCCCAAACATCAAACGTACTAGAGTAGATTCAAAGAGGAATTTCCCAGTCTTAAATAAAAACGCTCGATTTCTCCCCCCTCTGTTTATAAAACCACCACCAACAAAATCCAGAGTATCAATCACTCATTTCTGTCTCACTCACCTCCTAGAAATTGCCTCTGTATGCTGAGAACTGAAGTTACTTAATCAGTGACTTACAATCAGCTTTAAAATTTGTAAAGCTGAGCAGAGCGTCCTATGTTGGCTGTGATCAGTATGGGTGACAGTAGCCTGAGGGCTCTACTTGGGGACAGGAAGGGAGGCAAGTTTGGGGAGCAGTGTCTTTGGGGATAAGCAGTGTCTTTGGGGGTTTGAGTTTTTGAATTATTTCTTTCCTGAGTTTCCTACAGCAAAAGACTGTCTTTGTTTTATTCGTCAAACCTTTTCGTTTTACTGTTTAATGCCCTGATATCAGATTTCTTGATGTTTTCATCTTTCCAGAAACAATAATGATAAATGTCTTGGAGTCAAGAAAAGTATTAGGTTTAACCATGAATCAAAGAGTCACAGTCCCACCCAGTTTCTATCAGCCTTCTCCAAAGGGTAAATCAGAATTCTTTAACAGAAAATGGAAGAGGACTGTCAATCTAACCTGAGTGACTGTTAGATTGCTTGGGTGTTTAAACCATGACTTCCTCTGAGATAAAAACAAGATGATTAATTTCAGAGTGTCTCTCGGTGTCTCATTTAACTTTCCCCACTCTCCACAGATTCATAAAGCTCCCGCAAAGGGAGATGAAGGGCCCGGCTATCAAAAAATAAAAAATATAAATGCTCCTGGCTCACCGTGTCTGCATTGCTAAGTTCAATCAAGACTTTGAATTGAAATAACACAGAATCATAAAATTTCCAGACACCCGTGTCTGCAGGCTTTGCCTTGCTGGCTGCTCCTCCCCCGCAGCATAACACCGTCACCCCAGCCATCACAAAAGGGGTTCTTTTCTGCTACTGAAAAGCCAGAGATGCAGACTGCTCGCTCTACACGTTCCAGATTGGGGGTTTTCAGTGAAACTGCCAGCTCTAGGATCATGAAGGACCACCAGGCTGCCAGACTGTACAAGCTGACTTCAGTCTCAAGCACCCAGGTCCTCCTGAAACATGTTATTTTTCTGATCTTCCGCCTAGGGACAATCATCCACTCATTAAATACATCCTAGTCAGGTCTGCGAGAATCTATCTCCGGCCTATGTGGCTCCCCAGAGTTACAGGGTATCATAGGCCCATTGAACTTGGATCCCCTGAACCCTTATGTCTATCCCATACCCTGACCTGATACTGATTAGTTTGTTTTGTTTTGGAATATAATTGCTTTACATTGCTGTGTTAGTTTCTGCTGTGTAATGAAGTGAATTAGCTACATGTGTACACACCCTCCCTCTTAGACTTCCCACTCCCCCACCATCCCAGGCACTTAGGTCATCAAAGAGCACTGAGCTGAGCTCCCTGTGCTCCACAGCAGTTCCCACTAGCGAGCTATTCTGCACATGGTAGTGTATGATTACTTGGTTTTTGACTTGAAGAAAACTGAAACTGATGTGGCCTGTTCCACGTCCTACGTGGAACAGTGGGAAAGCACTCATGTTGGAGCTTACCAGACCTGGGTTTGAACTCCAGCTGGGCCATTTACTATGTCATCTTTAAATTCACTAGTTTTCAGAGCTCACTTACAAAGTGGGAAGCATGCCTATCTCACTGAGCATCTGGAGGCTTAAATAAAAGAACAAATAAGTTCATCAGCTTGATGATAAAAACATCTTAAGATAACCCTCACCCTAAAAAGCAACAAGCAAGACTCATACAGAGTGAAGCAAGTCAGAAAGTGAAAAACAAATACTGTATATTAACACATATATGTGAAACCTAGAAAAATGATACAGACGAACTTATTTGCNAACCCTCACCCTAAAAAGCAACAAGCAAGACTCATACAGAGTGAAGCAAGTCAGAAAGTGAAAAACAAATACTGTATATTAACACATATATGTGAAACCTAGAAAAATGATACAGACGAACTTATTTGCAAAGCAGAAATCGAGACACAGATGTAGAGAACAAATGTATGGACACTAAGGGGAGGAAAAGTGGGGGGTGGGATGAATTAAGAGATTGAGATTGAAATATTTACCCTACTGTGTACAAAATAGATAGTTAGTGGGAATCTACTATATAGCTTAGGAACTCTACACGATGCTCTGTGATGGCAAAGAGAGGATATATGTATACGTGTAGCTGATTCACTTTGCTGTACAGCAGAAGCATAACACTGTAAAGCAACTGAACTCCAGAAGGAAAAAAGCAAAAACACAAAGGAAAACCAAGCAAAACAAACTCTGTTCACACCCCACTCCCTCTGACTTATGACTCTTACCTCTTCTTTCCACGGAAAACCCTCCAGAGAGTAGTCTAGCCCACTCACTACCACCAGTTCCCTTCTTGCACTGACTCCTGAATCCCCTCTGATCGCCCAGAGTCCCGTTCCTGCCGTTCCATAAGCGGCTCTAGTGAAGGTCACGGATGACCTTCACGTTGCTCAATCCAAAGGTCAAGTCTGATCCGTATATTCTTGGTCTTCCAGCAGCCCCAACACAATCAGCCATGCTGTCCTTGAAACGCCCCCTTCACTCGGCTGCCAGGATGGCACATGCTCCCATTCTCTGTGTCTCCTCCTTCTCCACCTCCTTTGCTGAGCCCTCCTCACCCTGCTGCTAAACCCTGGGGGCCTTGATTATTCTTGCTGCTGGAATTACCCATGCCCGTGGATTTAAATACTTCTCTATGCTAAAGGCTCCCAAATGTATGCATCTAGATGTCTGCCCTGAACTCCAGACTCCTCTGACGTCCTCACTTGGTTATTTATTTTTATTTTTGACTGTGTTCAGTCTTCATTGTTACGAGCAGGCTTTCTCTGGTTATGATGCAAGGTTTTCTCACTGTGGTGGCTTCTCTCCTTGTGGAACACAGGCTCTAGGCACGCAGGCTTCAGTATCTGTGGCGTGTGGGCTCGGTAGCTGCACCTCTAGAGCATGGATTCAGTAGTTGTGGCACACGGGCTTAGTTGCCCCATGGCGTGTAAAATCTTCCCTGACCAGGAATTGAACCTGTGTCCCCTGCGTTAGCAAGAAGATTCTTAACCACTGGACCACGAAGGAATTTTGTTATTGCCTCACTTTGTTATTGCCACTGTGACTTCACACCCCACATCCAATCTGCCAGCAAATCCTCTCAAGACAAATGCAGAATGTGGTTCCTTCTCCCCTCTCCTCCTGGTTCGAAACACCATCATCTCTTGCCTGGATTAGTGCAAGAGTTTCCTCACTGATCTTTCTGCTTCTGGCCCGACTTGCCCCACTTGATCAACACAACCAGAGCTACCATGTTACAATGTGAGACAGACTCTGTCACTCGTTTGCTCCCCGTTCAGTCTGTTTGAATCTATTTCTAAGGCAGGAATAGAGCTGCAGATGTAGAGAACAGACATGTAGACACAGTGGGGGAGGAAGAGGGTAGGATGAATTGGGAGGTTAGGATTGACACATCACCAGGTGTAGAATAGCTAGCTAGCCAGAACCTGCAGTATAACACAGGAAGCTCAGCTCGGAGCTCTGTGATGGCCTGGAGCCATGGGATTGGGTGGGGAGAGGCTCAGGAGGGAGGGAATATATCTATGCTTCTAGCAGATTCCCTTTGTGGTATAACAGAAACTAACACAACATGGTAAAAATTTTTAAGTGTTAAAAAAAGAAAAGGAAAAACCCTCCCCGGTTTGCCTGTGCTGCCTTCTCCTCTATTCCCACCTTCACCTGCTGCAGCCAGGCCCGCTTCCTTGCTGCTCCTCGCACAAGCCTGCCCCAGGACCTTTGCATCTGCTATTTCCTCTGGGTGGAAAATCCTTCCCCCAAACACCTAAGGGTCCCTGTTCTCTTCAGGGGCTGAGAGGTCTTCACTGACCCCACTATCTACAGCAGCATCTCCTTTCCTCCTGTCCCTTCCTTGGCCTTGCTTATCCACCTTGTCCTGCCTTTGTTTTTCCCAAAGCATGCCTCACATTCTTTCATAAAATGTGAAGGCTTTTTCTTAATGTATCACCTGTCTTCCTTCACCCAAAGATAAGTTCGTTCGGCAGGTTATGAAACCAGTGCCTCAGTTTTCTCATCTAACCAAATGGAGGAAAAGCCCAGTTTTCATGCCACCTCCCAGGGACATTGTGGGAGGTGTTTAGTAACATTAAAATTGCTATCTAGATGTAAGGCATTAATTCTACCATCGTCATTATTAATGAAGTTTCCGTGCTGTTCCTGCTTCTACCCTCTCTGGATAACTATCTTCTGGGAAAGTTTTCCTTCTTTTTGCAATTGGAGAGGCAGCCTGAATCTTTCCTCACCTGAAACAGACAGTATAGCTGGCGATGAGGGGGCCGTCTAGGCCAAGGAATGGGATGAGTGGCCCTGGCCAAGCCACACTGTGCTTCAGAACCTTAATTTCCAAAATGAGGTACATATAAGATCTCAGAGCTGATAAGTTCAAAAAATAATAGTTATGCAATTGCTTACTCTATATAAAAGATCTAGGATAGTGACGAGGCACAGAGTGCTAATGTGGACCTGTTCTGGTTGTATAACCTGTGACCTTGGGTGCATTATCTTACTCCTCTGTGCCTCTGTTTCTTCAAGTGTAAAGCAAGATGCTAATAGAACCCATCTCCTAGGATTGTAGTGTGGTTAACTCACCAGCCCTTACAGCAGTATCTGGTGATACCAGTAAATGTTGCCTATCTTTATAAGTATTATTATTTCTAAAGTATGAAGTGCCAGGCCAAAAAAAAATATTGTTTTTATGTTACTATATATTCTTTTTATNATCTCCTAGGATTGTAGTGTGGTTAACTCACCAGCCCTTACAGCAGTATCTGGTGATACCAGTAAATGTTGCCTATCTTTATAAGTATTATTATTTCTAAAGTATGAAGTGCCAGGCCAAAAAAAAATATTGTTTTTATGTTACTATATATTCTTTTTATATGGGGGCCAGTGAAAAGTGATTTAAAGGATTAAGGAGACTTCCTTTACGCATTTATTGAATCCTAACTACCCACTAAGAGCATTTTAAAGAGATGTTTAACAACCAAAGTCAAATTTATATATAAAAGGCCTCACTCTCAGTCTTTTAGAATTCTTCTGATGTCTTTTGATAATTCTCTTAGGAAAGAATAAGTGACAGAAATCAGAAGATTCAAGGAGTCTCTGGTATAAAGTGAGAGATGATAGGAAGGGTATGTGAGCTGAGCTTGGTTTGCACCCAGACTGCAATTAAAACTGCATTTCATGGGGGTCTTTCCCAAAGGGATTTGGGGGTAATCATTAGCTCTTTATAGACATTCTTCTAAGTTGCTTCCCTTTTGTGAGTCTGTTTCCACACTGTAAATTTGAGAGTAATAGTAACTGCCCTAAAAATGATAGCAGTCATTCTCTATTCCCCTCTCATCTTTGCTTTTCTAACAATCATAATCGCAGTTGTTCCAAAAAGCCAGGTCCGCTCTTTCCTCTGTGGTTGAGTTGCAACTTTTTTGGCACTGCTGACTCTAATCCCATCTTGCCAGACCATCTTCTCCCTCTTTTTCAAGGTTGTCCCTCATTATATTCCACTGGGAGAGGGGTCCTTCCTGGGTGTCCCTAGAAACATACGTCTGTACCACCAGAGGACTGGCCACGTGATATGGAATTTGTTCCTGCGTTTGTCAGTCTCTGTCATTAGCCGCAGGCCCTCCTACCCCCTGGAATCCTAATGCCTAGCACAATGCCTAACACATAAATGACACTCAGTACATAGTTCTTTCTCAGGAAATTTTATTTACAATTATTCAAAACACTTTCCCACATATCTTGGAAGAATTGTTATGCAAATAAAATACCATAACAGATGTGAAAACATCTTAGAAAGCTAAAAGCACTATGAAAACCATATATATTAAGAATGAAATAGACCTTTCAGAAATGCCTTGATAATGTGTAAAAGAGAAAAAGAGGTAATTGCACCTGTCTTTTGTCAATGATATAGCTGTTTTATTTGCCTAAAGTGATCATTTAACCCCTCTAAATAATACACCCATTCTCTTACCAGAAATGTGTGCTGATGGCATCTACAATGCACGGCACACAGCTGGGTGGAGAATGCAGAGAAGAACAGAGTGGAGGAGATAATCTTTGGGCACCAACAAGTCAAGGTAGAAAGTGTGGAGGACTGACACTCTGCACAAGAAGTGCAGAGGCATTTACAGCATTTAGAGGGGGAGACACTTCCTACCACTAGCAAAGCAGATTTTATGGAGATGGCTTGAGGGGTGAGTACGAGCTGGACAGGTCTTCCTGATGGATTTTGAATGTGAAGGTGAGAAGGAGGCAGGGGGTCCACAGTGCTGAGCTGACAAGAGCAGGTTGAGAACTTAGTTTCAGAAAGAATGATCCTAGCAGATCGTGCAAGGAAGACTGGGCATCAGTAAGGATACTCCTGTAAGAGTGTAGGTAGGGACTGAGAGGGTCTCGTGTAGATGGAGGGCAGAGGACAGGTACAGATGTCGTAGAGGAAGCAACGATTTCAGTTATATGTAGGAGGCCACTGGGAAGAAGTTGAGGCATCAGGGTGGAACCAGGAATATGAGGGCGTGAGCACGAGGATGTCATGGCTCAGGAAAGCGCTGCCAAGTGGCCTCTGATTTCTTCCGTTTAGCAGTTGCACTCAGCGTATCTAATTCACCAGATCAGTGACTTGATTAAGACACAAGAAGGAAGTTGCTGCAAAGGCGAGGCTGTTCATTTTTCATGCTTCAGCAAGCAATTGTTTCCCTTCGAGATGCCCTAGAAAGCAGACTCCATTCTGGGGTGGTCCTGCCCCGGTTCTCACTTTGCAATCAGCAGCTGCATCTGTTAGTTTGGGCAAGTGATTGATGGCTGAGGCTGCCTCCTGGGGCGGGGGTGGAGAGGGGAAGGCTGCAGCAGTTTTGACAAACTAGAGCACAGAAAAAAAAACCAAGAAGAAAGAAGATCCACAATTGTTCAGGTCACTTGACTGCATTTCAGAGTCAAGGGCTTTGATTTCAACTGCTGGATGAACCAAGCAGAACAAGCCATCGAGCCAAAGCTGCTGGTTTTCTGGTTGTTATCTGTGTGGTCTTATATGGAATGTGACACCTTCAAGTCCAAAGAGCATATTTTGAGATACTGTAACAAGCCAAACTCCTCTCTGAGTTCTCTTGGAAGCTGGAAAGCCTTGTTCCTCTTATTTACTTCTTCACTGAAGTGTTTTCCTGAAACCGCTGGGCGCTAGATCAAATTCCAGGATGTCATCCAAAAAAGTGTGTTGTGTCCTAAGGGTGGCTGTGGTAGTCATCCTTTAATAGAGTCATTAAACCCATAGCTATTAAGAGCCTACAGTGTGCCAGGCAGGCTTCAGAACCAGTAGTGAATGAAACAGAGGGAGAGACAGTTAACAAACAATAAACTTGTAATTTATTTAGAAGTGCTAGGGTGAAAATAAAGCAGGGCTCCTTGGGATTAGCTGGTCAGGGCAGGCTTCTCCAAGGAGGTGAAATGACCGGGAAAGGAATCGAGGGTGGAGCCAGCTTTCAGAAGGACAGTGGGAATGGCATTCTGTGCAGAAGGAACTGCAAGTACTGGGACTTCCCTGGGGGTCCAGTGGCTAAGACACTGGGCTCCCAATGCAGGGGGCCTGGGTTGGATCCCTGATCAGGGAACTAGATCTCAAATGCTGCAGCTAAGAGTTCACATGCCCCAACTAAAGATCCTGTGTGTGACCAAATAATAAAATTAAATTATAAAACAAAGCTTCTGCTGCTAAGTCGCTTCAGTCGTGTCCGACTCTGTGTGACCCCAGAGACGGCAGCCCACCAGGCTCCCCTGTCCTTGGGATTCTCCAGGCAAGAACACTGGAGTGGGTTGCCATTTCCTTCTCCAATGCATGAAAGTGAAAAGTGAAAGTGAAGTCGCTCAGTCGTGTCTGACCATCAGCAACCCCATGGACTGCAGCCGTCCAGGCTCCTCCATCCATGGGATTTTCCAGGCAAGAATACTGGGGTGGGGTGCCATTGCCTTCTCCGATAAAATAAAGAAGGAACAGAAAATATAAAGTCCTAAGGTGGGAACTTGGCATGTGCCTCTAACAGCAAGACATTCTGTCTGGCTAGAGCACAGTGAGGCAGCAGATGGGCAGGGGAAATCAGAGGGAATGTCCAGGCCACCATGGAGCCTGGATTTTACTCTTCCTCTGGTGGTACGCCTTTGTGACTTTAAACAAAGGTTTGTCCTGATTGGATCCATGGTTTCCAATCCATCCATCCAAAGGCTGACTCTGGTGATTTTTGGGGATTGGGGTATGAGGGACACAGGGAGTAGATTCTTTGAGCAAGAGATAGTCTGGAGTTTCAAAAGGCATGGTAGTGACAGCCAGAGATGTAGATCCTACACTCAATCCTTCTACCTGTCCATTTGTGACCCTGGACTAGACCCCTCCCCCATCCCAGTTTCCTCATCTGTAAAATGATGGGGTGGGAACAGGTTATATCCAGGATCTCTCATCATTCACCCAGGTCTGAGCTGCAGGATAAAACCAGCAAGAGCAAGTATCCCTGAAGAGCTTCCTCTCCAGGAGGTCAGGGAACAGTGTCATTCTCCTGAATGTCCATCATCTTCACGGCCAGTCCTGAATGTCCATCCCTGTCATGCTGTAATAATGACAAACTGGCAGCAGAGAAAACAAAATCTAATGGTGTCCAGAGGAGCATGTGTTTGCTACTCCTGCCCAGGTAGCACCCTTGTAATATACAAGTTTCATAGAGCTGGAGCATTTTGAAGACCCATCAAGTCACCTTTCATTGGCCATGTGCCCCTGAGGGGAATTTTTTTGGGGGCCTCAGACAGTAAAGAATCTGTGGGCAATGCAGGAGACCCGGGTTCAACCCTGGGTTAGGAAAATCCCCTGGAGAAGGGAAATGGCAACCCACTCCAGTATTCTTGCCTGGGATATCCCATGGACAGAAGAGCCTGGCAGGCTAGGCTAGGCAGTCTAGGGCTAAACAGTCCATGGGGTCACAAAGAGTCAGACACAACTAAGTGACTAACACCTTCACTTTCCTTTTCAAGGGAGGGGTTACCAGGACCCCCTGGCCCCACTCAGAGCAGAGTCCAGGCAGAACAACCCTTTCTCTGCAGACACACCGTGCCCAGACCCGGCGCTGAGTTACCTAATTGCCTACCATCTTCCCCAGGTGCTTGCTCAGTGAGCCCCTTCCCATCAGGCTCCACCAGCACATCCTCTGCGAGTCTGAACCAAAGCTCGGAGTTAGGCTCCCAGGGAATGTATCACTGGATTTACCTCCATCCCTTCCTCCCTGGGGAGAAGGCGATGACAACCCTACTCCAATACTCTTGCCTGGAGAATCCCATGGATGGAGGAGCCTGGTGGGCTGCAGTCCATGGGGTCGCAAAGAGTCGGACACGACTGAGCGACTTCACTTTCACTTTTCACTTTGATGCATTGGAGAAGGAAATGGCAACCCACTCCAGTGTTCTTGCCTGGAGAATCCCAGGGACCGTGGAGCCTGGTGGGCTGCCGACATGACTGAAGCGACTTAGCAGCAGCAGCAGGTTCCTCCCTGGAAAGGAGGAAAAGAAAGCACACCAGATGCTTCTCTGAGAGGAGGCTATCTTAGGAAGCTTCTTCATCTCTGTTGTTTATGCTGCTGTTGGCCTTCCTCTCATCGGATCAGATGTCTTTCTTTGGAACTAGATTATCTTTTGTTTGTTTGCTTGTTTTGGCTCTGCTTCATGGCTTGTATGATCTCAGTTCCCCAACCAGGGATTGAACCTGGGCCCTAACCACTGGACNCTGTTGGCCTTCCTCTCATCGGATCAGATGTCTTTCTTTGGAACTAGATTATCTTTTGTTTGTTTGCTTGTTTTGGCTCTGCTTCATGGCTTGTATGATCTCAATTCCCCAACCAGGGATTGAATCTGGGCCCTAACCACTGGACCGCCAGGGAATTCCCAGGACTAGATGTCTTAAAGTCATCCATACATCTACTCCTTTCTGTATTCCCGTAAACCAGTCCTAAATAGAGAGGAAGCAAGAATCCCATGGGTGGCATGGACGTTTTCTTGGAGGAAGGATTTCTTAAGCCCAGACTTAAAGGTGGTCTGATTCTGAGGTATCAAGGGAATAGAGAGAGCTGACCTATGACTGCAGCAGTGGGTTCTAGAAACTGCCAAGAATCATTGGGAAACACTAGCTTTAATATCTCTAAATATTGGTCCTTAGAACAAAGGGTATTTCAACAGCAAAAGGTCGGTAATACCAAAGGTCACCCAAAGAGGTGAATTTAAATAGGTAAGTCTGAGCACCTAAGAACTGATGCTTTTGAAATATGGTACTGGAGAAGACTCTTGAGAGTCCCTTGGACTGCAAGGAGATCAAATCAGTCAATCTTAAGGAAAATCAACCCCAAATATTCACTGGAAGGACTGATGTTGAAGCTGAAGTTCCAATACTTTGGCCACCTGATGCAAAGAATTGACTCATTGGAAAAGATCCTGATGCTGGGAAAGATTGAAGGCAAGACAAGGGGGCGACAGAGGATGAGATGGTTGGATGACACCATCAACTCAATGGACATGAGTGAGCAAGCTTCGGGAGATAGTGAAGGACAGGGAATCCTGGCGTGTTACAGTCCACGGCATTGCAAAGAGCAACTGAACGACAACAAATGGCCATTTACGATTGATAATTTTCTTAATCATAGCTGCACTGTGGCAAGAGGATTACAAAGCAACCTGATTTATGTGGAAATTCTTAGGGAAAAAAATAACTCCAGTACAATAAAAAACTTTTAAGTCAATAATATTTTCAAAAATTCCGAAACAAACACAGGGAAGTTGTGTGGTAAGAGAGTCTTTAGGATTAAATTCCTGGTCTCGTTCTTATTCTAAGTATTGTAACTGTATTGTAAATTGTAACTTAATGCTTTTCCATTCTGACCTCTCAATAAAATTGCCTTGGTTCATGGTGTGGTCACATCAACTGAGATGAACAGAAAACTCCCAGCAAAGAGCTAGCGCATAATAGGGGGCCGTTATCGCTTGGAACCGCAGCCGCTCCCTTTGGGTTTCAGATTACTGCAAACTAGAGTCTTCCCTGCCATCACACATCATCAGGGATTCAAAATCAGGATGCCTGGTTCTAGTGTGTCAGGTATCACCCACAGGCCACAAACTCTATTTTCCATCTCCAGGAAAAAAAGGCTGTGCAGGGCTTGTCTCAGTCAGACAAGGTGTAGAAAATTATGTGTTTGTATTAAAAGTTCTTGGAGCCCTCAGGATGTAAGATAATATATAAATTCAGGCTACCTTTATCATCACCGCTCTATTTATGTGAATTGGATTTTGTTACTCAAGGTCTTTGGAAACAGACAGAAGTAGAAATATATGAAGACACCCTGATTTCCCTCCTTCGGAGGAACTTTTTTCTTGTTATGTGATTCAGCTAATTAAAAGAAAATGAACCCAGAGTCTACCATTTCCCTGGAGACTGCTATTTCCAGAAATGATTTTGGAATCTGATGCCTGATGGATCTACAAAGCAGGCTTCTGCCAGGAGCCATTCCCAGAGTGGCCTTGACCCTGCTGCCTCTCGTCAGCAGAAGGCGATTTTGTGGATACATCCTTTAGAACCCTGCCCAGGGCATTACTCCACTAATGACTCTGAACTCCTGGGGCACTTCTGGTCTATGCCACTGGCGTTGGCACTCCCTGGGTTCTGCCTTGTCTCAGGGCTGAACTGTGCCATTTGCGTCTGGCTCGCTTTGCTGGGTTTCAGTGAGGTCGCCTCTAAGAGAAACCATTAGCGTGTTTTCTCCCCCTTCTTTTCCAGAGATGTTGAGCAACAGGTACCAAATCGGTTCCCAGTTTCTTCACGAACACAATTCAGAGGGAGGCTAGCAAGTGTTTGTAAACATGACAGACCCTCAGTGTGAGACTTTTATTAAGTAACTAATTCATAATTATTTATTAACTCATTAAACAGAAATTAGCTTTGTAAATAACTTAATCAGCCACAGTAGAAAAATTATTCATGAATTTACTCAGCAGTCTTGTTCAACCCCACAGACATGTCATATAAGTCAGATTTTAGTTTAGACCACTGACCTCCTCCTCTGAAGAAGGTAACACTTTAGTACTCAGCAACAGGATTTGGTTTTAACTCTTTGAAGTTTGGGAGAATCTCAGGCTCAGAAAGCTGAGTTAATTACTATTATTTGGTTCAGGACACACTATTTTTCCTTCAGTGCATGAAAGACTATCACCCCTGCCATTGATTTATTTCATTACTTTTTTCATCTTCATCTTTACTCCCTTGTTTCCATCCTACCTTTGCATACCCACTCTAAAAGTTTTAGTCAGTGACTTTGAAAACAATAATTATTGATAACTCTAAGCAATTTACCAGGGCCCTGTTGTAAGCATCTTTTACATACTCTGTCCCCTCCCGCCCTTTTTTTTTTGGCTGCTTTGGGTCTTAGCTGGGGCACACAGGATCTTTGTTGTGTCATGCGGGGTCGTTTGTTGCAGCACACAGATTCTCTACTTGTCACACACAGGCTTGGTAGCTGTGGCACTCATGTTTAATTGCCCCGAGGCAGGTAGGATCTTAATTCCCCGACCAGGGATGGAACCCAGGTAGCCCTGTATTGCAAGGTGAATTCGTAATCACTGGACCAACAGCGAAGCCTTGATAAATTCTTTCGAGATAAAGTCTTTTGTTGTGCTCCCTTAACAGATGAGGAAACTGAGATACAGCTATATTAAGTAACTTTCCCATGTAGCACATCACAGAGGGAGAATTCACTCAGGCAATTTATGCAGGGAGCCTGGGCTCTAAGCACTCTACAGGACTGTATCTACTATATATTTTTAAATAGTGTGTTGTTTTGTGTATTGATGTTTTTAAAGTGTATTTGAATATTATACTGCTATAGATCTCCTTCTATGTCTTACTTTTTTTCATTCTACATTATGTTTTTAAGATCTAAACAATTGCTAAATGTACCTCTCATTTCAGTTCAGTCACTCAGTCATGTCCGACTCTTTGTGACCCCATAGACTGCAGTGTGCCAGGCTTCCTTGTCCTTCACAATCTCCTGGAGTATGCTCAAGCTCATGTCCATCGAGCCAGTGATGCCATCCAACCATCTCATCCTCTGTCACCCGCTTCTCCTCCTGCCTTCAATCTTTCTCAGCATCAGGGTCTTTTCCAGTGAGTCAGTTCTTTGCATCAGGTGGCCGAAATATTGGAGCTTTAACTTCAGCATCAGTCCTTCCAATGAATATTCAGGACTGATCTACTTTAAGATTGACTGGTTGGATCTCCTTGCATTCCAAGGGGCAGTCAAGAGTCTTCTCCAACACCACAGTTCAAAAGCATCAATTCTTTGGTCCTCAGCTTTCTTTCTAGTCCAACTCTCACATCCATACATGACCACTGGAAAAACCATAGCTTTGACTAGACAGACCTTTGTTGGCAATGTCTCTGCTTTTTAATATGCTCTGTAGGTTGGTCATAGCTTTTCTTCCAAGGAGCAAGCGTCTTTTAATTTCATTAATTAAATTAATATATTTCATNCCATACATGACCACTGGAAAAACCATAGCTTTGACTAGACAGACCTTTGTTGGCAATGTCTCTGCTTTTTAATATGCTCTGTAGGTTGGTCATAGCTTTTCTTCCAGGGAGCAAGCGTCTTTTAATTTCATTAATTAAATTAATATATTTCATTAACTAAATTTAATGTACCTCTAGTTCATTGTTTGCCACAGAGCATTCCCTTATGCACATCCATCCCAGTTTACTCTTTTTCCCCCCAAGTTTACTCTTTAATTTCTTTAGTGATAGACACTTAGAATGTCTTCTGATCCCTAATCCTCAAACATGTTGACACAAATATCCCCATAAAAGTCCCCTTACAGACCTGGAACATCATTTGGAACAGGATTGTCATTGTTTAGTTGCTAAGCCATGTCTAACTCTTTTGTGACCCCATGGATCGTAGCCCTCCAGGCTCCTCTGTCCATAGGATTTCTCAGGCAAGAATGATGGAGTGGGTTGCCACTTTCCTTATACAGGGATCTTCTCAACCAGGGAACTGAACCAGCATCTCCTCCTCCTCCTTGCAGTTGGATTTTTTTTTACCACTGAGCCACCTGGAAAACCCTTGGAACAGGATTGCTGGGTTATAAAGTATGTACTGCCTGTCAGATTGGTTTCTGAAATGGTGATACCAACTTGGTCTCAATGGTGATATCAATGTAGACGGTTCTCTCTTCTTTATTCTCATAATATTTATCTGACTTTTTGATTTTTACCAATTTGATCGTTGTAAAGTGGTACACCTCTATTGTTTGTTTGCATTTCTCTACTCACTCATGAAATTGAACATCTTTTTGTAAACTTGCGATTTGTTTTAGCTTTACATGAATTGCCTGTTCATAATTTTTGCCCATTTTTAATGCTGGATCTCCTATCTTGTTGTGTCCTAGGTACTAACTGTTGGTTACTTTTAGAGATTGCAAATATGGCCTCTCAGTCTTCCCTCCATCAGTTAACTTTGTCGATGGTGTCCTTTGTTGAACAGATTTACAGTATTGATATAAGTACGTCCATAGCTTTTTTTGACTTGTTATTTGAACTTTGGAGTCTTGTTATTCATCTAGACGTATGCTTCTGAATATAATGGAGAAACTTTGTGTAAGACTAAACATTTATCACAGAGGGTTTTAAATATGCATAATTAAAAGCATAGCACCAATAGTACAAAAAGGAAAGGAAGTAGATTGGGTTAAACTATTGTAAGGTCTTTGCATTTTTCTCAGAAGTGCTGAGGATACTAATTCAAAATCATCTTTTATAACTCAAGGATGCAAATACCAAGGTATACTTAAGCCCAAATATGTCGATAATTACATTAGTATTAAATGGACTAAGTATTCTAATAAAAGATAAAGATTTTCAAAATTAAAAATAATCAAAATCCAACAGTATGCAGCTTACAAGGGACACAGTTAAATATAAAGATGCAGAAATGTTGCAAATATAAAGGCAGAAACATATGTACTCAGCCAGCATGAACCAAAAAAAAGTGGTGTAGTTATATCAATATCAAAGTAGACTTTAAGACAAGCCTTACTAAAGATAAAAGGGTCAACTTAACAGGAGGATGTCGCAATTCTAAATTTATATGCATCCTAATAGCAAAGTTTCCAAATTCAGAAAATAAAATCTGACTCAACTAAAAGAAAAATAGACAAATCCACAGTTATATTTCTAAACTTCCACATACTTTTTAGTAACTGGTAAAAGAAGCAAGCAATTAATCAGTGAGGACACAGGAGGTTTCAGCATGATGAATAACAAATTAATGACTTAATTGATGTATAAAAATATTTCTTCAAACAACTGCAGATTATACATTGCTTTCAAGTGCATATGGAACATTTACCATTACAGACCAGATGGTGGAATTTAAAATAAGTTTCAATAAATTTCAAAAGTGAAATAATAAAGTATGTTCCCTTATCATAATGGCTCTATGTTAGAAAACAATAAATAAAAAAGAATTTTAAAATCCCCAGTACACTCCTAAATTAGCCATGGGTCANCAGATGGTGGAATTTAAAATAAGTTTCAATAAATTTCAAAAGTGAAATAATAAAGTATGTTCCCTTATCATAATGGCTCTATGTTAGAAAACAATAAATAAAAAAGAATTTTAAAATCCCCAGTACACTCCTAAATTAGCCATGGGTCAAAAAGAAAACACAATAGAATTTGAAACGTTTCGAACTGAATGAAAATGAAAATATGCCATATCTAAATAGGTGGAATCTATATATTTAAATGCCATTTCTTTCTTTTTCTGTTAGCTGTTAGTTTGGATCTTTATATTGAAAATATATAAACCTGTCTTTTATGTGAAAATACAGTCTTATGAATTTATAGGAGCTTTTAATATAATAAGTAAATTAGGGCTTTTTGTCTTATTTAAGCTACAACAATTTTTCTGGCATGTCACTTGGATTTTAAGTTTTTAAAGACAGAGCAAAGGTTTTTATTAAAAATTTTTATATAATCAAATGTATGAATTTTTCTTTTGTGGCTTTTGGCTTTAGTGTCATAGTTAAAAATCCATCCTCACTCCATGTTTTTCTAGTACTTATAGTATATATATTTTACACTTAGATACACATTCATTTAGAGTTTATGCTAGCATATGGTGTGAGATGTGGATTTGGTATTTTTTTAGAGACAACANCACCTATAAATTTACACCATGTTATCTTAATGTCCTTGGTTTTCTTCCATGTTCATTTCTCTCTATGTCGAATTACCTCTCTTTGCCCCACTTTAACGGGTCTTCCTGGAAAACCACTTTGACTTGGTCCCTTTTCTGCTGAGTTTCCCCTGAGTCCCTTAGGCCAACCTGGGCACTGGCTTTTCTATACTGCTGGGATCTCTTATCCCTTAGAATTGTAATATTTTCTTTACTTTCTGCCGATCCACTAGATAGTAATTGCACTCGTGTCAGGGACGGGGCCTTTTTATATATAAATCTCTGCAACCTAACACAGTGATGGTGTAGAGCAGGCACTTAACTCATGTTGGATGCATGGATGGATGGACAGGAGAGTGAGCAAGTGAATGAGCTGACCAGCCTCACTGGTTTGGGAATATATGCATTAGAAGAGTTTTACTCTCTGGACTAGAGCCAGCTGGTGGAAAGTCTTCCCCTCCAGGCTTTGAAGTTTTTACTTTTTCATGTAGGCAGTGCGAAGCCTTTAAAATATTTTGAGTGGAAAATTTAAATACGATATTAAAATGGCATTCAAATAAGATGAATCGGGGAGGCCAGTCTGAAGACAAGAGGTCTGTAAAGAAGTGCTGCAATATCCCAGGCATTATGTGATGAGGGAAAGATAGCTCTCATTGCTTATTTATAGGACTGGCTTGAGACAGATGATGAGGTGAGAGTTTGAAATATATTTCAAAAAGCAGATATCATTATGGAGCAATGTAAGGGACACAGAGATGAAATTGCTCTCAGAAATCTCATAGGGGAGATAACCCAAGATGCACACAAATAATAAACTATGAAAACTGTAAGGATGCTCTCAAGGTAGTAGGACCAAGAAAGGTGGGAGAATTAGAGAAACCATGGAAATTCTAAATTAGAAAGTCTGGGAATATCTAACAAAGGAAGGGAGGACTTGAGAATGGCCTCAAGAGGCGGATGGAATTCCAAGGAATTGGGGCTGGACTGAGCGCTTGGTGGACACCAAGAAGGGCCCCTACCTGGTGACTCTCAGGCAGTGTTCTTGGTCCAGGCTGGTTCTCACCTTCCCGGGGACATGCACTTTCTGCCTGGGAAGGTGAGGGCTGTCTTTGTTCCCCACACCTTCTTCTTCAAGAATTTCAGGCCTAGGGCCAACTGTCCCTCCTGGTTTTCCCATTCTGGTGCCTGTATGCAAAAGCAAACAAAGGAGCAAAAACCTTGACATACCTCACTCCACTGGTGAGAAAGCAGCCTGCAGACACCACTGGCTGCACTGGGTCTTCATTGCACGCTGACCTTCTCTAGTTGCAGTGAGCAGGGGGCTTCTCATTGTGGTGGCTTCTCCTGTTGTGCAGC
This sequence comes from Neotragus pygmaeus, assembly GCA_006410875.1. NCBI lineage: Eukaryota > Metazoa > Chordata > Mammalia > Artiodactyla > Bovidae > Neotragus > Neotragus pygmaeus. The sequence continues at coordinate 3,820,032 of SJYV01056333.1, forward strand.
ACTGGCTTTAGGCATGCAGGCTTCAGTAGCTGTGGTGCACAGGCTTAGTTGTCGGCTTAGTTGCCTGAGGTATGTGAGGTCTTCCCAGACCAGGGATCAAACCTGTGTCCCCTGCGTTGGCAGGCAGATTCTCAACCACTAGACCACCATGGAAGTCCAATACCATTTTCTTTAATCAGGAGAAATTCTAAAAGACTGAGTTCGTGTTCCCGTTTTGCAGATGAAACAACTTAGGGTTCATAGATGTTAATATCTTTGTTCACTTTCAGTCTTGGATCAGCTTAATATTGAGAAGCCTTGATTCACACCCCTGATTCACCCAGTTATGCCATTTCATGGAGAGCAGACTGACACTTTGGGAAGTCTTCAGCTGGAGAGGGATGACAAGAGACATTTTTTTCTCACAGAGCTTCATGAAAATGATTCACCCAGGCAGCACACATGGGCATCTTTAGTGTTTCATTATTGGTAAGGATGAATGGTAGGTGCCTATGTCTTTATACTTTACAAAGCACTCATCTATGCATTATTCAATTTGATTCTTATGCTAACCCTATTTTCTAGATAAGTTAGAGATTATTATCCATATTTTGTAAGTGAAGAATCTGGAGCCAAAGGAGGACTCAAAGAGAAACCTTTTGCGACACATACCATTAACCTGAAATGCATTTGCTCCCAAGGAATGGATTTTGTTTATTTCCTCAGCTGAAACACTGACCCTAGGTCATTCCTGACCCTCTGATATTTTGAGTAATTCCCCAGCTAGAGGAGCTTTCAGAAGCTAGATGGCAGAATCTTTAAGAGTTTCTGTAAGACTTAGCCTAGCAAGGCAAGAAGTACCCCTGAGTGACTTACTGCTGGAATTCGGAGCTAATGGAAGCCAGCCTCCATGCCCAGTCAGGCAAACCCTCCACTGCTCTTTTTTCTTCATCCCTTCACCTCTTCCTCCTGGTGGACAGCAGCAACCAGCCAGGGTGAGCACGTAGCCCTGGGGGTCGGCTGCACATCTGGTCCCAGCATCAGGCTTTAATGGGAAATACTCTTTCAAGCCTCATCTGCGAATGTTTGTGCTGGACGCTGCACCCAGCCTCCACTTTATAGGTGCTGGCTCGCCACCAGCTCAGCACCCCAAGCCTTCACTCTGAGGACTTCTGGCGCGGTTGCACCCTTGGCTCAGCTCCTCAGGCCCATCTGAGCCGAAAGGGCTGAGTCTGTGAGAATCCCACGTGTGGATTGTTTTTACAAGGTGGTGTCCTGGAACCCAACACTGCAAAACACACCTCAGAGCTGCCAGATCCAGAGTGAAGGCCGTAACAGAATCATTGGACGCCGGATTCCCAGACCCAGAGGGTAATCCCCACCCAAGCCACTGCCTCCTAGCCGGACTCCTTCCTTCTTGGGTTGCACCGACACAGCTTCCGTTCTGCCAAATTCTTGGGTTCGTACTGTCCTGCCAAGGTCAGCAGGAACTCAGTTAATCTGCGGGGTGAGCTCTAGCTGGAAAGCAGCCAGAACTGGGGGATGGAGAGGGAAGCAAATCATTTAAAAAAACCCCTACCCTGCATTACAGACGGAAATGCCTCAAGCCATATTTCTGACATCAAACGCAAACAGGCACCTCTTTTGCGTGGGTGGTTTCTCTGTTCATAAGTGGCCGCAGGTATAATGTTGTAACCACGTTAAAAAGAAAAACAGCTTTTTTGAAACACTTGAGAACCTGAGCTCCTAAAACAACCACAGTTCAAATTATGAACTGAGAGTGTTTGCTGGGCAAATTCCATCAGGATTTTGCACCCAGCAGAAAGTCTCAAGTTTAACACGAGGGGCCTTGGCTTGTCAGGACCTTCTGGAATCTATGGGTAACCAATGCTTCTCTGCTCAACCACTCGAGCCTTTCGATTGAGCCCTTTCAACTCGGGTAGCTTTTCAAAGAGGCAAAAAAATCTCTACCAGAGGTTGTCTCTGAGCACAGCATGCGGAACCAACAGCTCAGAGGTTCCGCTGACCACTGTCGGCTATGATTTGGTGAAGCCCCTTCATGCATGTGCAAGACCAAACATCATCAATGCCCAGTGGTGCCTGGACTTCATTCTTACTTCACCAGGGCTGAATATCTTGAAAAATCCCTTTTTATAAGTCTAAGAGTGCGGGAAGAGTCTACTTTGGCTAAAGACAGGAAGGATAATGTGTACAGAAAGGCCCTCTGATTTAGCGAGTCTTTCATATCTCAGTAATATCATCCTTTTCTTCTAGGCAGAATTTTAATCAGAGGTGAACCTTATTCACAGGAAAAGTCATCTCATTTTTCATCTGTGCACCCACCTGCTGAGAAATACTTGGGATTTTCTCTCTGTCCAGTGCCTGGGGTTCTTCTAATCAGAGCCAGAGAGCTGAAAGGTTTATAATCATTGCTTTTATTGATATTAATACATCTCAGTGTTCTGGAAATATCAGGTTCTTCTGCCTCTTGGGGATGGCTACTAAGGTGATGTAGGAATGAAGGACACCCCCAACTCATCTTGAAAACCTAAAGGATGTGACTGATGATGAGTAGGAATCAGGTGAGTGATGAGCATCATCACTTGGATTGAATGTCACCCCTGACGCTGAGGTGAATTCTCAGGGCGGATGGCTTGTCCCCAGAGTGATGTCAGGATCTCTGTGCATTTGAAACGTAAAATATAAGCAATCCACGAATTCCTTGGCTAATGCAATTCCAGGCAAACGTGTGGAGTTGACAAGTTATTTATCAAAGTGTGGGGCCTGGTTTTAGTTTCAATCAGGAACCAAAATATAGAGTTTGTGCTTGCAGTCCCCAAATGACACAGTCACGGTTCACTGGAGCCAGGAAGAGCTTTGAAGATCAACTTGTCTCAGAGCCTCCTTATATAGATGAGTTTTGGGGTTCGCTCAGCAAGACGAATGACAAAGCTGAGACTGGGACCCGATTTTCTGGGCTTCAAGTCTGATTTTCTTTCCTGCATCTCCCAGCCAATACATACCCATCAGTATATCCTGTCAAGCCCAGATCATATCTGCTGGGCATTCTGTTTTCAGCTTTTTTCTATTTGGAAAATTTTGGATGCAGGTAACAAAAATTCTGTATTACTTAGCAAAAAGGGAATATGTTGGGAAAGTTTTGTTGTTTAGTCACTCAGTCGTGTCCAACTCTTTGCAATCCCATGGACTATAGCCCTTCAGGCTCCTCTGTCCATGGAATATCCCAGGCAAGAATACTGGAATGGGTTATTGGTAGGGTTCAAAATTCACAGAAAAGCTAATGAAACAGGCTGAGTGAAAAGGGGAATAAAATGGGACTTTCCTGGTGATCCAGTGGCTAAGACTCCATGCGTCTAGTTGGGGGGGCCTGGTTCAATCCCTGATCAGGGAACTAGATCCCACATACCACAACTAAAAGTTTGCAGGCCTCAACTAAAGATCCTGCATGCCACAGCTAAGACCTGGCACAGTCGAATCTATAAATAAATACTACCCTTAAAGTAAGGGTAGCTTCCAGGGGAAGGCGGGCTAGATAACAGAGCATAACTGATAGTATTAGCTGAGGGAGGCAGCTAGAATGAACAAGCCCATTTTTGTTCCTGTTGTTTTTGAACTCCACTCAAGAACTCCACTCAAAGTTTTCTGGAGAGACTCTGATCTCCAGATTCAGCTCATTCAGTGGTATTTCAGGCTAAATAAACATTGTTTGGGATGAGCCAGCTTAAGCATTTGGTGGATTGGATACCCTGGAGGGAGGGTACAGTTGGTCCAGCTTGGATTACCTGCCCTGTTAGGTGAGGATGCTGAACAGCCCACACCAGCAAATGTCCTGCAGGTAGACATGGCTAGTGTTCACCAAGATTTCCTGATCTTGAACTTTAACACATGAGAGGAATACCTTTCCCATCCCCTGGAAGTTAGGCGTGGCCACATGGCTTGATTTAGCAAATGAAACTTAAGCAGAATCAGTGTGCGTTGCTTCTGGGATGAACACATTTAAGAGCCGTTAGATGACTCTGCACGTGTTCCCCCAACCACGGCAAACTCTTGGGCCTTGTGTCCACGTGGCAGCATCATAAACTAATGGAACCTCTGTCTCTGAGGGACAGTCATTGATGGTCTTTGGCATGTTACAGCAGCATGACCCAGATTCTCCTAAACAATGCATCCACTTACGAGTTATAAAGAGAGTTCATATAAAGGGAATCCAGTGATATCAAAGGTCCACCATGTAACTTGGGGAGAAATCTGACTTGCAGCTTGAAGTACCATCAGTAGACATAAAGTTGGGGTGGCCTGTATTTCATCCCAATCCTGTTCTGATGAGTGTCTGCCCAACTTCATCCCATCAGTCTGAGATGCACAGATTGAGAGGATTATTATGGGGCAATGAACGTAATATGCCTAAGATGTCAGACACAAAATACCCACTTGAGCAGCCAGCATAGGTTTTGTTTGTTTGTTTGTTTTTGATTTGCTCTTTGTTTTTTAATCAATCAGCAAGTGTTTGTGTAAAGGAGGAATCAATGATGTGTTTGTATGAGAAGCGTACGTCTGTCCTTACAACATGACTTCATCTCAAGGAAGTTAGGTCTGACAGGTAAAGCTAGTTTAACACAATGGGAACCTTAAAATTAAATATCATATAAAAATAAGATTATGACTATATAATCCTAAGGTTTTATGTCCAGAAAGGAAACAGGAAGATGCATAAAAGTATGACTAGAAGTTATCCGTTCCTCTGTCAATGGACATTTAGGTTGCTTCCATGTCTCGACTGTGTAAACAGTACTGTGATGAACATTGGGGTGTATGTGTCCTTTTGAACCATGATGTTCTGCAGATACATACCTAGGAGCGGAATTGCTGGATCATATGGTAGCGCTATTCTTAGTTTTTTAAAGAACCTCCTCCTGTTTTCCATAGTGGCTGTACCAATTTGCATTCCTACCAACAGTATAGATGGGTTTTCCCTTTTCTCCAAACTCTCTCCAGCATTTATTGTTTGTAGACATTTTGATGATGCCCATTCTACACATCTTTGTTAAATCAACTATATCCCAACGTAAAATAAAAATTAGAAAAAATGAAGTTGTTGGATCCCCTAATGGACATCCCTAGATGATGTAGATAGGATTTTCCCTGATGTGTCCTGGATCAAAAGGCCCAGTTAATTCACTGGTACAGGGACTGGTGGTGAACACTTGTGACTTGGCATTGTCAGCTCAAGCAAGCTGGGTTGACCACTTGTTAGAGCCCCTGGCTCCATTTCCTTTCTGAACACTGAATGAGGAGGACATTTCTGTGCTTGTCTTACCCCATTTTCTTTTTTGAGAAATTCAGGCAAGACTTTATGAGGGCCCTGCTGCAGCAGGAGGGGCGTGAGGATAAGCAACAGGCTCCCTTGCTCACTTGCTCCCCGAGGGCGGCAAGCTTGTTCTTTATAGGGGAGGAGGGTTGGGGTATGTTCAGGGGTCTGGCCAGAGTGGTGGCTTAGGTGGTTTGCCCACCGCTTAGGTGGTGTTGAACGCAGGGGGCAGGCAAAGTACCCTGCTTGTGCTCCTGGATCTTCAGAAGTGGCAGTTCAGCTCTTTTTTTTGGTCTCTTTGCATCTTTTGCCCAAAATCTGCCCCAAGTGTGTACACACAATTATTTTTAGTTCCATATAGTTTCTTTGTGTTTTGTTGCTGAAGGAGAGTTTCTGGAGGAGAGGTGTGTCCAGGTGCAAACACTGCAGCCTTGCAGCACAGGGTTCTAGTCCCAGTTGGACTCATTCCCCACTGAGAGACTCTACAACCTTATTCTTAAGGTATAATGGCCTAACCCTTCTTCTTAAGGATGTGGTCAAGACCAGGAGAGAGAGTAGAATTTTGGATCAAAGCAGCCTAGTTATGCGTTGTTCAGTGCATTTCATGGTGTCCTTTGCTACTAAATCTTGGTGTCCTTTACTATTCAATCCCCTAAATCTGAGAATGTTGAAAATTAAAGCGAGGTAATTTTTGTCTTCCATCCCTAGAACTTCCCTACTTCCCAGGTCACCTTTAGGTTTGGTCTTTCTCCTGGAACCTCAGTATCTTTTCAATATGAACTTTTTGATTTATGTTCTGTCTTCCTTTGGCATTGGAAATAGCTATTCTCTTACACTCTGTGATTGAGTCTAAATTGGAAGAAAGATAATTCCAAAATAAAACAATGTGATTTTTAAAAAAATGATAGGGTGTAAGTATAGAAGAAGTGTCCCAGTTTGCAACATTTGAAGCTTAAATTAGTGGGAGGCAAGGACCCAAAATGGGATAATTTGGGGTGGAGGTTGAGAGCAATGAGAGTCAGTGAATGAGAGGGAGGATTAAATATGAGTTCATTGCAGATGTAAAAGGAGAAGTCAAGAAAAATCTTGTGTCCTAAGGGTTACAAAACCAAGTAAAAATGACTAGGACAGGGACTTCCCTGGAGGTGCAGTGGTTAAGACTCCTTGCTCCCGATGCAATGAGTGCTGGTTTGATCCCTGGTAGTCCATGGGGTCGCACAGAGTTGGACACAACTGAGCGACTTCACTTTCACTTTTCACTTTCATGCATTGGAGAAGGAAATGGCAACCCTCTCTAGTGTTCTTGCCTGGAGAATCCCAGGGACAAGGGAGCCTAATACGCTGCCATCTATGAGGTCGCACAGAGTCGGACACAACTGAAGCGACTTAGCAGTAGCAGCAGCAGCAGGGGAACTTAAGATTTCACATGCCACATGGGTGGCCAAAATAAGTAAAATAGATACCAAAAGATGATTAGAGTAATAGTTTGAAGTCTATATCTAAAATCCACAGTAACCTGCTATGGGAACATTTCTGATTCGATAGAGTAATCTTTCATGCTCACACGCATACTCATGCACATAACATTTTTTGTTAGTCTTTTATCTCTGGGGACAAGACATCATCAGACCTAACACTTTTGAATACAAAATATGAGCATGACAAGTCATCTTACAGACTGGTAGGAGAACTCGCCTTGTGTACTCTATGCATCACACATACCAGCTCTAAAATGGGAATTGCACTGTTTTCACCTTTCAGAGGTATCTGCATCTGAGAATCCACAGAGTGCTAACCTTTATGCCTCTCACATAACAAGGGCTGAATATGGGTTGATTACTACTGTTATTATGAATCGTCTAATTCTCAGCAAGACCTGGTAAAGTAAGTGTTACTGCTTTTCAGACATGAGGGAACTGGGGCTCAGAAGTTAAACATTTTGCCCCCCAAATCACATGATACTATGTCTCCTTTTCCTGACTCCAGACCAGGCTCCTACCCAGTGTATTATTCTGCTGATACTGAAGCCCCGCCTGGTGTTCTTCATAGTTTATGCATGGAGAATCACTGACCTTTGAAAGCGAGAAAAAAGAATGTTACCATTCAAACCCCACCTCCCCCAATTTATCATTTTGCTTTGCCATGCAAGAATGTGTGAACACGACTTTACAGAGAGGAAAGTGCAGTGTTCTGTAGACCCTTGTGATGAAATACATCAAGACTTCATTTAACTGGGTTTTTTTTAAAAACCTCATTTCTGTTTAGAAATAAATTGATTTAGCATTTTGCACAGTGCCTCCCTGGACCATACTTTATGAAGTGGAACAATCACTTAAATGTTCAATTAGTCTACGCAGCAANTACATCAAGACTTCATTTAACTGGGTTTTTTTTAAAAAACTCATTTCTGTTTAGAAATAAATTGATTTAGCATTTTGCACAGTGCCTCCCTGGACCATACTTTATGAAGTGGAACAATCACTTAAATGTTCAATTAGTCTACGCAGCAAAGGCCAGAGGAAGCACACACACGAACCACATCCAGAGCACAGCTCCCGCTCCATAGCCAGCAGGGCCCCGCCCAGGGTGGAAGCCTCAGGCCCTGCCCTCCAGCCCCACCACCTGAACCAGACAGGACACCTCCCCATCCAAATGCATGAAGGCAGTAAGTGGAGCAGAGCCACGGGCCTCAACAGTCCATGCAGCGTGTACCCAGAGAAAACTGTAATCTGAAAGGGTACATGCGCCCCAATGTGCACAACAGCCAGCACATGGGAGCAACCTAAATGTCCACTGATGGAGGGACGGGTAAAGAAGACGTGGCACACACATACAACGGACTATTACTCAACTGTAGAAAGGATGAAATAATGTCATTTGCAGCAACATAGATGGCCCTAAAGACGGTCATACTAAGTCAGTCACAGAGAAAGACAAATATCCTAGGGTATCACGCGTATGTGAAATCCAATTGAAATAAGTAGAAAGAAAAGGAGCAAATGAGCTGGTTTATAAAACAGAAACAGACTTACAGATATCAAAAACAAACTTATGGTTACCGAAGTGGAGAGGGGAGGAATAAATCATGAGCTGGGGATGAATACATGCACACTCCTGTATATAAGATAGATAACCAACAAGGAGATACTTGTATAGCACAGGGAACTCAACTCAACATTCTGTGATAATTTATATGAGAAAAGAATCTAAAAAAGAAGATATATATATGTATAATTGAGTCACTTTGCTGTACACCTGAAGCTAGCACAACATTGTAAATTGACTGTACTAAAAAAAAAAAAAAGAAAAATAAGATACATGCAGCCATGTCTTTCCCCCAGAGAGACACTGTGCCTGTTTACTACCTGAACAACGACTATCACCTGGGCTGCCTCCACCTCACCTCCTTCCTTTCTTTTTCACTCTGTAATTAGAGCCCACACCCTAACTCTGTCTCAGTGCCACATGTATTTCCTTCATCACACTCGATGGAAACTTGCCTTATTTTGTCTGCTTGCCTGCTTTAAGGAGCAGTTGGAGTGCTTTTATCTTGTTTCCAGTCTCACTTGCTACACCGTCAGCTCCCTGGTGCTAGAATGCATCAATCTTGTTACTACTGGATTCACAGCATTGATGCAGGGCCTGGTCTAAAGACCTTGTTTTCTATTATTTGCCAAATCAAAGCTCTTCCATCCAGCTGAACTGCCTTCTTTGCTGTCTTCTTGCCTCCTGACTAGAATTATTTTATTGTTTTTTGTTTTTAATTTTATTGTGGTAAAAAGAGTTGGCATGAGATTAACCCTCTTAACAGATTTCAACTGTACGATACTTGATTGTCGACTCCAAGATCATTGTTGGACAGCATATCTTTAAAGCGTATTCATCTTGCTTAACTGAAACTTGACACCCATTGATCCTAACCTCACTGGGGCCTGTGCCTGCTGTCCTGGGCTTGTATTCCTCCTTGAATTCTGAACCCTGTAGACAGTTCCCCACACATCCCAAGCCTCTGGCTCACTGTCCTAGTTTCCCTCACTGCCTGCTAGCTCCTGGCCCCAGAAATACATTGTCGATAACTGAACTGCGCTTCCCAAAGCCTGGAGAATGGACAGTTATGTTTAACTGATGCCAAACTCCACAGCAGAAAGTGTTTATAGTAATGACTGACAGAACATGTTGGAGAGGTTACACCAAGTACGCTGCCCCCAGAAGAGCCACTGAGAGTGTCCATTTCACAACACTGAACACTCTCAGCATCAAAATATATGTCAAAATAATACATAAGTGTGTATATATGCATGTATTTTAAGTTTTACCAATTTGATATTTTTTTAAGTTTCTCATTTAAATATGCCATTTCAAAAGATAATCAGAGCTACTTGCCTTTTCATTTCTGTGACCCAAACTGTTTTCTTTATCAATCTCTAAGAGCAACTGTTTTACTTATTAATGTACAAAAGCTCCAAGATTCAGGATGTTAAATGACTATCACAACGTGGAGAATATTTTACAAGTTTCCTTTGTGGTGTTGTTTTGTTTCTCATTTCTCGTCATGGTAAAGTTTTAAAAATTTGAAGTTGACAGAACCAGAAAATTTTAATTTTGTTATTTACTCCATCGTGTTTATAATTAAAAATTCTTTCCCCATTTAGTCACGAGTTAGATAGCTATCCTTCTAACTTTTATGATTTATAGCTTGGTTTGTTGTTATTGTTTTTCAGTCACCAAGTCATGTCCAACTCTTTTGTGACCCTATGGACTGTAGCTCACTAGGCTCCTGTATCCATGGGATTTCCAAGGCAAAAATACTGCAGTGGACTGCCATTTCCTTCTCCAAGGGATCTTCCTTACCCAGGGATGAACCCCACATTGCAGGTGAATTCTTTACAGCTAAGCCACCAGGGAAGCCTGCCATAGCTCGGTTGCAGTTCAGTTCAGTTCAGTTTAGTTGCTCAGTTGTGTCCGATTCTTCATGACCCCATGGACTGCAGCATACCAGGCTTCCCTGTGCATCACCAATGCCTGGAGATTGCTCAAACTCATGTCCATCGAGCTGGTGATGCCATCCAACCATCTCATCCTCTGTCGTCTCCTTCTCCTCCCACTTTCAATCTTTTCCACCGTCAGGAAAACTCATCTTTTCAAATGAGTTAGTTCTTTGCATCAGATAGCCAAAGTATTGGAGTTTCAGCTTCAGCATCAGTCCTTCCAATGAATATTCAAGACTGATTTCCTTAAGGATTGGTTGGATCTCCTTGGAGTCTAAGGGACTCTCAAGAGTCTCCACAGTTCAAAAGCAAAAATTCTTCGGCACTCGGCTTTCTTCATAGTCCAACTCTCACATCCATACATGACTACTGGAAAAACCATAGCTTTGACTAGACGGACCTTTGTTGGCAATGTAATGTCTCTGCTTTTTAATACGCTGTCTAGTTTGGTCAGAGCTTTTCTTCCAAGGAGCAAGCGTCTTTTAATTTCATGGCTGCAGTCACCATCTGCGGTGATTTTGGATTCCCCCAAAATAAATTCTCTCACTGTTTCCGTTGTTTTCCCATCTATTTGCCATGAAGTGATGGGACTGGATACCATGATCTTAGTTTTCCAAATGTTGAGCTTTAAGTCAACTTTTTCACTCTCCTTTCACTTTCATCAAGAGGCTTTTTAGTTCTTCCCTTTTTGCCGTAAGGGTTGTATCATCTGCATATCTGAGGTTATTGATATTTCTCCCGGCAATCTTGATTCCAGCTTGTGCTTCATACAGCCTTGCATTTTGCATGATGTACTCTGAGTATAAGTTAAATAAGCAGGGTGACAATATACAGCTTTGATGTACTCCTTTCCCGATTTGGAATGAGTCTGTTGTTCCATGTCCAGTTCTAACTATTGTTTTCTGACCTGCATACAGATTTCTGAAGAGGCAGGTCAGGTGGTCTGGTATTCCCATCTCTTGAAAAATTTTCCACAGTTTGTTGTGATACACACAGTCAAAGGCTTTGGCATAGTCAATAAAGCAGAAGTAGATGTTTTTCTGGAGTTCTCTTCCTTTTTTGATGATCCAACAGATGTTGGCAATTTGATATCCGGTTCCTCTGTTTTTCTAAACCCAGCTTGAACATCTGGAAGTTCTCGGTTCACATGCTGTTGAAGCGTGGCTTGGAGAATTTTGAGCATTACTTTACTAGCGTGTGAGATGAGTGCAATTGTGCGGTAGTTTGAGCATTCTTTGGCATTGCCTTTCTTTGGGATTGGAATGAAAACTGACCTTTTCCAGTCCTGTGGCCACTGCTGAGTTTTCCAAATTTGCTGGCATATTGAGTGCANCTAAGTAAGTGATCACACCATCGTGGTTATTTGGGTCATGAAGGTCTTTTTTGTATAGCTTGGTTTGGAAACATTAAATTCTTAAATCTTTCTAGAACTTACTTTTATTTACATGATGAGTATTTCACTTGAGTTTTTCCCCGGAGAACCAAATATCCTAATACATTATATACATCAAGGCATATTCTGGGCCACGGACACATATCTTGGTTACTCCGTCATTGCTATGCTGCTGCTGCTAAGTCGCTTCAGTCGTGTCCGACTCTGTGCGACCGCATAGATGGCAGCCCATCAGGCTCTGCTGTCTCTGGGATTCTCCAAGCAAGAATACTACTTGTCAATTATTCTGAACTATATTTTATGCTTTAATACCTGGAGACTCAGTCCTTTCACATTATTATTCCATGTTTATTTTTCTTATCAACTTTAGGATGCTATTTCTAATTCCCAAGTAAATATCATTGGCATGTTTATTAAATTACTTTAAGAGCTGGTACCTTTAAGATATAGGCTTTTGCCATTCAAGAATGTGGAATGGCTCTCTAAATGTTTATTTTTCCTTTATAAATTTCAGTAGATATTTTCACTATTTCCCATGAAAGTCTCATATATTTCTTGTTAGCTTTATTTCTTGACATTTTATAAAGGGTATGTGTGTGGTTGGGGGTTTGGGAGGGAAAGTATCGATAGAAAAGGGAAGTTGTGTGTATGTGTGTGTGTGTGTGTGTGTGTGTGTGTGGTGAGTGGAAGTTTTTTCTTTTCATATTGATGTAGAGAAGTTATGGGATTTTACTGAATTTCATTTATCCTATTGAATCTGATTCTTTTTGGTTTCATAGATATATCAACAATTATCGGAGAAGGCAATGGCACCCACTCGACTAAGTGAATTCACTTCACTTCACTTTTCACTTTCATGCATTGGAGAAGGAAATGGCAACCCACTCCAGTATTCTTGCCTGGAGAATCCCAGGGACGGGGGAGCCTGGTGGGCTGCCGTCTATGGGGTTGCACAGAATCAGACATGACTGAAGCGACTTAGCAGCAGCAGCAGCAGCAACAATTATATTTTGGCCTTCAAATTTCTGATAGTTGTGCCCCTTCCTTCTGAAATAAATTTCTAGGCAAATAGCTCCTTCCCCATCCTTGATGTGACTGTATTATTCCATCTTCTTGCTTCTGTTGTTGCTGAAAAGACAATGAATATTATTTCTGTGAGGGTAATCTGTCAGCTGTCTATTTTTCACTTCTTTAAGGATTGTCTGTCATTATTTTTTCTGGCTGCTTTGGGGGGTTCTGCTCTCTCTTTGCATTTTGCAGTTTTACTATGACTTGTCTAGCTGTGGATTTTTTTTAAAAATATTTATTTGACTGGGCCAGATCGTAGTTGCAGCACACAGGATCTTCCATCTTATTTGTGGCATGCAGGATCTTTAGTAGCAGCATATGAACTCTTCATTGCAGCTTGTGGGATCTAGTTCCCTGACCAGGGATTGAACCTAGGCCCCTTGCATTGGGAGTGCTGAGTCTTAACCTGGACCACCAGCCAAGTCCCTAGTTGTGAATTTCTTTCTTTTTAAAAAAAAAATGCTTGTAAATATGTATCTATTTTCTGGCTACCTTATGTCTTAGCTGAGGCACATGGAACTTTCGTTGTGGCATGTGGAATATTTTGTTGTGGTGCATGGTCTCTAGCTGTGGCCCAGGAGCTCAGTTATTGCAGTGCTTGGGCTCAGTAGTTGCAGTGCATGGGCTTAGTTGCCCTGCAGCATGTGGGATCCTAGTTTCCTGACCAGGGATTGAAACAAGTCCCCTGCGTTGCAAGGCAGATTCTTTTATTTTTTTTTTTTTAATATTTATTTGGCTGTTGGGTTTTCATTATAGCATTCAAACTCTCAGCTGTGGCATGTGGAATCTAGTTCCCTGACCAGGTGTTGAACCTGAGCCCCCAGCATAGGGAGCTTAGAGTCTTAGCCCCTGGAGCACCAGGAAAGTCCCGTAGATTTCTTTCTGTGTCTTTCTTGAGCTTTACTGGGCTTCTTCAAACCATGGATTGCATATATGAGCCTTTAAACCCTCACATAGTACCTCTGCCACATTCTTTCTCCTCCTCCTGCCACTCAAATTATCTTATTTCAGATCCTCTCCCTGTATCCTTTATGTCTCTTATACTCTTCTACCTCTATGTGTTTCATTCTGGAGTATTTGTCTGAGCTATATTTCAATTCATAAATCCTTCTATCAGCTGTGTGAAATCTGCTCCTGAACCCTTTCCATTAACTTTTTAATATTTGGTGTTTATCACTTTTAGTTCTTTTCTCTGTTTCTTTTTAAAATGTGCAATGTCTGTGTTCTTTTTGACAGTTTCCAATTCATTGCCAAAATTGTCAAGCCTGGTTTATTTCATCATGAGTATTGGAAGCCTCGTTGCTTTACAGTCTGTATCTATAACCTCAATGTTGAAGTACCTGCAGGTCTGTTTCTATTCTCTGTTATTTCTATTGGCCCTGACTCATGGTGTGGTCTCTTCACTTGCCACACTATTTTTGAATGTTTGCTGGACCTTGAATTTGAACACTATGTATTGAAATATTTTGAAGCCTGGAAAGATGTTATCTTTCTCCAGCTCCTTTTTTCATTTCCCAGAACAAGGTCTCCTTGTATCCTGTTGATATGGAACAAATACTCGATTTATTGCCTTTGGTATCTTTAGGAAATATGTATCAAAGATACATACTTACCCTGAGTACTCATGGCTATATCCCCTTTACTTCAGGTTAGAGTAGCTTTCCATTGGCCCATTGTAAGTTAAAAAATTTTTTTTGGATCTTGAACAAGAAAAAAATGTATGCAGAGTTAGTATTTACCAACACATGGCCCGTGTGGCAAATTCTTGGCTCTGCTCACTGACACTTTGGGGGCTGATGTGTGCATGCTCAGTCGCTAAGTCATGTCTGACTCTTTGTGACCTCAAGGACCATAGCCCACCCAGCTCCTCTGTTCATGGAAGTTCTCAGGCAAGAATACTGGAGTGGGTTGCCATTTCCTTCTCCAGGGGATCTTCCCAATCCAGAGATCGAACCCAAGTCTCCTACACTGACTAGCAGATTCTTTACCACCAAGCTACCAGGGACGCCCCTTTGGCTGCTGGTAGCAAAACCCTGACATATCTGTGTCTGGAGGATGCATTTAGGTCCAGAGCGGCTTGCAGGTTTCCAGGGACTCGTGTTTTGTTTGTGTTTCACCAGCGTTCATCTAGTAAGTTTCTATTGGAATGAGATGAGGTCTTCCTGTGGCCTTACTTGGGCTTCCCTGGTAGCTCAGCTGGTAAAGAATCTGCCTGCAATGCGGGAGACCTGGGTTCAATCCCTGGACAAGGGAAAGGCTACCCACGCCAGTATTCTGGCCTGGAGAATTCCATGGACTGTACAGTCGATGAGGTCACAAAGAGTGGGACACGACTGAGCGACTTTCACTTTCATGGCCTTATTTTCTGGTTTCCTGAAACAGAGAAAAGGTAAAGTACAGGAAAACCTCTACCTCAGCACATTCCAGTCTCCAAATCGGTCCACATGTAGGGCTTTGCAAGTGAGAACCTTCCTTCCATGAAGCTCTCCAGTCCTGTACTTGGGAGCAGAGTGTTATTTGAAGCCTGCAGACTCCACATGGGCAGAGAAAGAGATTATGGTGGAAGGGAAGATAGGGAGGGGCTAACAGCACCCCCATATCTCTTCCACCCTCAACAGCTTTGTTGTTGATTTAGTCTGGCTCTCAGGGCCTGAAGGAGATGCTGATGGTTTCCCAAAGCCTTTTTCTCCTTCTGTTCATCCACTCGAGGAAGAAATTTCATGGACCTACACAAGGCTTTGTTAATCCATCACCAGAGGCCTTCAGCTGTGGATTCCTTCAAGATTCTGGTCTAATTATAGTGTTTATTGTTTCTTGTTCTTTCACACGTATTTTAGTGAGAGTTTGGAAACTGTTGCATCAGAACTTGTAAGTGGATCCCATTTTAACCAGCTCAGCTATTTCTTGGAAACCTAATCTTTTATTAAACATTAGAAAATGCTGAGCTTGCAAGAGAGAACCAAATTCTCTCAGGACACGCTGACTTAATAGAGAGATGATCGTTTGTGACAAATCAGCCATCAACTATCAAGTTTATAGAGTCCCAGAGTTTTAAGTATTCGTGTTGTCTGTGAGGCTTCATGTCCTGCAAAGAAATGTGACATTACCAATCATGTCATACTCTTTCTCACGTCTGGGTGATGCCTCCAAATGAACAGACTGTTTTAAAAAATTAAGCATATATTATTGAAACTGAAAGACATTATATGTGTCATTTTCATAATAACCAGTGCCCTTTGTAGAATTCAATTGACTTCTGAGACACAGCAGGCATTATACAGGCTTTCGACTCCTATTTTAGATGGCTTACTGAGATCATTATTTTCAGGANAAACTTGTGTTTCCAATGGGAAGTTTCAATCAGTTGTATTCAGTTGGTCAAAAAGTCTGTATGGCCAAAGTTTTGTCAGCCAGAGATGTTTCCTAACATCTTATGGAAAAACCCAAATGAAGCTTTTGGCCAACCCGAAGTATCAGTGTTGGGATAACTGGCATTTTTGTGACATTAAGTGTTTATATTTGAGAGAAAAAAAACTGTCTTTTAATTTGTCATCCATTAGATTTTATTATTTTTAATAATGGTTTCCTGACTTATCAAATTTATTTATAAATAATTACAGATTGAGATAATTATATGGGGTTAAATACTGTTCCCATTCCATTTCTAAACTAGAAAGAAAATGATAAGATAGCTAAATATTTATCTTATACATAAGTCACTTTATTAAAAATCCCTCTTTAGTTCCAGTAGTTTGTCATTTCCAGCAATG
Organism: Neotragus pygmaeus; assembly: GCA_006410875.1. NCBI lineage: Eukaryota > Metazoa > Chordata > Mammalia > Artiodactyla > Bovidae > Neotragus > Neotragus pygmaeus. The sequence goes on from SJYV01056333.1 coordinate 3,836,559, forward strand.
ATGTTGTCAACAAAATGATGATCATATTTCTTTTTCTCCCATGTGTATACCTGTCTTGATTTTGTTTGCTGCTTTTACTAAGACCTACAGAACAATGTTGAAAAAGTAATAGCAAAAGCGAATGTACCTGTCTAGTTCCTGATTTCATTTGAAATGGCTTTACTGTTTCAATACTTGGAATAATATTTATTGTTGGGCTCTGGTGGTCATTAATATTGAGTTGGCCAAAGTGTTCATTCCAGTTTTTCTGTAACATCTTACGGAACCCTATACATTTATATTTAAGTGGTTTCCTTCTAGTCAAGCTTTAATCTGTATTTTTATTAGGAGCAGCTGTTGATTTCTATCAAATGTCTTTTCAGCATCTATTATATGTTTTAATGGTTTTTTTTCCCTTTAATGTGTTCTTCTCATTCTTTTGAGCATCCTTCTGTAGGAAGAATAAAACAGAAGTTACTGTCTCCATCAATTTTCCTGTCTCATTAGTTCACTGAAAAAAGGGATTCTAATTACTTACTTGGGTAAATTGTCTGAAGCTAAGAGGCTGGGAGGAAAGCACCATGAATCTGATAAGCTGAAATACAAATTGTTGTTTAGTCAGTAAGTCATGTCCGACTCTTTGTGACCCCATGGACTGGGGCCCACTAGGCTCCTCTGTTGTACAGGAGCTACAAATGCAGGTATACAAGTGACTCTTGGAGCTCTTTCCTCTTTGATCAGCTCAACTTAAGAAAAAAAAAAAAAGCCATAAGTAAAAATGAAAATAATTGGAAACAGTAATCGTGTAGAGGGTCAGAGCCTGACAGATCTGGGTCCAGCTCTTAGTTCTGCCACTTGCAACCTGGACAGCTTTGGGTAGTAAAAATGGCTAGCCTTTTTGGAATTTTTACTGTGTTTTTCTAACCATTTTATATGGATTCATTTTGCTTACATGCTTCCTCTCTCTAAATCACGTGTTTCCTCTTACTAAACAGAGAATGGTGTATCTACTTCATTATAGGGTTATTGGAATAAGAATTGCAAGGAATTGCAAAAAGTTAGCTTCATGCTCTCAGTTGTGGACTTTCTCATTAAAAAGCTTTTTTTATCCTTGATAACTGCCAAAAATTAACCTACCATGAAGCAGAGGAAGTCACTTGTGTGGTTTCTTGGCCAAACAGCCCCAACCTCTCCTTTGATAAATAGGTTCCCATGGGGATGGGGGTTGAAAGTTTCCTTTGGACTGTTGACCTTGAGCCTGTGCTCACAGTCTAGCACACCCTTCCTGTTGACCCTGGTCCTCTTCCTCACTGCAGTGGACTGAGTAGGAAGTGATAAAAGTACCAACAGACCTCTTTCTCCCTGCGGAATCTCCTAGGGACCGAAACGTTTAGGGGTCCCTGGAACTTGAGCCTCTTCTGTGTGGTGAGAACTTACACGGACTCCGTGAGCCCACCCCTTTCTCTGCTTCCAGGGCAGGACAGGCAGCTCCTTGCTGATCCACTCTCCAGATCCTTCTCCAAGTGCCCTGGTGGCAGCTGCTAGGTCAGTGGCTGAGGAGAGGACTTGGGGCACACTCTTCATCCTCTCTTCCCAGTATCTATGGAAATAGAGCGACTCCTGCATCATTCCTTGTATTTTCACCTCATTAGCACAGCTGGTGCCCTCAGTGAATGGCTGGTCCGTCCTGCCAGTTGCTCACACCCAAGCCTTAACTCCAGCTGGCTCAGCCCTGATTCTGCTCCTTTACATCCAGAAAATCCTCTTGTCACTACTTTTGAAGCACATCAGGAATTTAACCATCTTCCCACCTCATTGCTACCATGCTGGTCCAAGTCACCATCATCGCTTATTTAGACAACTGGTAAATCTAACTGGTCCCTGTTTCAGCCCTTGCCCCCATTCTGTCTGTGTACCCCACAACAGCTGGATACCTAACCAGTCAGTCAGTCAGATGAATAAGATTTGTGCCTTGCCGTCCCTCTCCAAATGAGCAAGGTCATCCTCCCATGGTGGTGAGGTGGTACTTCCCACCTCACCTCTCTGGCTGCCTCCCTGCCACCGTCTCATATTACCAACCCCTCGTTTGTGCTAAGTTGCTTCAGTCGTGTCCAACTCTTTCTGACCCTAAGGACTGTAGCCCACCAGGCTCCTCTGTCCATGGGATTCTCCAGGCAAGTATACTGTATTGGTTGCCATGCCCTTCTCCAGGGGATCTTCCCAACCCAGTGATCAAACCCACGTCTCTTTTGTCTTCTGCATAGGCAGATGGGTTCTTTACCACTGATGCCACGGGGAAGCCCCACCAACCCCCAGCCCCGTCCCCAAACTCACACAGCTCTCCCGAGGCATGCCGCCTTGTTTGTCTTCGTGCCTTGACTTAGCTTCCCACTCTGGGCCTTTATATATTTGAACTCCTTACTGAAGCCTGGTCTCCTCCAGACCTGCCTTCCACCACGCAGAGTCTTAGAAATCATGGTAAAAGCCAAAAGCATTGCCAGGAGACTCTTCTTGTTAGAAGTGTTCCAGGGGTTGGACATCCCCGGCAATCCAGTGGTTAAGACTCTGCCTTCTAAGGCAGGGCATGCGGGTTCAATCCTTGGTCAAGAAGATGCCACATGCTAAGATCTCACATGTCTCTTGGCCAAAAAATCAAAACATAAAACAGAAGCAATGTTATAATAAATTGCACAAAGCCTATAAAAATGGTCCACATCAAAAAAAAAAAAAAAGAAAGAAAGAAAGAAAAATTTTAAAAATGAAAAAAGAAAAATATTCCAGGGGAATCACAGAAAAAGAGTTGTTCTCTTGCCCTCCAGACTTGGTTGACCTGCAGTGGCTGGACTGTTTCCAAGTCACCACCAGTTCATATATCTACGGTCTTTCCATTGCAAAGTTATCACCTGCTCTGTAAACCAAACTGGAGAATGAGAGCTTAACTGCAGTTTGCATGCACTTGCTTCTACTATACATGATCTTGTTTATCTCAAGGAAGAATCGCCTTTCAGAATCCTGTTATTAGTATTGATGGCAGTGATATCCTCTTAGGTCTTCAACCTTGACAAATGGATCTCTCTATTCCCCAGAAGGTGCTGAAAGAATCTAGAAATATTTCCTGATGTATAATCTGTCATGGAAACACATTTTCTATTGATCACTTCTCTACCTACTGTACAGTACAGGCAAATTAAAAGGCTGAACACCAAAGAATTAATGCTTTTGAATTGTGATGTTGGAGAAGACTCTTGAGAGTCCTTTGGACTGCCAGGAGATCAAATCAGTCAATCCTAAAGGAAATCAACATTGAATATTGACTGGAAGGACTGATGCTGAAGCTGAGGCTCCAGTATTTGGGCCACCTGATTCGAAGAGCCGACTCATTGGAAAAGACCCTGATGCTGGGAAAGATTGAAAGCAGAAGGAGAAGAGTACAGCAGAGAATAAGATGGTTAGATAGCATCACCGACTCAGTGGACATGAACTTCAGCAAACTCCAGGAGATAATGGAGGACAGAGAAACCTGATATACTGCAGTTAGTGGGGTTGCAAAGAGTCGGACACGACTTAGCAAATGAACAACAACATCAACCGGCAAATTAGTTGAACCTATATATCAATGCTTGTGTGGTTTGTAAAAGAGCAGCTGTTACAAGTTTATCAGTAGGGAGATCACAAAAAGAGTACGAGTCTTTCCCCGATAGAATAAAAACTCAAGATGGCTTATACTTCTAATCAGAACATAAACTTAGCACAGAGGACCCCAGAGTCTAGGAGGCATCAGATCTATTGATTTCTGGGTCCCACCCCCAAGATGGGATTCATTTGCTCTAGTGGGGAGTCCAGGGCAAGTGATTTTTAGTAGATGGTTTTGGACTGCACTTTTGAGAAGAACTGGATTCAATGAGAGAATTTTGGACTCAGAGGAAAACGCTTGGGTCTTAATTCCAGCTCAGTGGCCTTAGGTTTCAATCCTTTGATTTTTGTTTTCCAGTCTATCAAAGGGAACCAGCCATAACCCTCTGTATTATTATAGATATTGTTTTCACAAAGGTTGTTTTTGCAGGCAACCAACCTCTCTGAATAGGCCGTGAGTGTAACCACAGCAAAAGTCACAAATCTTATGCATTTGACTCTGTAGGATAAGAGAAGCACCCTCAAGCCTTTTTTCTAGTTACTTCCGTTGAAAAATAAATAAGCTGCATATTAGAGACAGCAGCAGGACTGCTTACTGATAAACAGTCAGTTAGTAGAAAGACTATAAAAACCCAGCACTCCGGTGCAGTTAATGAAAGGATGACATTAATGGTCTCTAAGGACACAATTTATTGCAACATCATGATTTCTGTACAGAAAGTGACATTGAAATTGCAAGGAAACCGTATATTTTGGTACTAAGTTAGGAAAAGGACATACTCACTAGATCTTAGAATGATTGCTAAAAAATGTTTAAAATAGAAACAAACTCTGGCACTTAAAATGATAAACTTGAGGTAACCATTGCTCTTTCAGCAAATATTTATTGAACACCCATTCTGTGCAGGCATAGAAGAAAGCTGCCCTTGTGGAGATTATACTGTAGTGGAGCAGGTTATGGATGTTATAGTCATGAAGGTCATATTTATAGGTAACCAACCTTTGAACAAACTAGTGGGGAGATAAGTAAGCTACAGTAAAGTATAATAAATTATAGACTTACTCTGTGCAGTACAGTAGCCATAAGCCACACCTGACTACCTAAACTTAAATTATTTAAAATCAAATACTATTAGGGATTTCTCTGGTGCCCCAGTGGTTAAGACTCTGTGCTTCCATCGAAGGGGGCATGGGTTCAATCCCTGGTTGGGGAACTAAGATCCCACATTATCAATGGAGATTGTCCAACTGCAGAAAGTTCTATTGGGTGATACTGATCTATGCTATGATATATGATGGAATATATTCTGGTGGGTAGTAAAGTGGGACAGGGTGACAGGCCATGTGAGGGATAGGGTAGTTGTCATTTAAATTGATCTAGGGAATATCTCTTAAGAAGGTGACATGGGAGGAAGGACATAAAAGAGGAGAGTAAAGCATGGAGATCAGGGGGAAGAACATTCTGGAAGAGAGAACAGAAAGCACAAGTGCCCAGAGGAGGAGCCAAGTCTGGGGTGGTTCAGGAACCAGAGGAGTCCCGTGTCAAGTGGGGAGCGGTAGGGACAAAGTCAGAGATGTAACGTGGGAAGTGCCACCTCACTGCCACGGGGAAGATGTCCCTTCTTGTTCATCCTGCTATTGTGTGATGCACGGACAGAAAGAGGGCAAGGGCTGAAGCAAGGACCAGTTAGGAGAATTACCAGTCTAAATGAGGGATGATGGTGACTGGCTTGGTAGCAATGAGGTGGGAAGATGGTTAGATTCTGAATATGCTTTGAAAGTAGAGACAAGGTTTTCTGGATATAAGGGAGCAGACTCAGGACTGAGCCAACTGGAGTTTAAGCTTGAGATCTGAGCAACTGGCAGAATAGACTTTACTGAGATATGCAAGACTGTGAAGCCAGAAGACATGGTGAAAACAATAAGTTTAATGTAGGGCACATAAGATGGGAATGCCAGTTAGACATCAAGGTGGAGAAGAGGAGGAGACAGTGGGATTCATGGATCTGGAGTCTAGAAGGAAGGTCCAAGCCAGAGGCACATCTCTGATAATCACTTATGTCTTGGCTGTGAGACCTGGATGAAGTCACCAGCAAGTAATGAATGGTAAGTTGAGAAAAGTTCCAAGAACCCACCTGGGAACTTGAATGTGATGAGGTCTGAATGATAGGAAGGGACCAGAAAAGGAGGCAGAGAGGGAATGGGTCCAGGAGTGTGGCATCCTGGAAAACGAAAGAAAATGTTTCAAGCTCTCCAAAACTGTGATACCTCAGATAATCATACCTCCTTCCTGATTTGCCAGACACATTTTACAGTCTGCCTGTTAGCCTCACAGTTAGTAATAGTGTCCTTCTTCATTCTCAACATTTGTGTTACAAGATACGACGTATATTGAAAACTTGCTGATTAGATCAAGTTAAAAAAAAATGAGTCATTGGATTTAACAGTGTGGAGGTCATCGGTGACCTTGACAAGAGGATTGGAGTGGCATGGTGGGATGGGAGGTTGAGTGAATGGAGGACGAGAGGTCGCTCAGCAGCATCAGCTTTAGAAGAGTTGCTGAGACGAGAAATAGAGAGGTAGCTGGAAGGAAAATGGGGTCAAAACAGGTTTTGGTTTGAGTTTTTGTTCTTGTAATGTAAGAAAAATAATAGCTCATTTGTATGCTGATGGGAAAGATCCAGTAGAGAGGAAAATTGATGATGCGGGACACAGGGGAGGGAGACTTCTGGAAAAATGAGTGGGGCTGAGCTACCCGGCAAGAGGAAAGGGGGCCCTGGCAGGGGCACAGAAGGGAGAGCCAGGGTACTGGCTCTGGTGCAGGGAAATCTGGGGGAAGTGCCAGTCTGCCTGTTTGAAGGTGCAAGTCATCAGTAGAGAGGACAGAGCGGGGAATGGGAGTGAGGGCAGGGGAAGAGAAGGTGTGACCGCTTGTCTAGGGAATAAGAAGAGGGTGGACGGGAAAACGTGGCTGCCCTTCAGCCAGGACTGGATTGAGAATGGAGGTGGTGAATTTCCGGTGAGTCCAGGCAACCCGAGTGGGTGTTCTCCTCCAGCCACAACCAGCTGTGTGAGTGCAGACCTGGAGCAGGGGGCAATCTGAATGTGCCCCATTTTTGTCTGAGTCCAACAGGCCATACATACCGGGGAAATGAGGCTTTATAATCATTCCCAGTGATTTTAAAAAAAAGAGGTCAGTCAGAGTTGGCAAATACAGAGTTTTTTGAAAAGCTCTTTTATTCATTAAAAATTTATTCTATAATTGAAGTTCCACTGGATCTTGCTAAAATGAATAAATAAAGCTGTGTTTAAATAGCTACAATATTTGCATTTCAGCACTTAATGAGCTAACAGCTATTAAGACTTTGTTCTTATAAGTATGTTGAGAATCTCCCTTCAAGTTTGCGCCTTTTGTGCTGAATCATTCCTTTCCAGGGGTGGGGTGTCAGCCAGGCCAGTGTTAAGTGTTAGTTGCTCATTCACGTCTGACTCTTTGTGACCCCGTGAACTATATCCCACCAGGCTCCTCTGTCCATGGATTCCATGGATTCTCCAGGCAAGAATACTGGAGTGGGTAGCCATTTTCTTCTCGAGGGCATCTTCTCAATCCAGGAGTCGAACCTGGGTCTCTTGCATTGCAGGTGGATTCTTTACTGTCCGAGCCAGTGGGGAAGCCCCCTCCACATCAGCCAGTCTAGACCCAGAAATCTCTGGAATGGGAAGAGAAACCAAACTCGTAGGAAACACATCCCCTGCCTGGAGGAACTGTGTGGTTGGACTACAAGAGAGAGAGTATGAATCAAGTAGAGAATGCCACCTGATCCTGATAAGCAAAATCATTCCTCACCAGTTGTGCAAGGTCCAACCCAATTGTCCGCTAATTAATTCAGAACAAGTAAAGGACAGATTCATGAGATTTAGCCACATTTTGTGCTTTGTCTTTGCCTTTTACATTTGCCATCTTATCAGCGTCATCCTTGATTCATTTTAGTCCTCAGTACATTCCTAGTTATCTCAGTTGACGAGTTACATGACTTAAGCTTTTCTTAATTATAAAAGTCGTTGTTTCAGAATTTATGTTTTCCTAATTATAAAAGTAACAAAGACTCAACGTAAAATTTTTGGAAAATACAGAAAATTTTAAAAGGGGGGAAGTCCATTTTCAAAAATAGCGGCTAATAGTATTTTGTCTTTCTTTTCAGCCTTTTTTCTTAAAAAGTAATCTCTAATTATGAATCATTTCAAACATACAGACAAGTATGAAAAGATAACAAGCAACTTGGATTAGCAGTTGTTAACATTTTGCTATATGTGCTTTAGAGCACTCTTTTTTTTTTTAAGATTTTCTTTTTTTTTAATGTGGGCCATTTTTAAAGTCTTGATTGAATTTGTTAGAGTATTGCTTCTGTTTCAGGTTTTGGGAATTTGTTGTGTTTTTTTTTTTTTGGCTGGGAGGCATGTGGGATCTCAGCCCCCTGACCAGGGATTGAACCTGCACCCCCTGCAATGGAAGGAAGTCCACCACTAGGCCACCAGGGAAGTCCCTCTTTACTTTTTAACAAATATCATATTATACATCCAGGTAAAGCCCATGCCCACCGCTTGTCCCACCCTCCTTCCCCAGAGAAAGCTACTGCCTTGTCTATTGCCTACAATGCGTTAAACAGTGGTCATCTGGGTTTGGCCACCTAGGCACTAGGAAGAAACCCTAGGGGTCTGTTCAGCAAGGTTGAGGCCCAGCCCACGGAGATGCTGACCCCACCTCCCCATCCTCAGTACACTGTGGGAGCAGTCATCAGCCTCACTCACTTATCTTTCTATGACATTTTCCAACTGTATTATAAGATTCCATTTTTACCTTCATAATAACTGAAAGAATGGGGAATGGCATTGACTACTCATAAAAACTTTAAAATATATGCAATATGTTACAAGAGTGAAATTATTCCCGGATTAAAATGGTGGAAAAGTAGCTTGAATTGCTCTTTCTTGACTTCAAATTTACATTCAAAACCTACAGAATGTCTGTTATGTCTTATATGACATATGGCAAAACACCAAAGGATATCTTTCCCAAAACCCACCATCAAACAGATTCAAATGTGGTCTAGTGCTAGTGGGCTTAAGTACCTTTTATGCTTCTAAAGATATTTTGATGTGTTTTGTAGTTTTTCTGTTATTGTCAATGGGATCTTTTCCTCGTATTTTCTGATAGACTTCTGATGTTTAATTTCAGATCATTCTCTACTAGTTCAGTGTTACTATAAGCGCTCTTAGATTTTCTAGTAGATGAAATATATCTGCAAATATTAATTAAATGTATTTATTTAAAAAATTAAATGTGATTCTTCATCTTTACTTTGATAACAAATCTTTTTTTTTCTACTTTATGCCTATACTATATTAGTCTGAAATTCTAGAGTATTTTGAAGTTGAAAGGTATCCTATATTATTATTGATTTTAATTGCACCATTTCTAGGCTTCCACATCCAATAGTATGTTAACCAGTGGTTTCAATTAGATAACCCCAGCCATGTTAAGGGCTCTGTTCATCCCATTATTAGCTTAGTAAGAGGTTTAAAAATCAGAACTGAACAATGCCTTTTTTCAAATCTCTTTCCAGAATTTATCAGTTATTTGCATTTTTAACCTATTACATGTTTATGTTAATTAATTTAAAATGAATAGCAAAAGTAGGGGTAAATGCCTGTAATATGTGTTATCTTATAGTTACATATATAATACATATATGTATTGCATATACATATATAATACATGTATGTAATATGTGTATTGTGTAATATATATGTAATTAACACCCCAAATTTCCTAGTATTAAACAATGTTTGCATTCCTCATAAAACTGCTATTCATGTATTTTTAAGTTCTGTTTGCTATTCTTTCCAAAATTGGTAATTTTATTTGGACTTTTTTCACTTAAATATTAAAAATAAGCATTTGTCATGTCACTAGATATTAATCTAAAAAGTAATTTTAATAAGCTTTATATTGACTCTATCATACATAAATAAAAGTGCACAAATCTTAGTGCACACTGAAATTCTGAATGAATTTTCATAAATGAAACACCTGACCAAACAGTATCCTGATCAAGAAATAGAATATTTCAACACGCTGGAAGCCCTCTAAGTGTCCCTCCAAGGTTAACCATGTGATGAAATTATGTTTTAATAGCTGCATGATGAATGAGGAGGGTGAGTAATAGCAGGCAAAGCCAGAGAGGCAGGGAAGAACCAAATAAATTAAGACTTTGAGAACTGAACTACATTCAGTTTCTATTGCCACATAAAAGATTGCTCCAAACTAAGTGGCTTAAAACAATACAAATTTATTATCCCCAGTTCCCATTGCTCGGGAGCCTGAGCAAGGCTCAGCTGGATTCTCTGCTCAGGGCTTCACAAGGTGTCAGCTGCAGTGTGATGCTCATTTTGAATTCAGGCTCAGCCAGGCTTATTGTGGTTTGTTCTCAGAATTCTGTTCTTGTGGCTCCAGAAATGATGTTCCTGTTTTTTTCTTAGCTGTGGGCCAGCAACCACTCTCAGCTCTTGGAGTCTGCCCACAGTTTTGCCGTGTGGACCACGTAGTCATTTCACAGCATGGATGTTTGCTTTCTGCCAGGTCAGCTGGAGCATGGCTCTCTGACTTCACCTTCTTTTAAAGGCTCCTCTGATTTGGTCAGGGTCTCCAAGTGTAATTGACTTTGATGAATTCAAAGTGTACTGGCTAATAACTTAATCATAGGAGTGGTATCCTGCACTAAAAAGGAGGAAATTATAGAAGAGTGAGGGTCATTGGGGATTATCTTAGAATTCTGTTTGCCATAAATGGAGAAAAATGTACTTTTTTTCTGTTGCAATGAAAAGCTATTGGAAGGATCATAGTTACAGAGTTGGAGATCTGATTTAAGTTTAAATAAAACTAACATCAGTTGTCCATTGTTCAGTCACTAAGTCACGTCCAACTCTTTGCGACCCCATAGACTGAAGCATGCCAGCTTTGCCTGTTCTTCACTATCTCCCAGAGCTTGATTAAACTCATGTCCATGGAGTCAGTGATGCCATCCAACCATCTCATTCTCTGCCACCCTCTTCTCCTCCTGCCCTCAATCTTTCAAGATTGTGCCATGTGGACAATGGAATAGGATTTGGGTGTCATTGGACTTGGGTGTCATTAAAGGGAAGATGGTAACATTTTCTGAGACCAAAAAGAGCATGGAGGTGGAAATGAAGAACTTGGGACATGCTAAATTTTAGATTCTTGTTCTGTTTAGACATCCAACAGAGTTCACAGCTAGATACACATACATGGATCCCAAAGGAGAGATTAGAGCTAGAACTGTACATTGAGAAATCATTATCTGGGGTGGAATGTGAATTCCAGAGACTTGATGAAAACACTGGGGGGAGATTTAGATGATGCAGATTGCTACAGGTGCCACCATCTCCTAAACTATAATTCACAATCTTACAATCAGTTGCACAGATAGACTCTTGCCTGGAGTCTTCCCATAAGCAACCCCCTTGTTTGGCAGTATGTTTTCTACGACATCAAGTTAGTTTTTCTTTTTTCTTTATAAATCTCCTATTGAAGCAAGTTCTAGCCACAATGAATTCTTGTTATCAGCATCAGTTCATAGAGCCAAGGGTCACGATGTAAACTGGGAGTTAGAAGTTGAAGGAGAAATAAAAATTAATAGGCACCTCTGATTGAAAAAGCCCACAAATCTGCCTTTCAAAGACAGCATTGAGTAATAGGAACACAGCCACACAGATCGTTGGCTGACTGGGTATCATGGGAGGAATTGAGAAAGGAAAAACTGCCCCTGAGGAGAGGAATCCTGGCACTCTGAGTTTAGGGACGCTTGATCANACAAATCTGCCTTTCAAAGACAGCATTGAGTAATAGGAACACAGCCACACAGATCGTTGGCTGACTGGGTATCATGGGAGGAATTGAGAAAGGAAAAACTGCCCCTGAGGAGAGGAATCCTGGCACTCTGAGTTTAGGGACGCTTGATCAGTTTAAATCTTCTGTAACATTTTTATTACTGTCCAGCTTCTTCCCATTCCTTCCTTGACAATAGAATGAACGATGTTCCTATGAATGCTGTGAGACTATGGAGCTTCTGAACCAGAGAAACTCAGCTATTACTTATTCTGCCTGTTCCTTTTCTACTTATTGTTTTATATTTTCAAAAATCATCTCGGTTAAAGATACCTCAGTCCTTGGATCCTTCTCCAGTGGAACGAGTAAATTAAACAATTTACTTTACATTAGAATTCACGAGGGACTGCAGATTCTGTGCCTGGGGCGATCAGAGGCCTGGGCTGCTGGTCTGATGAAATGAGCGTGGGCAACTGAGCAGCCAAGAGCAGGACAGGGGAGGGCAAACGAGTCAATGACACCAATTGGCTGGAGTCGAGAAGGAAGGAAGTGATGTGTACAAACCTCCTCTGATGCTTTCCAAGGGGATCAGCTCTTTGAGACGCCCCAGGCAACAGCTCTCAGCCAGGATGGATGAGCCGCAAGTCCCAGCCAGCGTTTTAACTTTCTTAGATTCACATAGACTGAATTCCCATTTCACAAATTTCTTATGAGTCCCTTATATTGAATTCTTAACTCAGAAAGATGGCATTTGCTTTGATGGTGCCAGAAAGCGTGAAGACATGGAATGAACATTTCAAAATTCTAATATCTCATAGCCATATATGATTCTTAAGGACACAGCAAAATTTATGTAGCTATTGCCCATTTGTGAGGTGATTTAACTCATTTCCTTTGTGCTAATTACAAATAACTATACTAGATATTACTGACATAAATCTTTGTGTAATTTTCTGATATTTTTAAGATAGAAGGCTGGTCCATTTGAATAACATAATTTCACTACCTAGGCCTTGATAAGTTTAAAGTTCACATCACATGCCACACACACACAGGCATTATGATCCTGTCCAAAAATAAGAACTGTTTCTAATTTTTTATTTGGACCTTAATGTATATCCCTGGGGAAACAAATAATAAAATACAGTAAAATGTAAAATAAAGCAGAGCAGTCTGTTTCCCTTTTTTCCAGATTTTTTACTTCCAAATACAGATTAGGTATCTTCATGTATATGACTTTTAAAAAGCATTCTAAAATGCCTTTGTCTCCAAAATATACCATTAAAGTAAAAAGAGCCTTCAGAGGGAAAAAACAAGTAAAACAAATCACTAAGCACTGCATTAAATGCACATGTTTTTAGGATGCTGTGCACCAGCTGCAGAAATCAACACTGGCCAATTTACAATTTTTAAAATTTATTTTATTTACTTTTGGGTGCACTGGATCTGCACTGCTGTGTGTGGGCTTTGTCTGGTTGTGGTGAGTGGGGTCTGCTCTCTGTGCAGTGTGTGGGCTTCTCACTGCAGTGGTTTCTCTTGTTGCGGAGCACAGGCTCGAGGCTGCACAGGCTCCAGGAGTTAGTTGTGGTTCACGAGTAGAGTGTGGACTCAGTTGTTGTGGCCCACGGGCTTAGTTTCCCCATGACATAGGAAATCTTCCTGGACCAGGTATTGAACCCGTGTCCTCTGCACTGGCAGGCAGATTCTTAACCCCTGGACCACCAGGGAAGTCCAACTCTAGCTAATTTAAATAAAATAATTTTATTTTAGTAATGTTGGGTATCTGATAGAATTGATAAGAAGGCTGGCGGATCAGGCTTTGGGAAGGTAAATGAAATAAGTGAGACTGTAGCTGGCATCAGAGTCCAGATACCACTGTAGAACTGCTCCAGCTAGCCCTAGACTCACAGTCCCACGCAGGATCGCAGTGGCACCGCCCAAAGTCAGACAGAACCTCTAGCGGGCTTCTCTGCAGCTCTAGCTCCAGATGCAATGTCTGGGATGGTACATCTGACTGGCCAAGACTGGGTCACACACCTGAATTGTAGTTGCATGGGAAGCTGGTGGCATTTATGGTCTTTGGCATTTTTCAGGTGATGGGTGATATACTTCCCAGGGCTCATAGGGTGGAGGATGCTCCAAACACAGAAAGGAAGCTTAGGTGCTGTATCAGGGTTCTCCAGAGAAACAGAACCAATAAGAGACATATATGGTATAATAAATCTCCCCTTATGTATGTGTGTATATGCACACACGTGGGCTTTCCTGGTGGCTCAGCGGTGAAGAATCCACCTGCAATGCAGGAGTTTCAGGAGACACAGGTTCGATCCCTGGGTCAGGAAGATCCCCTGGAGGAGGCATGGCAACCCACTCCAGTATTCTTGCTTGGAGAATCCCATGGACAGAGGAGCCTGTGGGCTACAGGCCATGAGGTCACAGAGAGTCGGACACAACTGAGGCAAGTTAGCATGCACACACACACACATACATAAGAGGAGATACTATAGAAATTGGCTCATGTGATTATGAAAGCTGAGATGTCCTGTGATCTGCTATCTGCAAGCTGGAGACCCAGGAAAGCAGTGATATAACTCATTCTGAATCCAAATGCCCAAGAACTAGGAGCCCTGATGTCTGACGAGAGGAAGAGATGGATGTCCCAGCTCAAGAAGAGAGCAAGTCTCTCTTCCTGCACCTTTTTGATCTATGCAGGCACTTAGCGGGTTGCATGAGGCCCACGTTGGTGAGGGTGAACTTCTTTATTCAGTCTACCAACTGAAATGTTAACTGTTCCAGAAACACTGTCACAGACACACCCAGAAATAAGCTTTGGCCAGAAATCTGGGCATCCCTTAGCCTAGTCAAGCTGATACAGAAAATGAACTATGCAGGGGCCCACTGTCAAGAAACAAATTGTCAGATTTCCACTAGAGCAGTAATTTTCCACAAGAAAAGAATTCCCAGGAGAGCTTCATAAATCATGGATTCTTGGCAGCACCAGTTGAGACTGTGTGGGTCAGGTGTGAAACCTGTGGGTTGGCACTCAGGTGATGTTGATCCTGCCCTTCCAAACACCTCAGTTTAAACACTTCACTAGAACATACACTATTTTTTTTTTTTTGGTGTATTTAAAAAATTTTTTATTGGAGTATAATTGCTTTACAATGTTAGTTTCTGCTGTACAACAAAGCAAACCAGCTATCTGTATACATATAGCCCCTCATTCCCCTCCATCCNTAATAATATAATACATAATACAATAAATGATATAAAGTAATAAGATTAGGGAAGTAAACAAAATTACACTGCAGAATTAAAATCTCCCCTAGAGATAGTAGGAACAGAATTAACAGTGTAAAAAAAAAAAAAGAGTTATATGAAATTGAAAACAAAGTGATGAAAATTATTAGAGAAAAGATGAAAACTTTGGAAACAAAGAATAGAAATCTAAGAAGCATTTGTGTTCTGGAGAAAGGAAGATATCAGAGAGAACAGGAGAAAGACAAGATCTAAAGTGTTTGTCAGGAAACAGGAGGCAGAAAATGACATGAGTGTAAAAATTATTAATAAAAGCCTGCTCACAAAACTCCAGCCAAGATTAATGCAAAGACATCATTTAGCAGAGTATGGAAAACATTTATTTTTAGTTTCACAGATAATAAAATATTCCTACTAGTATCTAGGTAGAAAAAAGAATTATCTTCAAAGTGAACAGTTAGGCCAATCTCTTTGCTCCTCCCCCACAATAAATAACACGGGAACTGGAGACATTCCAAAGGAGCTTGAGGGGAAATTTTATGCAGTTCTAGAATTTTCTACAAGACTAAGTCGTCTGTCATGGAAATTGGAGAATGGAGCTAAGTATTTTCAGATTATAAGAACTCAGAAAAGGTAATGTTCAACAATGTTTCATTGTCAAACTTTTTTTAAGTTTTGTAGCAGATAATTGGATGGAAATCAGGTACTCGGGGTTGAGAAAGTCATAGAAAAGTGCAACTGAGCATTGAAGTCAATTAAAATACAATGAAGCAGCAGTAGCTGTTAGAAATGTTACAAAATTAAATGTGAGTGCCAAATACTGTTCTAGAACAAGATGAAAGTAGTAGAAAACGTGCCATGATAAATCTCAAATTAAACTTACAAAGACTTTAAAGCTTAGGGTAAGAGATAGGAACATGAAGGTTTATGAATTTTCTTATCATATGTAAAGAAAGATGAGAAAATGCAATTCAATTTCTTGAATTTGATAATATAAGAAATTATGAGTTAAGTAACGCATTTGATAAATGGAAAGATATCCACCACTATAATCAAAACGAGGAACACTGTAGGTTTTCTTTTTTTAGAGACAAAAGGCAAGAAAAGCATAAGGAAGATCTGAAGGCTAGAAAGCAGGAGATAAAACAACGAAAGTATAGTCAAACTTGTTTAAATGATAGATGAAAATGTAACTAGACTCCACCATTGAAGGCAAAGAATCTCAAGTTAGATTTGTTTTTAAATCGAACTCTACTGCCTTTGTAAGAAACATGCCTTTTTTTGAAGTTTTAAAAACATTTTTACTGAAACAGTTGATTTACAATGTTGGGTCAGTTTCAAGTGTACAGAAAATGACTTGGTTATATGTATAAATATGTACATATATATACGTATATGTATATATACTAAATATTTATTCCTTTTTAGATTCTTTTCCATTATAGGTTATTACAAGATATTGACTATAGTTCCCTGCGCTCTACAGTACGTCTTTATTGGTTATCTATTTTATATACAGTAGTGTGTATATTTTAATCCTGGACTCCTAATTTATCCCTCCCAAGAGTCATGCCTTTTATTTTTCAGCTTATTTCTCATGAGTTTTTATTTCCTTCAATGTTTAGGACAATACCTGTTACCTAGTAAGTTAGGTGTTCCTTATATGTGGTCTTCATTGGTTGTAAATTGTTTCCTGGTTTTTATTTTTATTAACATGTTTCTTATTTAATATGTGGACCATGAATTTTTAAAAATTTTATTGGAGTATAGTTGTTTTACAACGTTGTGTTAAGTTTCTGCTGTACAGCAAAATGAATCATCCATGCATTTACATGTATCCCCTCTCTTTTGGATTTCCTTCCCTATTAAGTCACCAGAGCATCCAGTAGAGATCCCTGTGCTACACAGAATGTTCTCATTAGTTACCTATTGTACACATAGTTTCAATAGTGTATATGTGTCGATTCCAATATCCTAATTCATCTCACCCTCCGTTCTCCCCTTGGTATCCATGCATTTGTTCTGTCTATGCCAAGAATCATACCTTTATAAAGAGATATGTTTAATATAACATGAGAAGCATTTCTTTCAATAGCCTCAGATATGCAGATGATACCACTCTTATGGCAGAAAACAAAGGAATTAAAGAGCCTCTTGATGAAAGTGAAAGAGGAGAGTGAAGAAACTCAACATTCAAAAAACTAAGATCATGGCATCCAGTCCCATCACTTCATGGCAAATAGATGGGGAAACAATGGAAACAGTGACAGACTTTATTTTCTTGGGCACCAAAATCACTGCAGATGGTTACTGCAGCCATGAAATTAAAAGACGCTTGCTCCTTGGAAGAAAAGTTATGACAAACTTAGACAGTGTATTAAAAAGCAGGCGTTACTTTGCCAACAAACGTCCACCTAGTCAAAGCTATGATTTTTCCAGTAGTCATGTATGGATGTGAGAGTTGCACCATAAAGAAGGCTGAATGCCAAAGAATTGATGCTTTCTAATTGTGGTGCTGGAGAAGACTCTTGAGAGTCCCTTGGACTGTAAGGAGATCCAACCAGTCCATCCGAAAGGAAATCAACTCTGTATATTCACTGAAGGACTGATGCTGAAGCTACAGTTCTTTGGCCTCCTGATACAAAGAGCCAACTCACTGGGAAAGACCCTGATGCTGGGAAAGATTGAAGGCAGGAGGAGAGGGGGACAACAGGATGAGATGGTTGGATGGCTTCACTGACTCAATAGATATGACTTTGAGCAAGCTTCGGGAGATGGTAAAGGACAGGGAAGCCCAGTGTGCTGCAATCCATGGGGTTTGCAAAGAGTCAGACACAACTGAGCAGCTGAACTGAAGAGAGACGTTTAATAGAAAATGCACACAGAGAGAAAACAAGCATAGCCGTGTTGATGTAAAAATTGACTTTTTTCAAACAGAAAGCACCAAAATATTTTTTAATAACGGATTGGGTATATTGAGAACAAGGCACACCACAATTCCGTACCCATTTCCAATATGTGGATTTTTTCCCCCACCACGAAGCAATTCATCATTAACTGAGTGTCCTACCATTCAACTCAATTCTGACACTATCTACCCAAAGACAGTATCAGATTCCAGAAATTAAGGGCTCAGTCTCAGAAGACTGCCCACCCACTCCACTGCCTCAGATGCCGGTCACAAGTCCAGGTTGTCACATGTACGTCTAACTGACTGGCTATAAATCAAATGTTCCCACAACCCACTCGTTGGTTCTATTAATTTGCTAGAGCAGCTCACAAAACTCAGGAAACCAGTTTACTCACTCGTTGTTCAGTCACTAAGCTGTGTCCAACTCTGAGACCCAGTGAACTGCAGCACACCAGGCTTCCCTGTCCTTCACTATCTCCTAGAGTTTGCTCAAGCTCATGTCCATTGAGTTGGTGAGGCCATCCAATCACCTCATTCTGTCTCCTCCTGCTCTCAATCTTTACCAGCATCAGGGGCTTTTCCAATGAGTATCAGGTGGCCAAAGTATTGGAGTTTCAGCTTCAGCATCAGTCCTTCCAATGAATATTCAGGGTTGATTTCCTTTAGGATGGACTGGTTTGATCTCCTTGCTGTCCAAGGGACTCTCAAGAGTCATCTCCAGCACCACAATTAGAAAGCATCAGTTCTTCAGTGCTCAGCCTTCTTTATGGTCCAGCTCTCACATCTGTACATGACTACTGGAAAGACTACAGTTTTGACTATATGGACCTTTGTTGGCAAAGTGGTGTCTCTGTTTTCTAGTACACTGTCTAGGTTTGTCATAGCTTTCCTTCCAAAGAGCAAGCATGTTTTAATTTCATAGTTTCAGTCACCATCCACTAATCTACCATCCAATAATTTTGGAGACCAAGGAAATAGAATTTGTCACTGTTTATACTTTTTCCCCTTCAATTTGCCATGAAGTGATGGGACTGGATGCCATGATCATTGTTTTTTGACTATCGAGTTTTAAGCCAGCTTTTCACTCTCCTCTTTCATCCTCATCAAGAGGCTTTTTAGTTCCTCTTCACTTTCTGCCATTAGAGTGGTATCACCTATATATCTGAGGTTGTTGATATTTTTCCTGGCAGTCTTGATTCTAGCTTGTGATTCATCCAGCCCAGCATTCCTCATGATTGCTAGATTCTCATGACTTGTTAGATTACCAGTTTATTACAGGCTGCTAAAGGATACAAATTGATGGCCTGATTCATAGGGTGATATATGGAACAAAGAGGCATCTACCTCATGGAGCTGGGGGCCTGGCATGGATGCATTATGGTTTACTAACTGAGAAGCTCTCTGAACCCCCTCCTTTTGAATTATTATGAGGTTTCATGACATAAACATGATTTATTAAATCACTGGCCATGAGTGAGTGATTCAACATCCAGCCCTTCTCCACTCCCTGCATAGCAGGAGATAAGACTGAGAGTTCCAGCTATTTATGACTGATTCTCCTGGTGACCATCTCCATCTTTCATCTGTCTGTCAGAGATTTGCTCAGTCATGTCCGACTCTGTGCAACCCACAGACTGTAACCCACCAGGCTCCTCTGTCCATGGAATTCTCCAGTGGGTTGCCATTCTCTTCTTCGGGGGATCTTCCTGAACCAGGGATTGAACCTGGGTCTCCCACACTGCAGGCAGATTCTTTACCATCTGAGGCATCAGGAAAGAGGGTTTCCAAAAGTCACCTCAGTAACATAAACTCCATTGTGGATGACAGGGACTTGTTATGAATAACCAGATACCCGCTTATGGTTCTCAGGAACTGAGGACAAGGGACCAAATATGATAACAAAGATACTCCATTGCTTTCCTCACTTAAACAATTCCAAGGGTCTGAGGAGCTGTGAGTCAGGAGCAATGGATGGACGACCAAAATATATACTTATTATAATTCCTAATATCACACCCGTTCTGTAATGGAGGCTTCCCATCCGTTTATCTTGACATCCTCCCAATGCCGGGGCTTTTTCGTATTCAGTACCCTGTTCCCCGGTGTTACCGTCCTTTCTGATGACTTTTATTTTCAGCTGTATGTGGATGACTTTCAGGTCATCAGCCCATATCTGTGCAACCCACTGCCTCTTGGGCTATTCTGTTCGGTTATCCCTCTGGAACTGCCAATGCGCACATCCACAAATTCACATGTCACCTTTCTCTTCAAGANTCCCATCCGTTTATCTTGACATCCTCCCAATGCCAGGGCTTTTTCGTATTCAGTACCCTGTTCCCCGGTGTTACCATCCTTTCTGATGACTTTTATTTTCAGCTGTATGTGGATGACTTTCAGGTCATCAGCCCATAGCTGTGCAACCCACTGCCTCTTGGGCTATTCTGTTCGGTTGTCCCTCTGGAACTGCCAATGCGCACATCCACAAATTCACATGTCACCTTTCTCTTCAAGACTGTCCTCCCTTTGTTCCCATTCAGGTGAACATGAAACCTGGTGTTATCTTAACCAGTTCATTCAGCTTCAACTTCCACACACTGTGACTCACCTTGTCCACCTCTTTCTTACACACCTCTGTCTTATGCTCTCTGTCGCCATAGCCCATGGGTAAAAAATGATTCAAGAAGACAGTTCTGGTGGTATCAGCAAACTTTATTTAACGCTTCATGAAGCAGACAGTCTCCATTCTGAGAACAACACCATGGGGCAGAAGGCAGGAAGCTTTTGTCAGATAAGAATAAAGAACAAGAAAGAGAAACATAGGAAATAGCTGATTGTTGGCTGGGATCACAAGGTCACTCTTGTTTGGGATGAGAAGGCCCAGAACTGGGTTGGCATTTGAGAACTGGCTGACTGGACATCCTGGGTTTCTGGTCAAGAGAAGTGTTTACAGGGACATGAAAGTTATGTAGGTTTTGATTTGCTAATGTGATGTCTCAGGTAGAAGGGGCTTAATCTTGGGGCTGGCAGCTTCCCCAGTGGCTCATCAGTAAAGAATCCGGGAGATGCAGTCGCGGGAGATGCAAATTCAATCCCTGGGGTCGGGAAGACAAACAACCAACCAAGCTATGGGTCGACCTAGAGATTATCCTACTAAGTGAAGTGAGTCGGACAGTGAAAGACAAATATCCTATGATGTCACTTATATGTAGAATCTTTAAAAAAAAGATACAAACAAACTTATTTACAAAATAGAAACAGACTCACAGACACTAAAAACAGACTTACCAAAGGGGAGAGGGAGGGAGGGATAAATTAGGAATTTGGAATTAACAGATGCATACTACTATATATAAAATAAACAACAAGGACATCCTGTATAGCATAGGGAACTATATTCAATATCTTACAATAACCTATAATGAAAAAGGATCTGAAAAAGAACATATATATATACACACTCACACATATGTATATGTATGTGTGTGTAAAACTACATGACTTTGCCCTACACCTGGAACTAACACAACACTGTAAATCAACTATACTTCCATAGAAACAACAGCAGCAACCAAGCTCCTCCTCGTGGCATACAGGTATGCATTGACTAGCACCTCAACTGCAACTCTCTCCTCATCCCCGAAACCCTTCTGCTCCAAGTCCTTAGACGAACTCACCATATGGCTGTTGGATGGACATTTCCCAGGGGTTTCCAAGCCATCCTGGGCTGCCCTTGTCACAGCCAGTTATCCCACTGAATTGAAATCACTCGTTTGCTTGCCTTTTGAGAGCAGGATCAATGTCTTGCTCATTTCTGTGTCTCCATCACAGTGTCTGGTGTGGAGCTGGCCTCCATAACCATTTGTTGAATGAGGAACTCAGTCATCTTGCTATAAAGAAGAGCCTCATTTAAAAAATATTAGGACTAAGAAAACAATATATGGAGGCGCGATTCTTTTCCATGGACTATAATGCGTTGCTCGTGGTCTTTGACAATTCAAGTCAAAGAAAATAAGGTTCCAGGAGATACAGATTATAATTATAAAGCTACATAATATAATTAACAAGGGCAACTATATTTGTGTACTTAACTCTACAGAGACTTTACCATATTGGGAAACTCCTTAGAGTCCTAAAAACAGCAGATGTACAGGTTACATTCTTCAATCGTGATCCACTAGAAACAGAAGAAACAACAAAAATGACACCTAGAAGGAAAACAAATTGGGCTAAAAGTACAAAATGAGAGAAATGTAAAATTGTGGTACTCTTGTGCACAGTTCCATGCTGACAATAATGAAAACCTTTCTGCTGGTTTTCTGAGAAAGGACACAATTTCAAACTTGACTCAAGAAAAATGGATTGCCCATGATGGAAAAAGTACTTGTTGGCACTGTGCCCATACTGTTTTATAGTGACTTCTTTCAAACTTGTAAAAGATCTATTATGACAATATAGAAAACGTGGAATTCTACTCAACTGATTTTGCTTGAATCATAGTATTCTAACATTCAGCCTGACCCAAAGAACCAAATGAAAGGAAAGCTATAGATTTCTGGAATCTCCATTTTTCCTTCTCTTTTTACAGCCCTTGATGTTCTTTTCATCTAATACCTAAATTTCAGCAAATTCTCAGCTGGGGAGAATTTTTCAGACACTGCAGTCCTTCGATTGGTCTTCCAGGAACTGGCTGCTCATTTTCTCAGAGCCTCTTTGATATTGTCACTCTTAGTCTCTAACCGTGGCAGAGGGACCCCAAATTTCCCATCTGTGAGGTCCATCATCCTCACCATACATTTTTCCAGGCTTCTCTCAACATCCAGGCTAACAACCACACGTTCTCCTCTCAAGTCTAAAGGGAGATGATGTCATGGGTCAACCCTAAGTGTATCTCGGAATTCACTTTCACAGTCAATTAAACTGTGATGCAGAAAACAAATCCACTTATACACACACTCCCCCTTCAATTATTCTCACTCATATAAATGGCTTCGAGTCGTTTACGTGTCCAGCAAGTTCCAGTAACCCAATTTAATTTGTCAATTAAATTATTGAAAGGAAGGTGGCAATCTCTTTACAAAGAAATCAGGGAGAAAAAAAAGTCTTTTAAAAAAAACAATTTAAAAGACATTTTCAAAAAATGTCTCAAACTTCCTTTCATTATAATCCAGTCTAACTTCAATCATTGACTTCTGTATTCAGTCTTGGGTGAGTTATACTGCAGAAATCCCAAAGACATAGTGGTTGACAACCAGGATTTATTTCTCACTCAAATTATACACCCCTTGTGGATTAGCTCCATATTGCACTCACTCTGGGAGCCAGGATGAAGGAACACCCCCCCTATTTATGTGCTTTTGTGGCAGAAGAAAAAGAGAAATGGGAGGACACACTGATGGGTTTGAAACTTTGCCTTGGAATTCCATCACTTTCATATACAAAGTTCACTCTCATTTTATTGGCCAAAGCCTGGTGCTAATGGGCAGGGAGACATCCTCTGAGAGGAAAGGGGAAGAAATCATTGGAAATAATATAACCTGTTACAGCCCACACTCTTGCTCCTAAATATTCACTTCCCTCCCTTAGGCCACAAAATGTATTCATCCCCTCCCCAAGGAAGACGCTCAGAAGTCCCACCTGAGTACAACAGAAGACTCAAGATCTAGAATCTCAAGATGTGCATGATTTCTCTTGATCTGGAGACATATGAACTTAGAGAGACAAATTACCCTCCCCCGCCACCATACACACACACACATAAAATGGCAGAGTTGGGCCAACCACCAAGAACATTCTCATCCAGAGAACAAACAATGGAAGATACACATCGGTAAAAGCCTCAGAGCAATCCTGAAACCCTGTTGAACAGACCTTGGTGTGAAGAATTTTACCTGATTAGATTAGATCCTAGTTCTGCTCCCTGTGGCTCAGGTGGTAAAGAGTCTGCCTGCAATGCAGGAAACCCAGGTTTGATCCCTGGGTCAAGAAGATCTCCTGGAGAAGGGAATGGCTACCCGCTCCAATATTCTTCCCTGGAGAATTCCATGGACAGAGGAGCCTGGTGGCCCACAGTCCATGGGGTCTCAAAGAGCCGGACACAACTGAGCAACTTTCACTTTTTGGAGGGCTTCCACGGTGGCTTAGATGGTAAAGAATCTGCCTTCAATGCAGGAGACCTGGGTGCATTCCCTAGGCTGGGAAGATCCCTGGAGAAGGGAATGGCTACCCACTCCAGTATTCTTGCCTGGAATATTCCATGGACAGAGGAGCCTGGCAGGCCACAGTCCATGGGGTCATGAAGACTCAGACACAACTGTGTAAGCTGTGTAGGAGGGTTCCCTTTTCTCCACATCCTCTCCAGCATTTATTGTTTGTAGATTTTTTGATGACAGCCGTTCTGACTGGTGTGAGATGACAAAGCTTTTGCACAGCAAAGGAAATAAGATTAAAAGACAATCCTCAGAATGGAAGAAAATAATTGCAAATGAAACAATATGACAAACGGTTAATCTCCTTTTGATATTGAGCTCACACAGCTCAATATCAGGAAAACAAAGAGCCTAATCAAAAAATGAGCAGAAGACCTAAACAGACATTTCTCCAGAAAAGACACAAAGATGTCCAATGAACACATGAAAAGATGCTCTGCTACTGCTGCTGCTGCTACGTCACTTCAGTCGTGTCCAACTCTGTGCAACCCCATAGACAGCAGCCCACCAGGCTCTGCCGTCCCTGGGATTCATTAGAGAAATGCAAATCAAAACTACAATTAGGTATCATCTGATTTATTTCACTCTGAGTTCCTTTCTTTCTTATAGATGAGCAACCAGTTGCAACTTGCAACTAGACCCTGCTGCCTCCCAAACTTTTTTCCTAAAGCCACAGACTCATTCAACATGTATATACTCTCTGAGTTATCACAGGCAACAATTTTACCAAATGTTTTGCTACTGCGTAACATGGGTTGTTATCTTCCCAGCCACCAATACCATTTTCTTTTTGTTTAAATTTTGGTTGCACTGGGTCTCTGTCACTGTGTGCAGGCTTTCTCTAGTTGCGGAGAGCAGGGGCTACTCTCCAGTTGTGGAATATGGGCTTAGTTGCCCGGAGGCATGTGGGATCTTCCTGGACCAGGGATCAGACTGGTGTCCCCTACATTGCAAGGTAGATTCTTAACCACTGGACCACCAGGGAAGCCCCCAGTACTGTTTTCTTATTTTCCACTGCCTGCCTGACCTGGGACTAGAATTTTTGTTATGGTAGCTTCTTATTTCAATGTACCAATTTCTGTATTGTTGACTCAAACCAAGTTATACCATAGTAATAAAGAAGCCCCAAACCTCTGTGGCTAAAAATGACAAAGGACATTTCTTACTCACATTACTTTTCCTTTATGGCTGTCTTCTCCACTTTATCCTCATTCTGGGACCTGTTCTTTTTAGGGCATGCTGTTCTCATCGAGGAAGGAAAAGGTTACAGACTAGAACCACATGATGGCTCTTAAAGTGTCTAATCGATAATACCCTATGTGAGTTCTACTCTCATTTCATTGGCCAAAAAAGTGATAGAACCAAATCTGATAGAAATGGAATGGAAAGGTTAATCTCCCTTGCAGAGGAAGAACATAAGTGGAAATGTTACACCTTTTTCTCAGCTGTTATTCATAAACATGACTTTGAACGTGCAAAAATGCATTTTATCTTGTTAGAACAAGATACATACTTAGAGCAAGATGAGAATCGCTGGTTTCTTGGAAGGTTTAAAACTTTCTAGAGACATATGCATTGTCTGAAGTGTGACACAGCTCCAAAGTACGTGAGGTGTGGAGGGGTGATAGCAGATGGCTGGATGAGCAGGAAGAAGCCAAACGAGCAGGTGGTGTGTTTTTCACTAGGAGTCTCGACAGAGTAGGGAATGTCACACTCCCTGAATTCTGAAAAGTTCCTGCAAGTTCACAAGTGTGCTTGAATCTGAATGTGGTGGAAAACTGCTCATCTGATGTCTTGAAAAGCTGGGACAAGTTTGCATAGAAGAAGCTTGGGACTTGCTAGTCATGTCCCAGGTGGCGCTAGTGATGAAAAATCCATCTGCCAAGGCAGATGTAAGATGTAGAAGATCGAATCGCAAGACACAGGTTGGGGAAGATCCCCTGGAGGAGGGCAGGGCAACCCACTCCAGGATTCTCGCCTGGAAAATCCCATGGACAGAGGAGCCTGGTGGGCTACAGTCCATGGGGTCACAGTCGGACAAGACTGAAGCAACTATGCATCATACACAGTCATGCCCCAAGCTGAGTTCTCACCCCCGTGCGCCCAGACTTCTCATGCCCCTTTTATCTCCACAGTTCGACATGCAGAGGATAACTCTGGAAGAGTTGAAGCACATCCTCTATCATGCCTTCCGGGACCACTTAACGATGAAGGACATTGAGAACATCATCATCAATGAGGAGGAGAGCCTGAATGAGACCTCGGGGAATTGCCAGACAGAGTTTGAGGGTGGTAAGTACCCCCTTTTTTAAATCATCAGTACTTAGTTTAAAAATTAAGTGTTCATTTTTTTAAATTAATTTATTTATTTGACTGCATGGGGTCTTGGGCTTCCCTGGTAGCTCAGATGGTAAAGAATCTGCCCACAATGTGGAAGACCTGGGTTCAATTCCTGGGTTGGGAAGATGCCCTGGAGGAGGGCATGACAACCCACTCCAGTATTCTTGCCTGGAGAATCCCCATGGACAGAGGAGCCTGGTGGGCTACAGACCATGGGGTTGCAAAGAGTCAGACTGAGCACATACATGGGGTCTTAGTTGCATCATGTGGGATCTTCTATTGTGGTACATGGGCTCAGTAGTTGAGGTGCTTGGGCTTGGTTGCTCCACAGCATGTGGGAGCAACTTAGTTCCCCGACCAGGGGTTGAACCCACATCCCCTACATTGCAAGGCAGATTCCTAACCACTGGACCACTGGGGAAGTTCCCGGTAAGTACCTTTGCTTCTGCTCTCTGCCTGCTTTGGAAGAGGCCAACGCCTGCACATCCTCTGGATGAAAACTGTGTTTACAGACTCCTGGGGTGAAGTGGCCGTGGATGGAACCCACAAATCCAGGACCAAAGCTAAAAGATCCTTTGTGCAAAGATGAAGTAGGTTTCTGTTTTTTTCTATTTTTTTCCCAAAACTCTGAATTTTTGCAAGACTTGTGTCGACCCTTCCTTCCTTTGGTGTCTCTAAGGTCTGTGACTTGCTGAGGGGCTTGGTGACACGGGTCTTTAGTTAGTGGGGGCCACTTGGGTGGTGCAAAGAGCCTGTTTGAGCTACTGGATCACGTCAAGTGGCTAATGATGTGATCTTGGGCAAGGGGTGTAGCTTCTCTGAGTGTGTATCCTCACCCGTAAACATCAGGGTAGTTACATCTACTTCACAAGATCCTTAGAAATGGATACTTTTATGGTATGGTCTCTGAATGCGGTGGCCAAAAAAAATAAAAGCCATGCTCATGAGAAAAACTTTGCTGAACCCCACCAAGTAGTTATAGAAGAAATAGGTTCTCCTAGGGCCAAAAATGAGATCATGAGAGGTTGTTTCTCTTAGGTTCAAGAAAGAAAAATAAAGCCTACCTTATTCTCTAATCAGTAGAGAGTTCCAGGGAAGTAAAATAATTGAATCCCTCTTTCCAACTTTGAAAGTCAGAGCTGTTAAAACTCTGATGTACACTTATTTCTTAAAATTACCTTAAAACAGCATAGCAGGCTACCAGCAATTTTTAACTTCAGGTTGAGACTTTTTAAAAAGGTCTACTTCTTTCTTCTTCTTTTTTTTTTTTTCTGAACATATTGCAACAAGCCTATATGTGCAGATGGTAAGCTGTCACAGAAAGATCTGAATGCAATTTGGTTCCCTGGTCTTGGAGTTGCTGCATTAGAACCGGCTGAACCCTACCACAGGCAGACAGCATGGGGCTGAGTTAGTCCTGGGCACCTGTGGGCCCTGTCTGGGCTGAACTGTTGTGGGAAATGGCTTATACTCCATTTTGCAATGGCAAAATTAACCGAAGTCTGGGAACTAGGCAGATTGGGCTAAACTTAAGAGCAATGCATCCTTGTTAAAGGTGTTCACATTTAAAGATTTCAAAAGTGCTGGCTTCCCAGGTGGTGCCAGAGGTAAAGAACCCATCTGCCAATGCAGGAGATGCAGGTTCAATCCCTGGGTCAGGAAGATCCCCTTGGAGGAGGGCATGGCAACCTACACCAGTATTCTTGCCTGGAGAATCCCATGGGACAGAGGAGCCTGGCAGGCTACAGCGCATAGGGTTGCTATGAGTCGGACACGACTGAAGTGACTTGGCATGCAGTGTACACAGCAAACAAAACCCACTTGTGGTTCAGAAGGTGCCTTGGTCAGCCTGCTTGGGACCTGGGCCACAGCATCAATGACTGCATTTGGATTTGGAGCCACACAGACCACACTAGGGCAGGAAGGTCACAGCCGGTGCCATTTACAGCTGGGCAGGCAGGGGAAGTGGGAGGACGAACAAGGGTGAGGAGGGCAGGGACTGGATTAGAATTTCGGGTAACAGCAGGCCTGGCTTCTCCGTCCCATCTGGTTCTCAGCTGATAGACTTGCTGCTCAAACAGTAGAAGCATTGAGGGGTGGGCCCCAGCTGCCAGACACACTCTTGAGACGGGTAGGAAGAATATTTCTGGGCACTGCTTTTTTCCACAAGAGCCTTTGTTTATGGATCAGTGTTTTATTCAGAGAAATGTCACAAGTCTTAGTAATTTGAGAAAGGTCAGACTGCCCTGGGAAATCATCTGAACTCTAAGCACTGTCTTTTTATTACCCAAAAGCTCATCTATTAATAAAATAGATGGCTGACTTAGGGGTTTCCTGGGTCTGCTTTAATGATTAGTACATATAGGATTAGCCACAGTTCCCATTTAGGGGTGATTGATAAGGACCAGAAAACTGCTTTAAAATTCATGGTCTTATTTAATAAAAGAAATATTATTTGTAATTAGCACCTTGCTTTCTTGAGTGACCTATGTGACCTTGATTACACAATCCCTTTTATGTATTTTCACAGCAGAGAGGGTTTTTAAAGTATGTCAGCGCTTTTTGGCCCCACACACAAGCTCATGTGTTTAATGGTAAGATTTTTCCAACCTGGGGTGTGATCCGTGTCACCAGTCCATTTATTTAATGCCTGCAGNCTCCAGGATTCTCGCCTGGAAAATCCCATGGACAGAGGAGCCTGGTGGGCTACAGTCCATGGGGTCACAGTCGGACAAGACTGAAGCAACTATGCATCATACACAGTCATGCCCCAAGCTGAGTTCTCACCCCCGTGCGCCCAGACTTCTCATGCCCCTTTTATCTCCACAGTTCGACATGCAGAGGATAACTCTGGAAGAGTTGAAGCACATCCTCTATCATGCCTTCCGGGACCACTTAACGATGAAGGACATTGAGAACATCATCATCAATGAGGAGGAGAGCCTGAATGAGACCTCGGGGAATTGCCAGACAGAGTTTGAGGGTGGTAAGTACCCCCTTTTTTAAATCATCAGTACTTAGTTTAAAAATTAAGTGTTCATTTTTTTAAATTAATTTATTTATTTGACTGCATGGGGTCTTGGGCTTCCCTGGTAGCTCAGATGGTAAAGAATCTGCCCACAATGTGGAAGACCTGGGTTCAATTCCTGGGTTGGGAAGATGCCCTGGAGGAGGGCATGACAACCCACTCCAGTATTCTTGCCTGGAGAATCCCCATGGACAGAGGAGCCTGGTGGGCTACAGACCATGGGGTTGCAAAGAGTCAGACTGAGCACATACATGGGGTCTTAGTTGCATCATGTGGGATCTTCTATTGTGGTACATGGGCTCAGTAGTTGAGGTGCTTGGGCTTGGTTGCTCCACAGCATGTGGGAGCAACTTAGTTCCCCGACCAGGGGTTGAACCCACATCCCCTACATTGCAAGGCAGATTCCTAACCACTGGACCACTGGGGAAGTTCCCGGTAAGTACCTTTGCTTCTGCTCTCTGCCTGCTTTGGAAGAGGCCAACGCCTGCACATCCTCTGGATGAAAACTGTGTTTACAGACTCCTGGGGTGAAGTGGCCGTGGATGGAACCCACAAATCCAGGACCAAAGCTAAAAGATCCTTTGTGCAAAGATGAAGTAGGTTTCTGTTTTTTTCTATTTTTTTCCCAAAACTCTGAATTTTTGCAAGACTTGTGTCGACCCTTCCTTCCTTTGGTGTCTCTAAGGTCTGTGACTTGCTGAGGGGCTTGGTGACACGGGTCTTTAGTTAGTGGGGGCCACTTGGGTGGTGCAAAGAGCCTGTTTGAGCTACTGGATCACGTCAAGTGGCTAATGATGTGATCTTGGGCAAGGGGTGTAGCTTCTCTGAGTGTGTATCCTCACCCGTAAACATCAGGGTAGTTACATCTACTTCACAAGATCCTTAGAAATGGATACTTTTATGGTATGGTCTCTGAATGCGGTGGCCAAAAAAAATAAAAGCCATGCTCATGAGAAAAACTTTGCTGAACCCCACCAAGTAGTTATAGAAGAAATAGGTTCTCCTAGGGCCAAAAATGAGATCATGAGAGGTTGTTTCTCTTAGGTTCAAGAAAGAAAAATAAAGCCTACCTTATTCTCTAATCAGTAGAGAGTTCCAGGGAAGTAAAATAATTGAATCCCTCTTTCCAACTTTGAAAGTCAGAGCTGTTAAAACTCTGATGTACACTTATTTCTTAAAATTACCTTAAAACAGCATAGCAGGCTACCAGCAATTTTTAACTTCAGGTTGAGACTTTTTAAAAAGGTCTACTTCTTTCTTCTTCTTTTTTTTTTTTTTTCTGAACATATTGCAACAAGCCTATATGTGCAGATGGTAAGCTGTCACAGAAAGATCTGAATGCAATTTGGTTCCCTGGTCTTGGAGTTGCTGCATTAGAACCGGCTGAACCCTACCACAGGCAGACAGCATGGGGCTGAGTTAGTCCTGGGCACCTGTGGGCCCTGTCTGGGCTGAACTGTTGTGGGAAATGGCTTATACTCCATTTTGCAATGGCAAAATTAACCGAAGTCTGGGAACTAGGCAGATTGGGCTAAACTTAAGAGCAATGCATCCTTGTTAAAGGTGTTCACATTTAAAGATTTCAAAAGTGCTGGCTTCCCAGGTGGTGCCAGAGGTAAAGAACCCATCTGCCAATGCAGGAGATGCAGGTTCAATCCCTGGGTCAGGAAGATCCCCTTGGAGGAGGGCATGGCAACCTACACCAGTATTCTTGCCTGGAGAATCCCATGGGACAGAGGAGCCTGGCAGGCTACAGCGCATAGGGTTGCTATGAGTCGGACACGACTGAAGTGACTTGGCATGCAGTGTACACAGCAAACAAAACCCACTTGTGGTTCAGAAGGTGCCTTGGTCAGCCTTCTTGGGACCTGGGCCACAGCATCAATGACTGCATTTGGATTTGGAGCCACACAGACCACACTAGGGCAGGAAGGTCACAGCCGGTGCCATTTACAGCTGGGCAGGCAGGGGAAGTGGGAGGACGAACAAGGGTGAGGAGGGCAGGGACTGGATTAGAATTTCGGGTAACAGCAGGCCTGGCTTCTCCGTCCCATCTGGTTCTCAGCTGATAGACTTGCTGCTCAAACAGTAGAAGCATTGAGGGGTGGGCCCCAGCTGCCAGACACACTCTTGAGACGGGTAGGAAGAATATTTCTGGGCACTGCTTTTTTCCACAAGAGCCTTTGTTTATGGATCAGTGTTTTATTCAGAGAAATGTCACAAGTCTTAGTAATTTGAGAAAGGTCAGACTGCCCTGGGAAATCATCTGAACTCTAAGCACTGTCTTTTTATTACCCAAAAGCTCATCTATTAATAAAATAGATGGCTGACTTAGGGGTTTCCTGGGTCTGCTTTAATGATTAGTACATATAGGATTAGCCACAGTTCCCATTTAGGGGTGATTGATAAGGACCAGAAAACTGCTTTAAAATTCATGGTCTTATTTAATAAAAGAAATATTATTTGTAATTAGCACCTTGCTTTCTTGAGTGACCTATGTGACCTTGATTACACAATCCCTTTTATGTATTTTCACAGCAGAGAGGGTTTTTAAAGTATGTCAGCGCTTTTTGGCCCCACACACAAGCTCATGTGTTTAATGGTAAGATTTTTCCAACCTGGGGTGTGATCCGTGTCACCAGTCCATTTATTTAATGCCTGCAGCTCTCCCCAGATTCAGGAAGGAGCCTCCCTGATTTTACTCTGGGCGAAGATGTCTGGAAAGAGACGGACACGCAGACACAGAATTCACCCTGGTGCCCTAGGACTGAGAGAGTCCGTTTGAGCCCTTGTGGTGACCTGGGCCTTCTCCCTTCCATCCTTCCCCTACGCCTGCTGCCCACAAACAGGGAGGGACGTGTTGGCAGTTTGAGCCTCTCCCTGCTTCTACCGCCGTCTGATGGCCTAATTGCATGGCTTGTGCTTCCTGAATCCTCTTGGCCTTCAGCTGTTTGGGCTGACGCATCCTGGCAGCGGTCAACCTCTTCCTGTCTGCTCTCACCCTTGATCGAGGCTGCACGCTTGCCTTGTCCAGTCACGTCACCTGTAGCCTCGCTGACATCTCAGAATCCCCCTCCACCCTGGCAGTATCCACCATCACACATCTTGGTTGGTAAATGCAGCATCTACTCTGAAGGGACATGGTGGCCTCCTTTCTTTCTTTCAGTGATGGACCTCTTGGTTTATTTTTGACTGCACTGGGTCCTTGTTGCTGCTCGAGGGCTCTCTCTAGTTGCAGCGAGGGGAGGCTCCTCTCTAGTTGCGGTGCATGGGCTTCTCATTTCGATGGCCTCTCGTTACAGCACATGGGCTCTGGGTGGCACAGGCTTCAGTAGCTGCAGCTCCTGAGCTCTAGAGCACAGGCGCAGTAGTTGAGGCGCATGGGCTTAGTTGCTCCACAGCATGCAGAATCTTCCTGGACCAGGGATCAAATCCTTGTCCCCCTGCATTGGAAGCTGGATTCTTAACCACCGGACCACCAGGGAAGTTCTGCGATGGAACTTCTCTCTCCAAATGTTATCTTCCCGGCAACCCCAAGGGACCGATGGAGAAAGGGAGCTGGGACATTCCCCCAGACCCCAGAGCCCTGCTCCCAGGCCACCTCCCCTCTTGCTGCTCCCCACCCAGGATGCTCTCTCTTCCTCCTCCTCTTTTTAGAGCTTTGCTGAAGCCAACATATTCCCATGCTGATTAGCTTGCCTGTAAAGCTGGGTGATCCATGGTGCTTGGAAATTCTGCTCTATTTGGTATCAGAGGAAGGAATCAAGGAGGAATAAAAACCTAAAGATGCAGGAAGTCTTTGCCTTAAAAAGGTGAAGGGGCACATCTGTTTCAGAGTAAAGAAGGCGGAGACAGCCGAGGAAACAGGCATTTTGCAGCAGAGTCAGAATCTGAAGAAGCCCGCGTCAGATGTCTTGGAGATCAGCAATGCTGGAGCTTCTGGAGTGTGAAGGAAGTTTGAAAATGCTGTAGTGTGAGTCTCTTAGAAATTAACAGGAGGGTTTTCAAAGGCCGTCGGCATCATTTTATGTCAGTGACTGTATTTTTTTAAAGGTCACTAGCCTTCTATTTATTTATTTAACAGTGAAAATGTGTTAGTCACTCAGTCGTGTCCGACTCTTTGCATCCACATGGACTATAGCCCACCAGGCTCCTCTGTCCATGGGATTCTCCAGGCAAGAATACTGGAGTAGGTAGCCACTCCCTTCTCCAGAGAGTTTTCCTGATCCAGGGATCAAACCCAGGTCTCTTGCATTGCAGCAGACTCTTTACCATCTGCACCACCAGGGAAGCCCATTTAACACTGAAGGCTTTTAAAATATATATTTGTGTGTTTACTTAGCTGTGCCAGGTCTTAGTTGAGGCGTGCAGGATCTTTAGTTGTGGCACGTGGGATCTAGTTCTCTGAACAGGGATCAAACCCAGGCCCCCTACATCGGGAGCCCGGGGTCTTAGCCACTGAGCCACCAAGAAGTCCCTCAGTGGCTATATTTCTCATTTTTATGAATCTTGGGTCTGATACTTTTACAAATGTGTTCAGATTCTAATCATTAAGTTAGGAAGTATTGATTATTCCACACGAATGGAAAAATTTGAAGAAACAGGTCAGGAGTCCGAAGGGTGAGGTGCCTCTGATGGGAGACATTTCGGGGGGCAGTTGTCTACTTTTTAGGTTTCATTTTGCTTTAGTTTCATTTTATTTGTTGGATTTTTAGGTCAACACAGACCGTACACCCACTCCACCCCACCTCATGCACATACAGCCCTTCGCATAATCTGATCTGCCTTATCTTCATGGTAGGTAGGGCTCTGCAATCATTAGGTAAGCGTTACTTTTCTCATCTTCTCCAGAAAGATGAGAAAGGACAAGAGGAAATAGGATGAAATTCTGAGTTACATATAAGGAAAGTTTTCCAGACATCTTCAGGAAGTCCTGAATTAGGGCCTCACAGCATGGGTAGATTTTCTTAGAGCCCCAGAAGAAGTCATTTACAGAAAACCCCAGGAAGGCAGAGAAGAGACTAGAACACTCTAGAAGAATATAACACAAAGATTCTGATGTGGACTTCCCATCATTCACACCTGGTTTAACAGGGAGAAAATCATCAACTTGAGTCAGACACTTGACCAGGTGTCAATCCACACCCTGGGTGCTTTGGGTAACAGGTCATTAACCCCACTAAGTTCAGGGGCTCCCTGGTGTTACCAAGAGTTGGCAGTCTCTGTATCCCCAATCCAATGAGAATATTTCACTAAAAGTTGAACTTCCAGGCCCTCTCAACCCCTCATTTTAAAAATTCCTGTACTAAGATAGAATAAACTGATGTACTAATGTTATGTCAGTATTTGTGTCCCAATTATTTGGTGAAATAAGTAGGTCAGCATCTGCCAGCACAGGTCACATATAAGACTTTGTGACCACTCACAACGCACACTCACCATCCATCCCAATTGTGCGTGCTCCGTCACTCAGTCGTGCCCAACTCTTTGTGACCCTGTAGACTGCAGCCTGCCAGGCTCCTCTGTCCACGGGATTCTCCAGGCAAGAATATTGCAGCGGGTTGCCATGCCCTCCTCCAGGGAATCTTGCCAACCCAGGGATCAAACCCTCGTCTCCTGCATCTCCTGCATTGGAGGCAGATTCTTTATCCGCTGAGCCACCCGGGAAACCCATTCATGCTAATAAGGGAGGTTCAAGATGGTTTGCTTTGGTTGGACCACCTGTAATCACTGGCTATTTTGACTTTATTTCTCTCTTCTGGAGAACATAAGCTTGGTGACACTAAGAGACAAATTTCACATTTTATTATCTGGTTCCAGTCACTTGACATACTATGGAATTAAGTGGCCTTGTGTTTGAATCATCTGTTCTCCCATCACTGACGCCTCTGTCAGAGTTCTTACAATAAATCATGTTGAATGTTAAGTTCAGTAGCGTTTGCTTCCAGAACGTCTACTGCTTCATTCACATTGACCAGTCCAGGAGGATGGGATAAGGGATAGCTGTCTGGCATGCCTGCCAAGAGCTGTTCATTTGTTAACACACAGGACTGACCTGTAGGCAGGTACTGAGGGGTCAGTTCTGTGGCCCCCAGGCAACAGATGAGGAAACCGAGACTCAGCAATGTGGTCATTTATCCAAAGTCAAACAGCAAGTAAGGATTTGAATCTGGGTCCACTTGACCAAACCATGCCCTGGTTCTCCATTCAGGGTCCTGGGTCATTTCCCCAAGCTTAGGCATTTCAAAGACAGTTTACAGAATGGCTCTTCACTGTCCTTACTCCTTTTCCATTTCTTTGAATAAAATCATATTATTAGCATATCTGGAAGTTGAGTAGAAGTGCACGCAGCAAGATCTGTGTGTGAGCCCTTTCAAGACACATCCCCCAAGTGTAGTCCCTAAATGGAATACCAGCTGCTGGGGTTTGTAGACATTCTGACAATATGCACGGGAAAGGGAAATCAAGCAAAAGTCATCCACTGGGGAATAAAGAGATTCTCTGAAAGCCACAGCAGAGCTCTTCCATACCATTCAGTATGATGGACAAGAGAAACACCTGTCAGAGGGGTGACCCAGGCCAGGCAGCCCCAGAGGATTCCTAGGCAGTCATTCGGGTTCTCTTCTCTGCCCTGTGTAGACTATCCATGTGATAGTCTTTTCTGTGTGATCCGGGGAACTTATTTTTAAAACTCTCTGAGTTGTGCAGACATAAAGAACAGAGTTTTGGACACAGTGGGGGAAGGAGAGGGTGGGACAATTTGAGAGAATAGCATTGAAACATACATTGAAAGTGAAAGACACTCAGTTGTGTCCGACTCTGCAACCCCATGGCCTATACAGTCCATGGGATTCTCCAGGCCAGAATACTGGAGTGGGTTCAGCTCAGTTCAGTTCAGTTCAGTCGCTCAGTCGTGTCTGACTCTCTGCGACCCCATAAATCGCAGCACGCCAGGGCTCCCTGTTCATCACCATCTCCCGGAGTTCACTCACACATTCATCGAGGCCGTGATGCCATCCAGCCATCTCATCCTCGGTCGTCCCCTTCTCCTCCTGCCCCCAATCATTCCCAGCAGAGTCTTTTCCAATGAGTCAACTCTTCGCATGAGGTGGCCAAAATACTGGAGTTTCAGCTTTAGCATCATTCCTTCCAAAGAAATCCCAGGGCTGATCTCCTTCAGAATGGACCGGTTGGATCTCCTTGCAGTCCAAGGCACTCTCAAGAGTCTTCTCCAACACCACAGTTCAAAAGCATCAATTCTTTGGCGCTCAGCCTTCTTCACAGTCCAACTCTCACATCCATACATGGCCACAGGAAAAACCATAGCCTTGACTAGATGGACCTTACTTGGCAAAGTAATGTCTCTGCGTTTGAATATGCTATCTAAATTGGTCATAACTTTTTTTTTAAGTTTTATTTTTTTATTTTAATTTTTTTTTTACTTTACAATACTGTATTGGTTTTGCCATACATTGACATGAATCCGCCATGGGTGTACATGAGTTCCCAATCCTGAACCCTCCTCCCACATCCCTCCCCATAACATCTCTCTGGGTCATCCCAGTGTGTATAGAAAGTTTGTAACACAGTAATTCTACGTCCAGCCGTGTCCTTTATGAAAGCTGTGGTACATATACACAATGGTCATAACTTTTCTTCCAAGGAGTAAGCGTCTTTTAATTTCATGGCTGCAGTCACCATCTGCAGTGATTTTGGAGCCCAAAAAAATAAAGTCTGACACTGTTTCCCCATCTATTTCCCATGAAGTGATGGGACCGGATGCCATGATCTTCGTTTCCTGAATGTTGAGCTTTAAGCCAACTTTTTCGCTTTCCTCTTTCACTTTCATCAAGAGCCTTTTTAGTTCCTCTTCACTTTCTGCCATAAGGGTGGTGTCATCTGCATATCTGAGGTGATTGATATTTCTCCCAGCAATCTTGATTCCAGCTTGTGCTTCTTCCAGTCCAGCGTTTCTCATGATGTACTCTGCATAGAAGTTAAATAAGCAGGGTGACAGTATACAGCCTTGACGTACTCCTTTTCCTGTTTGGAACCAGTCTGTTGTTCCATGTCCAGTCCTAACTGTTGCTTCCTGACCCGCATACAGATTTCTCAAGAGGCAGGTTAGGTGGTCTGGTGTTCCCATCTCTTGAAGAATCTTCCACAGTTTCTTGTGATCCACACAGTCAAAGACTTTGGCATAGTCAATAAAGCAGAAATAGATGTGTTTCTGGAACTCTCTTGCTTTTTCCATGATCCAGCAGATGTTGGCAATTTGATCTCTGGTTCCTCTGCCNTGATGTACTCCTTTTCCTATTTGGAACCAGTCTGTTTTTCCATGTCCAGTTCTAACTGTTGCTTCCTGACCTGCATACAGATTTCTCAAGAGGCAGGTCAGGTGGTCTGGTATTCCCATCTCTTGAAGAATTTTCCACAGTTTCTTGTGATCCACACAGTCAAAGGCTTTGGCATAGTCAACAGAGCAGAAATAGATGTTTCTCTGGAACTCTCTTGCTTTTTCCATGATCCAGCAGATGTTGGCAATTTGATCTCTGGTTCCTCTGCCTTTTCTAAAACCAGCTTGAACATCAGGGAGTTCATGGTTCACGTACTGCTGAAGCCTGGCTTGGAGAATTTTGAGCATTACTTTACTAGCATGTGAGATGAGTGCAATTGTGCGGTAGTTTGAGCACCATAGTGATTATGTAACTATTATTCATTTTAATATGTTGAATTAAAGGATGGAATTATATATCACTGTATATATGTATCTAATTATACTTAAGAATTATATATCACAGAAAATAAGAGAATTATGTATCACTAACACTATCATTTAATATAAAAACCTATAATCACTCTTTAAAGTCCAGAAGTACATTAGAATTATCTTGGAATTTTCTGAAAAATACAAATGCCCAGGTATTGCTACTTTTTCAAAAACTCCAAATGCGATTATAATGAGCAAACTAGCTGGCATATTGAGTGCAGCACTTTCACATCATCAATTTTTAGGATTTGAAATAGCTCCACTGGTATTTCATCTCCTCCACTAGCTTTGTTCGTAGTGATGCTTTTGAAGGCCTACTTGACTTCACATTCCAGAATGTCTGGCTTTGGCTGAGTGATCACACAACTGTGGTTATCTGGGTCATTAAGACCTTTTTTGTACAGTTCTTCTATGTATTCTTCTTAATCTCTTCTGTTTCTGTTAGGTCCACTGTTTCTGTCTTTTATTGTGCCCTTCTTTGCATGAAATGTTCCCTTGGTATCTCTAATTTTCTTGAAGAAATCCACAGTCTTTCCCATTCTATTGTTTTTTGTTTCTTTGCATTGGTCCCTTAAGAAGGCTTTCTTATCTCTCTTTGTTCTTCTTTGGAACTCAGCATTCAGATGGGCCTATCTTTCCTTTTCTCCTGTGCATTTCACTTCTCTTCTCTCAGTTATTTGTAAGGCCTCCTCAGACAGCCATTTTGCCTGTTGCATTTCTTTTTCTTGGGGTGGTTTTGATCACAGCCTCCTATACCATGTTATGAACCTCTGTCCATAGTTCATCAGGCACTCTGTCAGAGCTAATCCCTTGAATCTGTTTGTATAATCCACAGTATAATCATAAGGGATTTGATTTAGGTTATACTTGAATGGCCTAGTGGTTTTCCTACTTTCTTCACTTTGTCTCAATTTTGCAATAAGGAGTTCATGATCTGAGCCACAGTCAGCTCCTGGTCTTGTTTTGGCTGACTCTGTAAAGCGTCTCCATCTTTGGCTGCAGAGAATATAATATAATCAATCTGATTTCAGTACTGACACACAAATGAATATAAATAAAATAGGAAATATGAATATCAGTGGATTGTATTACTGTCAATACATTCGTTATAAATTGTATAAATGTTGCCATTGGGGAAACTGGTTAGAGAACAAATGAGATCTCTCTGTATTGTTTCTTATAACGGCTTTTGAGTGGACATTTGTCTAAAACAAAAAAAATTAATTAACCCAAACAATAAGCAGGCAGGCTTTTAAAAACACAATGAAACTTGTAGAAATTAAAAGTCACAGAAGTGAAAATACAGTAGAAGAAGCTAAACAGCAGATCAGATTAATTTGACAGATGAAGCTGTGGATTGGAAGACAGAATTAAGTAAATTACTTAGAATCCATCAGAGAGAAATATAAAAATAAAAGGAATATATGTAAGAACATCGGATATATTTCTAATTTAGGAAGAAAAAGTAGAAAATGGGATAGAGGTATTTTGAAGAGATAACCCCTAAGGATTTTCAGAGATATGATAGATAGGATCCCATAGATTCAAAAAGCACAATGAACCCCAAGCAGAATAAATGATTTATAGTGAAATTTCAAACAACTAAGATAAATAGAAGGTATTAAAAGCAGAGACAGAAAAGACAGATTTTCAGTGTGAAAAAGATAGCAGTTCTGGCAGCAAGCCTCTCAATAGCAACAAGGGAAGCCAAAAAGTTTAAAAATACTTCAAAGTTCTAAGAGAAATCAACTGTCAAACTGTTGTTGTAGACCTATCTAAACCATCACAGCCTAATGAAGTTTAAAAAAAGATATTGGCAAATGCAAAACTAACTAACCAGTCAGAACTATCTTCTCAACCCAGGGATGGAACCCGAGTCTCCCACGTTGCAGGCAGATCCCCACCAGCAGTAAAAACCAAAACAGAGTGGTTACCATTCTGATACCCTCACTGAAGAGACTGTGATAGATGAACTTAGGGAAAATATCCTTGAAGACATATCTGCACTGCAATAAAGTATGAACCAAGAAATGCTAAACATGCGTCAGAAGCACTGACTGTAAAATAGCAAACACAGTAACAATGGGACTTTACGGGAGGTCCAGGGGTTAAGAATCCACCTGGGACACAGGTTTGATCCCTGATCTGGGAACAAAGATCCCACGTGAGTGAGTGAGTGAGTGAGTGAAGTCGCTTAGTCGTGTCAACTCTGCGACCCTATGGTCTGTAGCCTGCCAGGCTCCTCTGTCCATGGGATTTCCCAGGCAAGGATACTGGAGTGGGTTGCCGTTTCCTTCTCCACATGCCGGGAGGCAAATAAGTCCCAGCGCTAAGGGCACTGAGCCTGTGCTCTGGAAGCCATGATCCCAGCTACTGAGCGCACGCCCGGCACATGCTGAAGCTCACCCGCCCGGGAGACTGTCCTCCAGCACCGGGGAAGGCAGGCTGTGAGAAGTTTGCACAGCGCGGCCAGAGCGTAGATTCGGCTCACTGCGACTAGAGACAGCCTGTGCGCAGCAGCGAAGACCTAGCGCAGCCGAAATGAATAAATTAAAAAAACGATAACAGGGGCTTCCCTGGTGGCTCAGTGGGAGAGAATCCACCTGTCAGTTGCAGGAGATGTGGGTTCAATCCCTGATCGGGGAGAATCCCACCTGCCATGCGCTGTAAGGACTGAAGCCCACAGGCCCTGGAGCTCTGCTCTGTACCAGGCCAGGCCCCCGCAGTGAGAAGCCTGCACCCTGCAGCTGGAGAGTGGCCCCTGCTTGCCACCACTGGAGAAAAAACCCACACAGCAACAAACACCCAGCACAGCCAAAATAAATAACTAATAAATTTTTTTCATTTTTATTTAATAGATTTAATTTATTAATTTAATAATTTTATTTAATAGATTTATTAATTGAATAAATTTAAACTATTTGTTTAATAAAAATAGGTAAATAATAAAATTATAAGCACAATAACAGAAAACCTGTTAATGCTAACAAATTTGGAGAAGCAAAAATAGAATCGAACTGACATATTGAAGAACAAAAACACAACATGGGAGTGGAGTATTTGGAGTTAAAGCTTTCTAAGATCCTTGCATTTGTTGGAAAGATGATAGATTTTTCAAATGATTTTAGTTTTTAAAAGGTGTGCATATTAAAATTTAAGTTCCACTGCTAATTAAATACAAATATACATCATTATGTCAGCAAATTTCGAAAACTCAGCAGTTGCCACAGGACTGGAAAAGGTCAGTTTTCATTCCAATCCCAAAGAAAGGCAATGGCAAAGGATGCTCAAACTACCACACAATTGCACTCATCTCACATGCTAGTAAAGTAATGCTCAAAATTCTCCAAGCCAGGCTTCAGCAATACGTGATCCGTCAACTTCCAGATGTTCAAGCTGGGTTTAGAGAAGGCAGAGGAACCAGAGATCAAATTGCCAACATCTGCTAGATCATCGAAAGCAAGAGAGTTCCAGAAAAACATCTATTTCTGCTTTATTGACTATGCCAAAGCCTTTGACTGTGTGGATCACAATAAACTGTGGAAAATTCTGAGAGAGATGGGAATACCAGACCACCTGACCTGCCTCTTGAGAAACCAATAAGCAGGTCAGGAAGCAACAGTTAGAACTGGACATGGAACAATAGACTAGTTNCATTCTAGTCCATTTTAGTTTGCTGATTCCTAGAATGTCAACA
The DNA here is from genome assembly GCA_006410875.1 of Neotragus pygmaeus. Lineage (NCBI taxonomy): Eukaryota > Metazoa > Chordata > Mammalia > Artiodactyla > Bovidae > Neotragus > Neotragus pygmaeus. Next base: position 3,878,287 of record SJYV01056333.1, read on the forward strand.
TTCACCCTTGCCATCTCTTGTTTGACAACTTCCAATTTGCCTTTATTCGTGGACCTGACATTCCAGGTTCCTATGCAATATTGCTCTTTACAGCATCAGATCTTGCTTCTATCACCAGTCACATCCACAACTGGGTATTGTTTTTGCTTTGGCTCCATCCCTTCATTCTTTCTGAAGTTATTTCTCCACTCTTCTCCAGTAGCATATTGGGCACCTAATGACCTGGGGAGTTCCTCTTTTGGTATCCTATCATTTTGCCTTTTCATACTGTTCATGGGGTTCTCAAGGCAAGAATACTGAAGTGGCTTGCCATTCCCTTCTCCAGTGGACCACATTCTGTCAGACTTCTCCACCATGACCCGCCCGTCTTTGGTAGCCTTTCCCTTCTCCAGCGGATCTTCCTAACCCAGGGATTGAACCCAGGTCTTCCGCATTGCAGGCGGATTCTTTACCAGCTGAGTCACAAGGGAAGCCCAACATATACATTACCACTTGTAAAATAGATAGCTGGTAGGAATTTGCTGTATGATCCAGGGAACCCAAATCCGGTGCTTGGTGACAACCTAGAGGAGTGTCGATGGGTTGGGAGATGGGAAAGGAGCTTCAAGAGGGAGGGGACATATGTATACCTATGGCTGATTCATGTTAATGTATGGCAGAAACCAACACAATACTGCAAAGTAATTATCCTCCAATTAAAAATAAAATTTTTAAAAATGCCCTGCATTTAGCACAATGACCCACATAGCAGGCACTCAGTAAATGTTTGCTGAATGATTGAAAAAAATAAAACTCTCTGAGTTTTTTTTTTTTTTTTCATCCACCCCATGGAAAGATTGGAGATGATGGTCACAACTAGATTCAAATACTTCTGGGCTCCTTGAAAGGTCAGAAAGAATTTTGTAGCTGTGTCTCCTCAAGTCGTCCCTGCTGAAGTCAGTGTCTCTGTTGGATGTCAGATGGACATCTGGATTTGGAGTCCTGGCCGTGCACCTTAGGTATCACATGCCCATCCAGCTGAAAAGGGCATGACATGTCATCCACACCATCTGCTCCCAGCTCACTGGGGGTGATAACTTTACTAAAATAAAACCTGTTCTCCTGGGGTAGGTGTCAGAGGTTAAGGGGTAGGTGAGATCCCTGGCAGGTAGTGAGACAGGAGACAGTTTGAAAGAAAGTTAGGGCTTTGGACAAAATTTTTTTAAAAAGGATTTTTCTTCTACTATTTGGGGACCTATCAAAGCAAACCTGTAGAGAGGTTTTTCTGGAACCATGAGTGAAGGGTGAGGAGATTCTGAGATACATGATAGAGACCTGGGGAAGTCTCTACCCTCCCCATGCTCTATTTATTTTTGATAAATTAGTATGATGGTTAGGAACTCCAGCTCTGAACAGGGCTTTCTTAAAATCTTGCCTCACCACATACGGGTTACATGAGCAAAGCACTCAAATAAATACTAAGAGCTGAATATTTCTCATCTATGAAATGGGAATCATATCATGACCTACCTCATATGGTGGTTATGGGCACATAACACATCAGAATTTTTTAAAATTAATTTATTTTAATTGGAGAACAATTCCTTTACAATATTCTGATGGTTTTTGCCATACACCAGCATGAATCAGCATAGGTAAATGTCTGTCCTCCCCATCCTGAAACCCCCTCCCACCTTCCTCCCCACCCTACCCCTCAAGGTTGTCCCAGAGCACTGGCTTTGGGTGCCCTGCTTCATGCATCGAATTCACATTGGTCATCTATTTTACATATGATAATATATATGTTTAATGCTATTCTCCACATGAAAATATTTAGTACAATGCCTAACACATGGCTCAGCTGATAAAGAATCTGCCTGCAGTGTAGGAGACACAGGAGATGAGAGTTCAGTCACTGGGTCAGGAAGATCCCCTCAAGAAGGAAATGGCAACCCACTCTGATATTCTTGCCTGAAAAATCCCATGGAGAGAAGAGCCTGGCAGGCTACAGTCCAAAGGGTCTCAAGCAGACACGACTGAACATGAGCACGATTTAAAAAAACAGACAAACAAAAAGCACTCAAAACAAACAACAAAAAAACCCTGGCCAATCCCTGGCCCCAGTTCTCTTCTTTTTTGTTTGTATTTTTCGACCTGGAGACATTGCAGAGTATGCAATGCTGGAACGCCACATCTTTGAAAAATGGCCCAGGGACCAAATTTACAGGGTTTGAACCATATCCTCTTAATATGTAAAGTCAAGTCCTTGCCAACATTGGAGTTCCCGTGAATATTGGTCAAGACTCTTTTGCTTGTAAGTAACAAAAACTCAACCCAGACCCCGTCAAACTAAAAGACACTGGCTCAAATAATCGGGGAAGTCAAAGGGATGAGCTTTGGTTGACCTGGACCCAAAGAGCTCAAGCAACATTCTCTCCCTCCCTTCGACTTGCTCTCTCTCTCTCTCTTTGTTCTATCTTCTCTCTTGGCATCATTCTTGGGCAGGCCCTCTCTCCCCAAGGTCAACAGGATTCTCTCCGTTAAGATTCAGTTCCATTCTGAAAAGGGACTCCAATCAAATCTGCGTGGCCTGTATGCCTTCCTCTGGACTAAGCCAAGAGCTCAGGGTACTCTACTAGCCAATCTGGTTTGTTATGGGGGAAAGGTGAGGCCCTGGATTGAGAATGCCACCAGGTGCAAAGGAACAGATCCCTAAACCAAAAGATGGATTTTGCTACATGAGAGGGAAGGATGACTAGAAAGGCCACAATAACACCTGGCCACACCACGCCAAGGATCCTTGGAGGACCCGCAAAGCCAGACACAGCTGTCTGACCTCTAGAAACCCAAGAAGATTTTGTAGAGGAGAAGAGACCAGCTCATACCCACACAATTACAGGTGGCCTGCCCTCCTCCTACGAAAGCATCATAAAATGCACAAGCTTGTTTCCCTAGAGGCCACATCCTCCACCTCTAACTTCAGGTCTTAAATGTGGGTGCCTGGCCATTTCTGTTATCACTGACGTATAGAAAAATCTCTTTCATGAGCTCTTAATTAGTTTCACTCTAGGCTATGGAACTATCCAATTTCATACAATCATAAAGTGTCAGACTTGGAAGGATCACAGACCTCTAATAGCTCCCAGACCTGCTAGGTCTGGTTTATGAGTGAGAATCACCTGAGCTGGGTTTTATATTGTTTTACCATTTCCTTGGGCCCCAAACTCCCTGCCAGGACTGTCACTTACTTAGGTCTGTGTTGAGGCAATTAGTCAGAATTGTTATGATCCTGATTTGCCTTACTCGGGAGCCTGTGTCTCTGAAAATTGAAGCCAGAAAGATTTTGAACCCATTCTATCTAGAATCACACAGCTGATCAGTGGCAAAATTGGTGTAGACGTCTGTCTCTGGGAAAAAATTCAAGAGCTACTGCCTGGCATTTTCTCAGTGGAGCTGTGTGAATCTCTGTTAAAATAAGAAGGGGAAGGAACAGTCTATCACTAGACCTTTACACACCCAGGTCCTGTCAGAGCAGCCAGGAGTATGCTGAAGTGCACAGATTCACTAATGACCTTTCAAGAAAACAGGAAACCTCGCTTCTATATCCTCCTGTGTCAACCTCCCCTAATGCACATTTCATCCCCTTGTATTTTCTGGACTCCTACTGTGACATCTATGTTCTATGTACTGTGTACCATGTAGAAAGAGATCAAAATCTACCTGGGGGACTTCACTGGTGATCCAGTGGTTAAGAACCTGCTCTCCAGTGCCAGTGGCTCAGATTCAATCCCACACTAAGTCCAGGAGCTACAATCCCACATTCCGCAGGCTGACTAAGCCCACGGGCCACAGCTGCTGCAGCCCACATGTCTGGAACCCATGCTCTGCAGCAAGAGAAGCCCCTACATGCTTCAATTAAGCACCCACACAGCCAAAATATTACACACACTCAGGAGAAAGAAAAGATCACCAATAGCGTGATGTATTCTTGCCATTTTCAGTGTTCAAAAAGATCCAAGAAGGAATAGGTTCCTTGAGAAGTTAAACACAGCGTTACCATATGACCCAGCAATTTCGCTCCTAAACTTGTACCCAAGAGAACTGAAAACACGTCCACACAAACACTTATATCAGCACATGAACGTTCATAGCAGCATCATTTAAAATAGCCAAAAAAATAGAAACAACCCAAATGTCAGTGAATGGATAAGCAGAATGTGGCACATCCATTCAATGGAGTATTATTCAGCCACAAAAAGGAATGACGTACTCATCAGTGCTACAGCATTGATGTACCTGGAAAGGATATTAAGTGACAGAAGCCGGACACAAAAGGTCACAGAGTGTATGGTTCGGTGTATATGAAGTGCCCAGAAGAGGCAAATCCATAGAAACAGAAAGTGGATCAGCGGTTGCCAGGGGCTGGGAGACTAGGGGATGAGGAGTGACTTCTAATGTGTTTGGTGTTTCTTTTTAAAGTGATGAGAACATTCTAGAATTAGGTGGTGGTGGGAATGTACTAAATACCACTGGATTGTACACTCTAAAAGGGCGAATTTTATGCCATGGATTCTACCTCAATTAAAAGTAAGTAAATAGTAAGAGCTGGTACAAAGAAGAACACTCCTGCCTGTCGTGTCCAACTCTTTGCAACACCATGGACTATAGCCCGCCAGCCTCCTCTGTCCATGGAATTTTCCAGACAAGGATACTGGAGCGGGTCCCATTTCCTTCTCCAGAGGATCTTCCTGACCCAAGGATCAAACCTGCATCTCCTGTGTCTCTTGCATTGGTAGTCTCTTAACTCAGAGACAAAGAACTCCATTATTTAAAAATATTTAAATATGAGGCACTTTGAGAGCAGGATAGATGTTCAGTAGAGGCCTCATGGAAAAGTTAAGTTTGGGTTAGGCCTGGAAGAAATGAGAGGGAAGGTAGGTAAGCACCATTAGCAGAGACAAAAGTATGAACAGTGCTGCAGAGTCTTAGGTAGAGAAGAAGCCTGCTAGGCTGAGACAGAGGTTTCTGGGGGAGGGAAGGAGCCATGGTCTCAGAACAGAAGGAGACAGGAGGTGATCTGTGGTTCTACCTGCCAAGCTCAAGAGCTGGACAGAACTGCTTCCCCCAGCTAGGCAGGGGGTGGGGGAGCTTTGCAGGGAGATTGCAGGGTGTGGTGACGCATAGCCAGCATGGCTCCAAGAGGGTGAGTCTGGCTGCAGTGCAGGATGAATCATTGGGGGAAGAGACCAAGGCAAAGTTCTGGGAGCATCTGGTGTAGGCTCAGCCCAGGACTCCTGCAGGAAACAGGAGGAAAACCAGCACCTCTTTTCTCTGATCCTCAGAGGATACAGGGAGGAAACGGTGCATTTCTCTGGCAAGTTACAGTTGCACCTAGCTTTTACTTTTTTATGAGCTGGTTCGTCTGGGAACTAATTCTTGACATTAGCAGAACAGTTATCATTGGCTCCTTTTACAGAGAGAGAAACTGAGGCTCAAGGAAGTTCAGCATCTTGCCCAGGGCTCTTCCTCAGTGCAGTGAGGAGAAGTCATGTCTCCAGCTTCCAGCATATCCTGGGCTGACCTGTCATCTTGTTGGAGAAACCAAGCATAGGCATCAAGAATAAATAAATACACCAAAGAATAGTGCAAGGCAGATATGTGATAGCCAAAGACAGGCATTCAGTTATCAACAAGCACTGTAATTAGTGCCGGGTTAAACTGCTGACCACACCAAGCATTTGAAGTGTATTTCCTTTTAATTAAAGTTTAAAAATGGAGACAAATGAAAGCAACATGTAGTTAACATTCTCTTTTGGGGAAGACTAAAGCATTTTCTTTGTATCTTTCTATGGCTGTACTTTTCTATTGCTAAACAACTGATCAAGAGTTTGTACAGAACTTTGGAACCTGTATGTTAGAATCAGACCTGGGTCCAAATCCCACCGTTTCCAGTTGTCAAGTAATCTTGGACTCTACTTCTCCGAACTTCAGAGCCCTCACCTACTGAGTGAGGATGACGTACCCAACTCATTAAGGACTATCGCTATCAGTTCTTCCAGGACGTCTATAAAGCACCTAATGTGTACCTTGCCCACTGATGTGGGTGTTCACTAACTAAAGAGTTTTCTCAAGGTTTACAAAGGGGAATTAGAACTCACTGGGCACAGACAACATCCCAGTACCTCCTTACATTCTTAATCCTCACCATAAGGTAGGTCTTATTAACCCCCATTTTACAGATGAGGAAACCGAGGCCCAGGGAACTTGGCTTGCCCAAGGTCACACAGCTACTGTGTGGGATAATATAATCGTGATTCAGATTTGGGCCTGGCTCCAGAAGTCATGACTCTTTCGCTCTGCCTCACCACTCCCGTGCGAGTGACTTCCCTGATGGTCCAGTGCTTAAGAATCTGCCTTGCAGTGCAGGGGACACAGGTTTGGTCCCTGGTCAGGGAACTAAGATCTCAGAAGTGGTGGAGCCATGAAGCCTGCGTGCCACAACTGCTGAGCCCAGACGCCACAACTGGAGAATCCATGTGCCTCAAGGAAAGATTCTATGGGACGCAATGAAGATCCTACGTACTGCAACTAAGACCTGACCCAGCTAAATAAATGCATGTTTTTAAAGAGAGTAGAGCAATTATATTAAAAAAAAAAAATACTGGATGTGAAAGGTGTCTCTTTCTTGACCAGAGTCTGAAAACCAGACTCCAATGATGAGGGGTTTTGGAGAGACCCAGGCGTGAGCTGGAGGCTTCCCTCTGCTTACATGGCTCGGGTCTGGATCCAGACTCACGGCCTCAGGAACCAACTATTAGGTCCCCAGGCCTTCCCTCCTTTCTTATCTCTCCCCTCCCACGCCTTGAAGGATTTTTAGATCAAAGGTGCAGCCACTCTCCTGGGGGATAATCCTATTGCCTGTAACCTTGTTTTCTGGGTGTCCTTCACAAAGAAGGGCTTCCGCAAAAAATCCCTCCCTCAGCCCAGTCACACAGTTTTTCTCTCCCTTAAGCCTTCGCCAGCCCTCAGGACAGGAAGGTAGAAGTCTGCCTTCGGCAGCATTTCTGTGCTGAGGAGCAGCTCAGAATAAATTAGCTAGTCCTCAGAAAGTGTGAGATGCGCCACTTCCACATCCTCATCTTATTTTCTGTTTGGGTCCCGTCTTCCCAAACACTACCTCCCTTTTCCTTCCTGACGGCTGCTATCTTTTCCTGAGGGCAGGCACATCTCCGCACCAAGGAAATTTTCTTCCACCAGGTAAGAACTTATAAGATTCTAAGACCCAGGCATGATGAGCAAGTGGTAGAGAAGAGAGCCAAAAATACTTTCAATCACCGGAGGGAAGCAGAGGCCCAGAGGGCCCAGAAGGATTAAAGATAATAAGAGGAGGCCTGATAAAGCAGAAGTAACCAACAGGTCTTGGGTGACAGAAGCCGTGCTGAGGGCACAGGGTCTCTGTGGAGTGCGGCTTGCTGGAGGAACTTTCTGGAGGAGGTCATTTTTAGAGATCCCTCGATGCCTTATCTCAGGGGAAACTAGAAACGTCACACGCTACCTGCTTCCTCTCTGCTATTTCTAGGGCTTTAGCTGAGCCATTGAGTGTCAAGGAGGAGAGGAACTTGAACTTTCTTGTAGGTTTTTTTTTAAAAAGGTAGGTGGACCCACTTTGACCATTTTCTTTTTGCTTCTTTCTAGCAGAGAGCAATTTTAAGGGAAATTATATTTCTTTTCTCCACTTAATTTGGCCTAAAGAAAAACCAAGGTACAGTAGCATGTCTAGCAGAAGGACCCCTTTGCAAAATGAAAGATAATATGAAAATGTTCTTCTGTCCTGGTCTTGGGTTTCCACAATACCCCCCATCCCCATATCTCTAACACTTGTATGTGCGTGTGCGCACGCACACACACACGTACACACACACACAAACATGTGCAGTCCTCCTGTCCCCAGCAACTCAAAAGCTATGAGATTTTGGGGCCCCAACGAGACCTCCTGAGTCAAAAACTCTGAGTGGGGGAGGGCCCAGAGATTCCCTAGTCAGCTGGTGCATGTTTACTAAATCGCCTCCGTGTGTCCAGCTCTCTGTGACCCCACAGACTGTCACCTGCCAGGCTCCTCTGTCCATGGGATTCTCCAGGCGAGAATACCGGAGTGGGTAGCCATGCCCCCCTCAACGTGTCCAACCCAGGGATCGAACCCCAGTCTCACGTCTCCTGCATTGGCAGGTGGGTTCTTTACCGCTAGAACCTGGAGAGCTTATTAAAAACACATATTCCTGGTCTCCAGCCCCAGAGATTGGATCCAGTCATCCTATGGAGGGGCTGGAGAATTGGCATTGATATCAAATTCCCAGATGGTGCTGATGCTGCTAATCCAGTGAGTAGCCCTCAGGTAGGTAGCCTTTCCACCAGCCTCCCAGGAAGGGATTTCTGCCTCAAGGTAGGTGGGAAACTGTATAAACGTCACTGCAGGACCAGGAATGGACAGGGAAGGAGGTGGAGATGAAAAGAAAAAGGAGAAGAATTTCTGTCATGGGAAACAGTGCCTGGAGGAGAGACCTGTCCCTCTTTTTTCCAAAGCTTTTCCTTTCTTGGGACTTCCCTGGCAGTCCAGTGGTTGAGACTCTGTGCTTCCATTGCAGGGGGTATGAGTTCTATCCCTAGTCAGGGAACTAGGATCCCATGTGCTGAGCAGCCAAGAAAAAAAAAAGCTTTTCCTTTCTTGTTATTTCCATTTCCCTATTTCTGGCCCATATTCGTAACCCATATTTGTTAATGCTTCCTGATCGAGACCAACTAATGGTTTCTTCTGGGTTTTATAAAAATGGTGACTCAAGACCTCGCCCAACAAAAAGATTAATAAGAGAGTGTCACCCCAGGATCCAAGGTTAGACCCTTGGGGCCACAGAGTCTGGGGGCAGGGACACCCTGCCTCCGAAAAGTCTGAGAGGAGTTTGTGCCTCCCTGCTTCATGCTGTCCACAGCGCTCATGGTTCCATGTCTCAGATTTCATCAGGCACCAGGGTCATCTGGGTAAACACGGAAGATCGCTGGCCCAGCCCTCATGCTGCATGCTAAGTCGCTTCAGTCGGATCCGACTCTTTGCGACCCTATAGACTGTAGCCTACCAGGCTCCTTGGTCCATGAGATTCTCCAGGCAAGAACACTAGAGTGGGCTGCCATTTCCTACTCCAGGGGTTCTTCCCAACCCAGGGATCAAACCAAGTTCCTGATGTCTCCTGCATTGGCAAATGGGTTCTTTTGCTACTAGCGCCACCTGGCAAGAACCCACTCCCAGAGTCGCCCACTCAGTAGCTCTGCGGGATGCAGGGGTGGCCTGAGAATCTGCATTTGAATAAGCTCCTGATGATGCCATGCTGCTCATCCAGGGACCCTGCTCTCAGACACTGACATGCATATTCGCCATAATGCGTAAGTTGCTTAGAGTCATTTCAAGCACCAGCCACCCCAGGGGAGAAGGCAATGGCACTCCACTCCAGTACTCTTGCCTGGGGAATCCCAGGGACAGAGGAGCCTGGTGGGCTGCAGTCCATGGGGTTGCTAAGAGTCAGACACGACTGAGCAACTTCACTTTCACTTTCCACTTTCACGCATTGGAGAAGGCAATGGCAACCCGCTCCAGGGCTCTTGCCTGGAGAATCCCAGGGACGGGGGAGCTTGGTGGGCTGCCAGAGTTGGACGCGACTGAAGCGACTCAGCAGCAGCAGCAGCCACCCTGGGAACAATCCTAGGGGAGTAAGTAGCTTCCGGCCCCGCAGGAGTCTGCAGCAAAGCACTGGAACCTGGTTCTGTCTGTACCACCTGCCTCAGGCGTGGGAGGCTGGCGCTCCGCAAAAAACGGCACAGCGGGCCTGAATGAGGCTTTCAGTGAGACTCACTCTAAAAGATGGCCCATCTCCTCGCTCTGAAATCGCTGTAGCTCCAGTATCACATCCAGAAGCCTGTACCTCCCTCTGAACATCACATCTGTCATGATTTTTGTTCTAGAAGTTTTGCCACCTCCTACCACCTGCCAGGACACGGGATGCCCAGTGTCCTCCCAGAGCTGACCTGGAGATGCTTTGTTGGAAGTGACCGGTCTTCATGCTGGGGGCTGGTCCCTGGGCTTGCTGAGGAAGAGGCGCCGGGTCCCCAGCCCCTTCTCACTGTGTCATTTCTCTCTCCCCGCCCGACCCTCTATCCCCGCCTCCTGACCCTCTGCTCCCCTGTCTCCTCTCCTCCCCGCAGTGCATTCCCAGAAGCAGAACAGACAGACCTGTGTCCGGAAGAGCCTCATCTGCGCCTTCGCCATGGCCTTCANTCACTGTGTCATTTCTCTCTCCCCGCCCGACCCTCTATCCCCGCCTCCTGACCCTCTGCTCCCCTGTCTCCTCTCCTCCCCGCAGTGCATTCCCAGAAGCAGAACAGACAGACCTGTGTCCGGAAGAGCCTCATCTGCGCCTTCGCCATGGCCTTCATCATAAGCGTCATGCTGATCGCGGCCAACCAGATCCTCCGGAGCGGCATGGAGTAGCCGCCTCCCCAGCAGCTGCGCTCCCGGCTCCGCGCATGTGCTTGCCCCGCGGGCAGACTCGTCCTCCACACAAGCGGATGCGGACGGTGCACACGCGGCACCGTCCGGCGCAGAACCCAAGGTTGCAGTGCAACCCCGTGTCGTGGCAAACCCACTCCACCCCCTTGGCAGGTACACAAAAGGGCTGTCTTCAATGCTTTAATGGTCTTGTTTCCAAATGCAATAAATAGCCAGGAGTTCCAGACGACCGCTTCAAAGGCCGGGAGGACCTCGAAAAGAGAAACTTCACGTTCATCTCGGGATTCCCACGGCCATCCAGGCTGGCGGTGTGAGGGAGCAAGAGAGAGGCTGACCACGCAGTCACCACGGCGCCCCCTTCGTTCTCCCCGGGGGTCAACTGGAGACTCCCCCCACCTCCACCCCCACCCCAGGGCGACCCTCAAGTCCCAAGAGGCTGACTTCTGGTTGCCGCAGAAGTGGACGTCCCCGTCCCACCCTGGCTTCCTTCCTCCACCCAGTGGAGCCCCCTCCCCGCCCAGACGTAAGGGGAAAGCCATTGAGGGGGGTGCAGCGCCCGGCGGTCTGCAGGCTGCACCCCTCCGCCTCCGGTCTACTGCCTTTTCTATGGGACTCTTGCTGGCAGAGTTGGGGAGCTCTCGGTTTCCGTCGGCACTCGGCTTTCTGTTCCTAGAGCACATCGCGCACCAGCATTTTGGAATCTGCAGAGAGCCTTTCTCCCAGCTTTGCGGCCTGTGCTGCCATTTAGACGACAGAGAAGCATAGCCGTGGGCATCTCTATAACCTAGACACACAGACAGACGTATCTATCGGGCTTCTTCAGGTGTGACATCCATCCATCGTCCCTCATCGCTTTACTGCTGATAGAAGCCTGTCCTCCGACACACATCCCTGCCTCTTGGGGTGGGTCGTTTGGGGACGGGGAGGGGCCGCGGCTGGTGGTGAAGGAGGTGTTTGTTGCAAGTCATGCCCCAGCTGTCCAGAGTGATGGAGTCTGAACACATCACCATGTGTAAGACACCTCTGTAAGTCAAGGTCCTGTGCCGCTCGCCTTTCTCTCACCTTTAGATTTGCTTTGTCAGTCTGTCTTTCCCAGATAGAGAGAGAAACACCATCCCAACGGGAAAGATGGAAGGATCCAACCATTGTATTTTATGTAACCTGGTCCCACAGTTGGATTCTGCAACTGACTCATTTTCATGAGAAAACGAAAAGATGTTAAGCTCAGCCGACTCCACAAGTAAAACACTTCTGTTGGGGAAGGGAAGCGAAGCCAACCCCATCTCAAGTCTGATTTCTGGACTTTTCCTAGTTGCCATATCCACCACCGTCACTCACCCAAGCTCGAGTAGTCTGATTAGCCAGCAGTCTTTCGTAGCAGTACTTCCCTTTGTACATTTCCAAGCTCAGGTCTTGACTTCTCTGGTGGGGTTGTCTTGCTCCTCTTCCTTTCCATTGCATCCCAGAGCTACAAGCGTTTCCTCCCTCCCTTTTCCCTTTTCATTCAGCATGGAGGTGCCAGACTCCGCTTTCGCTGCACCAAGTGGTTTTGGGGGTGCGGTGTGTGTTTTGGAATCCCTCCCCAAGCCACCCGTCCCTTTCTGCCCTCTCCCTCCAGCCTTCTCAGGCTTGGAGCATCCAAGCTGTCAGCTTGGGGTCTTCTTCCAAATTACCCCTGCAAGCACCTTGGACAACAGCCTGGGAGCAGCTCTCAAAATTTCCCCACTGCAAATATCCACGATGAGCACAAGTAGAAATAGGGTTTGAGCCATAGCATGGAGGGAGGAGCAGGAGTCAGCTCCCTGGAGCCTGGGAGGTTGTGAGTGAGTCCCTCTGTGAAAAATGCCTCGGGTCCCCCACATCCAGGCCAAGTAAGNGGAAAACAGGATATTACATTAGTTGTGGTTGGGTATCTTACCAGACGTAAATTTTAAACGTCCCTGGATGCCAAGGAATTCTGAGTATGTATTCCCTCACACAAGGGCTGGCAATGTGTTGCTCAAACAAAAACGAAACATACACCAGCCATCCCTGCCTTCTCACCATTTATGAAATTCCACCTGCCAGTGCTTTTGAAAGCTGCTCCCAATAGCCTCTGTGTGTCATCACGTCCTCACATCCCCACCACATCACATAGACACACACAACCCATTAAAGGGAGCCATTCGCCACTCAAGCCAAGTGGCTTTCTGTCCCCAGCACACATCCGTGCGTTCACTCCTGTGCATCAGTACACCAGAAATGGGGTGCCATGGCCCGAGCTCTGGCACCCCATCTTGGAAGGCGACATTGCCAGGGAGCCCCAGAAATGGCATCTGAAGCTGGAACTCTTCCCCCCTTCACAGCTGATTCCATGGGGAGCTTATTTCAGAAAATCCTATCACTCCCTACTCTCCAAACTTACATATCACAGGCTTCTGAGCTGCGTTCACCCTGGGCTACAATCTGTCTAGCTATTTAAATCGAATACAGCAAGATATATTTGACACTGCTTCTCATTAGGGTTTTCTTGGTCTCTGTTCTCTGTTTCAGCATTGGTTGGAGTTTACAAAGTCTGTGGTGAAGCAATTGAGATGTAAGTACTGTCCATGAAAAGATAGAAGCCTCAGCCCTGGGGAGGGCGGGAGGAAATCTCACCCTTGTAGTGTGTCTTGGGAACCTTCCATTGTTCTGAGCGGAAGTTGGCGCTAAACATGAGAGAGTCTTCTGATGGTTCAGAGACCTGTGCGTCCAGTGGGGCAGGGAGTCCCATCATCTTCCGAGGAGGGTCCTTGCTGATGGACATCTCTTTTCCTGTGCAGCCCAGCCTCCGTTCACCATGTGTTTCCGGGTGAAGTTTTATCCTGCAGACCCTGCGGCCCTGAAAGAAGAAATCACCAGGTAAGCCTGGTTATTACATCCCTCAGCCTCCAAGATCTGCTGGGAAGGATAGGAAAGAGGGGCTGTAACTTCCTAGGTCCTCTATTTGGAAAGCTCCTAACTCAGCTAGGCAAGAATTCTTCCTAAATGTAGCCTTGCTTCTGCGTTTCACTTCCGCATGCTCTCTTTGCTCATCTCCTCAGTAGAACTGCAACAAAGTGAGGTTCTTTCCTTCAAGAAGTGTGAATACTTCACCTTAATCTGGGCATCTGCACAGGTAGCTGGAGTAGTGAATTACTCAAATGCATTTTTTTCTTTCACCAGTGATGTGGCCACCAGGGATGTTTTGGGAGAGGGCTGTGTTGCTGCTTATTGGGGAGCTTGAAATAGACTCCAGCAACCTAAATGGCAAAGCAAGAAACTGGAAAACGAGCCGGGAAACACTGAAGATTTTGAATTCAAGTGGGTGACCTCCAGGGTGCTGAGGGCCCACGCTCGTGATCAACTCTTCATTGTGGGGATCACGTTGCAGGGAAGGCAGGCAGCTGCATGGCATGGACCGCGTCTCATCCAGCACCACTTAGGATGAGAAAAAGCCTCTGTGCCCACACCACGATACAAGAGGCTCAGTGGACAGGAGAGGCACCGCTTCCTCAAGGGCTTGGTACATCTGCGCCGAATTCACTCTAAAAGTCTTGCCTCAAAGGTTCAGGCACTCTCTGAACTGGGACTCTTAATTTTTATATTAGAAAGATCTGATTTTGACATTAGCAAAACCTTGACATTTCCCTGTGAAGGGTGGAGCCCTCAGTAAAGATGTGATGCCAGGGAGCCCTAGAGCAGAGGAGGAGACGGCTCCGCCAGCTCTAACCTCTTCCCTAAAGTCTTAGAGACAACAGGGACTTCCCAAGTGGTCCCCTGCAGAAGGCATGAGTTCAATCCCTGGTCGGGGAACTAAGATCCAGAGCAGTGCAGTGAAAAACAAAACCAAAAAACCTTAGAGACAGCCAAGACTGAACGAGACCATTGCCGGTGCAGAAACTACTTGTCCTCTAAGGCCTTGAGACCTGTTTCTAAACCCTGACCCGCCCAGCCTGAAGCACTGAGGACAGTGCCCTGTGCAGTTAGAACCAAATCTCGTGCTCTGGAACTGGGCGCCTGCAAAGTGCAGGCCCTGCTGGGCCACACGGAAGTGGGCGTGGCTCCCACTTGGCTTTGAAAACCAAGCTCATCCATATTCAGGAGCAAGCCTGTAGCTTCGGGCAGGAGAGTGAGGGGAGAACCACGATGTTTAACCACTTAAGCAGAGAAGAGTTTGGGCAAAGCACTGGCCTACCCTGCTCAGGGGGCACTCGTGGTAAAGGACCTGCCTGCCAAGGCAGGGGACGCAAGAGACACAGGTTCAATCCCTAAATTGGGAAGATCCCTCTGGAGAAGGGAATGGCAACCACTCCAGTATTCTTGCCTGGAGAATCCCGTGGGCAGAGTGGCCTGGCGGGCTACAGCTGAAGTGACTGAGCGCGCCCTGCTCCTGACTTCCACAGGGTTTGCTGCGGCCCTGCCCCTCCCCCTGCCCCTCC